>CM020508.1:20011514-20574014 GCA_009823395.1 Thamnaconus septentrionalis | reverse complement strand
AAAGATGCTAATTGATCCAGTTTTTCTGGTCAATTTAATATCCACATGTAAACCAGAAAGACATTTACATGCATTGAGCATTTACAGTAGCATAAATTGTTATTTTAATTTATTTTTTTGGTCAATTATGATATTCAACAAAGTCTGAAAGTCTTTTTTTTTTTTCAATAAATAAAATACAGGTGGTGTATTTTGATTCATTTTCACAGAGCACAGCAACTGTCTTTAGTGAGGTACTGAGGGGAAAGGTCTAGTTTATTGTTTGTGTAACACAAAGAGCTCAAAGTAAACTTCACATTCCAGACTGTGCTCATGTTTTCTCTCATCCTCCAAAATGAACTGCGCCGTGCTGCCCTGTGCACTATGCTGCTACTTCTCTTAGCTCTTACAGACTTCACAGAAAAACCTGCAAACTAATGTACACAGAATGCAAACAAACACACAGACATAAAATTATATTGCACAGAGTTCAAACACAGAAATACATATCTGTACTCGTGTACATCCATCTTCTGTCATTGTTTATCCTACATTATTTATCCTATTAACCTTTAGCCATCCACACTGAGGGTTGCAGAGGTGATGATGAAGGCAAGGTACATCCTGTTCAAGTTCATTCCAGAGCCAACGCTGTGAGGCAAACCACCATCCGTACTGTACTTGCATCCATGCCAAGCGGCAATTTATAGTTGACATTCAGTCAGAGGTGCCCGTCTTTGGACTGTGGGAGGAAGCTGATGCCACACAAGCATCAGGAGGAGGTCATAGAAACTTCACCGAGAACTGCCAAAGTCAGAACTGAAACCAAAGCCTACGGCTGTGAGGTGACAGCGTATACTTTTGGACAGTACTATTCAGATGGATACCGCACAAAGATATTTTCAAAATTGTGTGTATTTGTTTTCCAATTCACTCAAACATAATTATATTTCTAAACGTGATATATTACTATCTGCACAAGACGGATCATATTGAAATATGATAAAATGGCAAGTTGTTCATGTAAACCAGACTGGCAGCTGATGGGTTTTTACTCAAGCTGACGATAGCTTTTAGCGCGACTGAATCATTACATAAATGCCTACAATAAACTTGTGAAAGCACGTTGGGCGTGGCCGTGCATACACGTGGTCGATCATGTCACTACTGTGACCTCTCAACACCGTCCGCCCCCAGCAGACACCAGCCAATTTATGACTAATAATACAAACGTGTTCTCTCCTTTCAAAGGTACAGAGACGGCGTGGCGTCGACTGGGGGAGAGGCTGCGTATTTATTTACTCTGCGAAACCCTGTCGAGCCTCATTCTTCCGCACTGAACTCTCCTACAAGCCCCATAATGGCGTTTATTGTCCGGGCTCCCTGCCTCTTATCGCCCAGTCACGCGTCCCACCTACCGGTGACGACGAGCCCGTGTTCCGTATAAATGAGCGAAGTGCAGACTTTGCGGCGTTTCGCGACACCGACACCGCGCTCAGACAGGCTCCGGGTTGTTGTCGCTTGTCCGCCGCTTTCGGTTGTGCTTTCACTCTTCCTCCACCTGCCGCTGCGAGCTGTCGCGCGCGCGTGAGCGGAGCGGCTTCGACTCTTTGCGGGAGGAACGCCAGGTAATGTCGCCGAAGTAGTTCGACGAGGCCGGCATGAACACGCTTGTTTGTTTGTGTTTTGTTTTTGTTTTTGTTTTTGTCTTGCATTGCCTGACGCATGTGGCGCGTGGGACCACTGGGTTGGTCTTTTCCGGGACATTTCAGGGGGAATTTTTAAGTGCGTCATGGTCATAAAACGGTTAACTTCCGTGTTTCTGAACGAAATTCCGGAAAGTACTTACATGTCTAGTTAATCTCCAATTCCCCACAGTAAAGATTCATTCATTCATTCATTTATTTATGTTCCCTACTAAGCTTTCGTCTGTACTTAGGGCGGGGCCGCGGGACGGGAGGGGGGGCAGGGGGGTGGTGACTGAGCCAATCCCAGCCGTCATAGGGCGAAGGAAGAATACACCCTGGTCACTGTTAAGATAATTCATTCATTGACTAACTTATTGGGCCTTGTATTATGAGAGACATAGCCTAGACTGAGTGAACAAGGTTAAAAAAATTAAAAATAAATAAACTGCAGTAAAGGGCCAAACTTGTACATAAAAATATTGTTACTAGATTCTAATAAATGAATAAGTAAATATTGAGGTAATATGTAGCTCTATTGTGTAAACGTTTAGAACTTAGTGTTTGCTTGATCATACTTGGGGATTGGCTAATTTGCACCTGTTGCACCCAGGTGACTGAAGAGTGCAAAGTCCAGAGAAAACGAGGAGAGCTTGATGCTGACTGTTGCATCAGTCCCGTGAGATCTCCTTTTTTTTGCATCATGATATGAGATATACTCAAATGATCATTTGATGATATCATCATATAATAATATGATGATATAATCATGATATGAGATTGCATCTTCATGAAAGTGGCAAAAACAAGGCTTCTCCCCAGTGGCAGCCACCTCTATGTCACAGTCATTGGCAATCTCATATCTTCACAGTTTGGACCCTAACCTCATCCGCCTGACAGAGCTGGGGGGTTACCTCCATAATGGATGACTAGAATAGTGACTTGTTACTAGGCAGGTTGGAACCCAGCTGAGCTCCTGTGGGATCAGCTCAGATGCTAGAGTGACGAACGCAACCTTGGTGGCTAACCTGTGACAAATGCTGGTCGAGGAGTCGGATGCCATCCAACAGATTTGTGTCACCAAGCCGGCCACCAGCATGAGGGAGAAGGTGTCAGGCTGTTTTGGCTGTACGTGGCTTTTCACCCAGTGATGAGCCTCACCGTAAAGATTTTCTCGGTACGTCAGCCATTTCTCGGTTGCGTTGTTCATCCAACTTCACAAATGGAACATCGCCAGAGAGGAATTAATAGTTTATATGCAGTGAGGATGAGAGGTTGACACCAGAGATGAATGTGATCAACCAAACACAAGTTCAGTTACAAACTAAGTCAGATTAATTTACTATCTAAGATTTGCATTCTTGTATTCTTAAAGGTTGTCTGCAGAATTTGGCCTGATTTTGGATTTTTATATTGTTAAAAGCTCAATGTAGTACCCATGAAAACATAATTAGGAGTATATACTCGCATTTGGGTTCCATGGGTAGGAAATATAGGGTGGAACGCTTGCATCCCCAAATAAACCAATAAAGAAGAAGGTAATTCCCTTGTCGTAGTTCACTGGGAAACTCGGAAGAGGGAGGGTGAGTGAAAGAGCGCTGCAGTCTAAAATGTAGCCACTCGATGTCGCTGTTTCCTTCTCAAACTCTCCAAACATTACACACTCAACCTTTAAAGCGACTACATGATCCGTCTCAGACTTCTGTAATATGTCTCTTCTTCACACCAATGTTGCCATTTTGACTCTGAAAGGTGTTGATCGTGATGACTTTTTTAAAGTTCTCCTGTTCAGACATATGATTAAATTGTACTTACTTGTCTGACCGTTTCTTGCCAAATCTTCTTTGTTGTATCCTTTCACTAAAAAAGTTACAAAGTTCCCCAGCTTGTTCCTCAAAAGCAGCATCAGTATTACAAATCCTTTTGACTGTTCATAATTGACTATATGGGATCCTAGAGTTAATCTCCATCTTAAATTCCTGTGGAGCTACCTGGAAAAAATTAAAAGAATATATCATTGATATATCGATACCAGCACACAAGAAAAGGGAGAAATTGACGACTATTCTAGACCAAAATCCCCATCGAATTAAATTGATTACTCATTGTAGGTGAGTTTGCCGGCCCAACTGGAACTCCTTGATGTTCGTGCAATTTCTTTCTTCTGCCAGACAAGTGTTGCAT
Source organism: Thamnaconus septentrionalis (assembly GCA_009823395.1). Classification (NCBI taxonomy): domain Eukaryota; kingdom Metazoa; phylum Chordata; class Actinopteri; order Tetraodontiformes; family Monacanthidae; genus Thamnaconus; species Thamnaconus septentrionalis. Next base: position 20,570,166 of record CM020508.1, on the reverse strand, counting down.
TATTAATGCCTCAAACTGTGCAATATCCTGCTGATTGACGTTAGCACTTTTACATAAATCGTAGAATGCGGCTAATTTTAAAACCATTTGTAATTACAGGAGGTCCGTACATCATCAGCCATGGATGCCATCAGCAACTCGAACACAGCTTTTGCCCTGGAGCTGCTCCGCACTCTGAGTCAAGAAAACCCCGTCGGAAACGTCTTTGTCTCTCCGCTGAGCATCAGCGCGGCCCTGGCCATGGTTTACCTTGGAGCCAGAGGAGACACGGCAGCTCAGATGGCTCAGGTCAGACAGGACATTGTCTCAGCTGCACGCTGCACGCCGTCATTCGTCTTGATTAGCAGCATTACTTGGAACAAACAGAACTATAATATATTTGACAGTGGAAAAATGGAGAATTTCATTTACACGTGAGAAATTATTCCTAATGTGAACATGTTTTAGTCAGATTGTCCTCAAAGGTTTTTATCATATATTCAGGGCTTGTTGTGTTACAGGTGCTACTTTACTGTTGACACATTTCTGTTGTTCTAAGCATCTTTATTTTAATTATGAACCTTAAATGGAAGCAGAACAACATTCTCTCCAGGTTCTCCAGCTTCCTCCCACAGTCCAGAAACATGCATGTGAGGTGAATTGTCTGTAGGTGTGAGTGTGAATGGTTGTTTGTCCTCATTTGCCTTCTGTCCCTGCGATGACCTGGCACATCAAACCCCTACGGCTATTTATGACCGCAAACCTTTAACTTCCCCTGATAAAACCTTGTTCCAAGTACATGCGGCAATTATATTCCAAGAGCCTATAACACGCACCGGCCAGCAGATGCTGCTTTTCTTGCCTTGTATTTACTCACTCTTACAATTGCAAACTGTCCCACAGGCCCTCGCTTTCAGCTCTGGTGCCGACACCCATGCAGACTTTGCGACTCTCAACGCTGACATCAATTCGCCGTCTGCATCGTACATTCTGAAACTTGCCAACCGTCTGTATGGAGAGACCACTTCCAAGTTCCTCCAGGTGGGTCTTCAGATTACAGTGAGTCAGTCAGGTTATTTGACATTAAATTGGTGTTTACTGTCTTCTGCAGGAATTCCTTGATGGTACTGAGAAATACTACCAGGCAGACCTGAAGGCTGTAGATTTTGTTGGGGCACCAGAAGAGTGCCGAGGGGAGATTAACAGCTGGGTGGAGCAGCAGACGGAGAGTATGGATTCACCCCACTGGGCAATGTTTTTCCAAAAATATCAACTTCTTTCAACTTAATTATCCTCTCTGTGTATATTTACTTTCAGACAAGATCAAAGATCTTCTGAAGCCAGGATCAGTCAGTAGTATGACAAGGTTGGCTCTTGTAAATGCCATCTACTTCAAGGGAAGCTGGAAGAACCGCTTTGATGAGGCCAATACAAAAGAAATGCCCTTCAAACTCAACAAGGTGTGTCATCTTCAGTTCCTTTCACACATGCAATGTTACCCTGTTGTTCAGGGGTTTCCCTGGGAGGGCTGTATGCGTGAACATGGGTAGTTTGATTGAAAACAGAGGTTCCTGAAGAAGGTTGTTTTCCTCATTAATACTACATTAATGCGCTGTAACACAGACACACAGCCTGTCTATTGCTCTGACTTTATACGCATGCTAATGCTCAAGGCTAAATGGAATCACACTGGAAGAGCTGTTCTGTGCTTTTGACAGAATGAGAGCAAGCCAGTCAAGATGATGTACCAGATGAAGAAGCTGCCCTACAACTACATTCCTGACCTGGGTCTGCAGATCCTGGAATTGCCCTACGTGGACGATGAGCTCAGCATGCTTATCCTGCTGCCTGAAGAAGCCTCAGATGGCTCCAACCCTTTGCAAAAGGTTTGACGAATACCCAATTTCTCAGTCAGCCATGGTCATTTTTTTTGTATTTAAGCAATTTCTGTGTTTAGCATTCAAATTTGCCTTCAGTTGACCACGTTTTCCGAGGCCGTTGTATAAAATTGTCCTACAAGGAAAGATGGAAAGGAAACAGAGATGGATGTTCTAGGTCATAAGAATCGTCTACCAGTTCATACTTGCCAAAACATTTTTTTTTTTAATATACAATCTGTGTTCTGTTTCAGTTGGAGAAGGAGCTGACTCGGGAGAAGCTGGATGAATGGACCAACAGGGAAAACATGGACGTCCACTCAGAAGTCTTGGTCCACCTGCCCAAATTCAAACTGGAGGAAGACTACGAGCTAAACGAGCCTCTGGCCAAACTGGGCATGGAAGATGTTTTTTGTGGGGCGAAGGCTGACCTGTCTGGTATGAACGGCGAGAGAGGACTCTTCCTGTCCACGGTGGTGCACAAAGCCTTTGTGGAGGTGAATGAGGAAGGTACGGAGGCAGCTGCGGCAACGGCGGGCATGGTGGCTTTCTGTATGTTGAGGGAGGAACACTTTACAGCCGACCACCCCTTCATTTTCTTCATTAGACACAATAAGACCAAGTCCATCCTCTTCCTCGGTAGATTTTCATCTCCTCAGTAGACCCAACCAGTTGATTCCGAACCAACTCAAAAGAAAAATGTGTTTCAAAAATGGTGATTAAATAAAGAGTAATACAAATTTTTGAAATAAAAAAATGAATGTGTGTTTTCATTTTTTTTTATAAAGAGTTGTTTCTTGTGATAGCTAATTTGTTCAATAAGTGGTGGGCAAACCTTCTTACTGGTGGGGCCACAATGGGTTCCAAATATACAGAGCAGGAGCAGATGAGTGGAGTGTTTTGGTGACCCACCTCATAAGGGAAAAAATATATCCTAGGATATGTAGAAAATGTGCTTTAATGTCTATTGAACATTATTTTATTTATTATGTTATGTATTTTATTCTTTACGTCCTATTAATATCATCTCTTCAGGTTAAGCAGTAGTTTGCCCATGCCTGTGTTAGATTATTAAACTGAGAGTTGTCCTCAAGAGGTCAGTTCAGATGAACATCGTTATGTTACCCTGAATGTTACCTTTACAACATCTACAAGTTGTAAAACACACCCAAAGTGGAATTTTCCCAGTCACATAACGCAGTGATAATAAAAGATTTAGAGTTATAAATCTATATGAAATTGCTGTGAATTGTAAAACTATGTTAAAGTGATGACACTACTTCAATTTATATTGGCTCATTTATTTCATATCACATCTGAAGCTGTACTGGGGCAGGTGTGTTCAAGATGTTTTCAAAAACAAGTATCAGAGAGGGGGAAGGAAGGCGATTCAGGTCACAGTTTAGTAGTTTGCTAAACAGCCTGGTGTGAGTATTTAAGAAAACTGGAGCTACAGGGGTTTTTCACTAGCAAGTATTAATTGGGGAGATGTACATGAATACCAATATATATTTTGTAAATAAAGTATTGAAACAAAAAAAAAACAGCGACAACAAATAACCCATACACAACCAAAATTAAACCGGTAGTGACGGCTGACGTGACCACAAATTAATTGTGAGGTGGTAAGTACGGCGGAAGTTTGAATTTACATTTCAATAAATAATATTTACCTCTTTTTTTTTGATCATCAGATTTTTCTTTTAACGTGAAAAACCTGTGTCGATAGCAAAAAAACAAAACAAAAACAAAAAAAACACGACATTTTAGTTAACGATGCGAAGGATGTTTCAGTGTTTTCGGTACTTTAATCTGCGCGCGGGGGGGTCAACATAAAATGACAAAAAAAACAAACAAAAAACGTTGCGTCGAAAATGAAGCAGCAGACGTTTTCGACGTTTGAATACATCGGATCCGTCCTTTCCCTCTGCTGTGAAATTTTAGTGTCTGGTTTTTAATTTGGAACAATGAATAAACCCCCAGCTGCTCGTAAATAGACACTTATTTTGAAGGTAGGGCGGAAGTATTCCAGTCATCCACCTCCAAATCTGCGCTGCCGCTGTATAGTGCCAATACACGGAGCTCTCCTCCAGTAGTGAACAGGTCCAGCGGAAGGAAAGACGACTCAGGTGAAGTTGGTCCGACTCAGGCGGTGAGTGTTTTTGTCCTCACACTGTGATGTATGTATGTAAGATGCTTAACTACCGTGCAATAATACTCCATTCAGTATCGGTGGCTTAACCGAGCGACTTTTACGCCATCCAGGTTTAGAGTGGATGTAGCGGCGGCCAGCTGCTAGATGACGAGCGCGTTGGCTGTAGTTTGCTTGGTGAACGTAGTTTTTCATATCCCCCCCTCCACCGTTCCCTGAATTACATACAGACAACACCACAGTCGTTGTCCCCGTCGTATTGTTGTATTCCACATCACGGGTAGCGACACATTGTTTGAAGCTAACTGCGCTAGCCGCTCCGGGGTTTAGCCGCTCACTGTACATCGACTCTCGACTAAAATGTGAAGTTATTTCCTTCCCCACTCTGGGAACTCCACTCCATAAGGTGAGCTGAGGTAAATGGCTGTTGAATGTTTGCATTGTATTAAGCCGCTGTCATATTACATTCACCAAGCTCCTCGTGAGCGACCGCTTCCTTGACAGATGCAAATATTAGGACATCGACGTGTTTGTTTTATGTAGTTCTGAGTCCGCGTGCTCGCCATACCAGATGAGCAACCGGGGTGACCACGCCTCTCCGATGAGAGTGTTGGTGACAGGAGGGTCCGGCTTGGTTGGCAGGGCCATACAGGACGTCATCAAACAGGAAGGAGGAGCCAAGGAGGGTGAGGAATGGATATTCCTTTCCTCCAAAGACGCCAATCTCATGTACGGACATATGGTTCTGTATTGTTTTTTTTGTTTTGTTTTTTATTACCCTCTTATTCTTGACGTTCTTCAACAACTTCACTTTTTGTGTTGTTTGTGTGTGGTATCTCCTCAGGAATGCTGAGGAGACGCTGGCGGTGTTTCGAAAGCACCAGCCGACCCACGTCATCCACTTAGCAGCCATGGTTGGCGGGCTTTTCAAAAACATGAAATACAATCTGGATTTTTGGGTATGTATATTAATATTGATAAAAAAAAAAAAAAAGAATAGATGAATGAAAACGAACAAATATGGATACGTCCTGGAAAAACCACCTCGTAAAAAGAGGTTTCTCAAAGTTTAGCTGTTTCCATCACCAGTTTTTATTGCCATATTTAGGTTTTGCGCAATTCTAGGTCTAATGGAAACGCAGATATTGTAGTTTTTTTTTTTCTCAGTAACGGCTATTTCTATTTCTATTTTTTTCTTGGGTCATTCATGTGCAGCCGCTCTCTTTTTCCAGAGAAACAACGTCTTCATCAATGATAATGTGCTGCAGGCAGCGCACGAAGTCAGTGTGGTCAGGGTGGTCTCCTGCCTGTCCACCTGCATCTTTCCTGATAAGACGACCTACCCTATTGACGAGACCATGGTGAGATGTCCCACATGCATTCAGAGTTGGCTGGCATGTTATTGATCAGGAGGATTTTTTTAACATCTCCCGACCCCAACATTTACTCTAGGTCCACAATGGCCCACCTCATGAGTCCAACTTTGGCTATGCCTATGCAAAGAGAATGATTGATGTCCATAACAGGTACTGTACTTAAAAAAAAAAAAAAAAAAAAATTGTTTCCCTTTGGAAAACATGAGCTGTTAGCATAAAGCGTGTGTGTTTTGCAGGGCCTACTTTGAACAATATGGCCGTCGCTATACCTCCGTGATCCCCACCAATGTGTTTGGGCCTCATGACAACTTCAGCATTGAGGATGGCCATGTGCTGCCAGGCCTCATACACAAAGCTTACATCGCTCAGAGTAAGTCACACTGTATAATGGGAGGGGGTGAAAGTAGTTAACTATTAACAGGTTTGTAGCTTTATATTAGCTTAATAAAATGTATGTGTCAGTCTGTCTGTCAATACTACGTCTTCTTGATCACATACATACTGATTCTGAAGACATATGTGGATTAATGTTGTAAAAGAAAAAAGTTCAATACCTTAATGTGTGATGTTCTATATTTTTACATGAAGGGTGGCTATTCTAGATCATTATTTCACACTTTTTTGTTTCATACATATTCCATATGTGTTCATTCATACAGGTACTACCCGAAAAATTAGAATATCAAGTAAAAGTTGTTTTATTTTGGCAATTTAACATAAAGGATGAAAGCAACAAATTTTATTGAGCCATTCCACGCAAATTGACATCTCAACTTTGCTGATTAAGATGTTCAGCTTATTAAAACCACAAACCCACAAACTCAGAAAATTATTATAAAATTTGAGTTTTTTTTTTTTTTTAAGCTGCAAGACCTGATCAGCAAAATCCAAAGAAATAAAAATTTGAAATATATTGATTTGAAATAAATTGATTTGCATATTATTCCTTTATATAATATGTCAAATTCACCTTTTAAGTTGAATTGCAGAAATACTACAACCTTCTCAGGATATTCTAATTTTCTGGGTAGTGCCTGTAGTTTTGATGCCTTGAGTGACAATCTACAATATAAATAGTCATGAAAATGAAAGAAACACCAATCAATCAGAAGTATGTGTCCAAACTTTTGACTGGTAGTGTAAATCCGTTATTTAATTTTCTGTTCAGTTGTTATTTGGACGATGTCTAAAGTGGAGCAGCTGCTTTTGATGTGTTTTTCTTTACTATTTATTTTCCTGTGACATGACAAGTTCAAAGGGCCGAGCTGAGTATTTCTTCGACAGCGTTCTAAGCTTCTGCTCACTGTGTAGTTATATCCTCCTGTGTGTGTCCGACCAGAGGAGGGGAAGCCTCTGGTAGTGTGGGGCTCCGGCACTCCCAGAAGACAGTTCATCTACTCCCTGGACCTGGCTCGCCTCTTCCTCTGGGTTTTGAGAGACTATCCAGAGGTGGATCCCATCATTCTCTCCGGTGAGTCTCAACTCCAAACGCAACGCTTGCTGACCCTGAACTGCAGCAATAGTAACGTGTGTGTGTGTGTGTGTGTGTGTGTGTGTGTGTGTGTAAACATCCACCGGCTCCAGTTGGAGAGGAGGATGAAGTGTCCATTAAAGAAGCAGCGGACGCAGTTGTCCAAGCGTTGGACTTTCAAGGAGAAGTGGTTGTATCCTTTAATCACCGGCCAGCGACGGGACAGCTCGGCACCGCACTGCTGCGAACGTCGCCACGCTGTAGAGTTTTCCGTTGTTTGCTTTGCCTCTGAGTGATGAGTGTGACGCTCGCCGTGACGGAATTCAATGATGTCAAAGCAAAAAAAAAAACTCCAAAAAGAAACCGGTGTGCAGATCCTTGCAGCCGACCACCTGAATTTCCTTCGGGATCAATAAAGTTTTATCTAATCTAATCTATCTAATCTGTAGAATTTCAAGAGCTCTCAGAACTGGCGACGAGTCATTCCCAATTTCAAAATAAAAGGGACTTTTTTTCCCCCCCCGAAGGACATGATTTTGTTCAAATTGTATTTAAAGTGACTCATATAATTTATGAGAAAGCTCTGAATGTCACTACGACTAAAGTCTGTTCAATAATATTAATCCATCTTGAAGTGCATCTTCCCCGTGCACGTAGGATTTTCTGGCTGAACGCTTCCTTGACCGCCCCTCTGTAGTTTGACAGCAGTAAAGCAGACGGCCAGTTTAAAAAGACGGCCAGCAACACAAAGCTGCGTCGTTACCTTCCAGACTTCAACTTCACGCCGTTCAACCAAGGTGAGGCGCTCGTATTTTTTTTTTTTTTTTTTTGCAAATTCTGGATTTATCGAAGAGTTTTTCACAGGCGTTCTTCCTCTTCCTCTTCCTCTCACCTGCAGCGTTGAAGGAAACCTGTGATTGGTTCGTCGCCAACTACGACTCAGCCCGGAAGTGACTGAGTGAGACTGAAGGAGCAGGTTCACGCTTGGTCCATCCAGGCTGTGTTCCGTTTGAAGACGAGCGGCCGACGGAAACTTGAATGCACTCACGTCAGGACTGTCTCACTAGGAGAGACGAGGATCCTTTTCTCTTCCTTTATATTCATATTTTCCAGGTGTGGGAGGCTACGAGTTACAACTTGGGGAGTATGTGCACTTTCCCCCCCACCCCCCCCCCGATCTGTTTTGAAATAGGAAAATGTTGCTTCGAGTCAAATCTGGATGATGGTGCACTTGTGATTGTCTTTTCTGCCGAGGTGACCTGTACGTCTCCTTGAAAATTTCTGAGTGGAATTTGCTTTTTGGACTGATGAAACTGAACAAAGAATAAATTTTCTACTGCCTTGCTATTTCTCCCACAAGTGTCTGGCATTCGTACACTATCTGTTAAGAACACACTCCAAATCTTCCAGTTTTTTTTTATTGGACATTATGCAGCTTGATGCTTGGTTTCAAAGATCCTGCGGGATGAGCTGAAGATTTCCGCCCCTCTGTCTTCTTCTTCACAGTTGGAATAGAATAAAGTGGAGCTTGGCGAGTAGACTGGGTGGCTGGTGGATGAACCCAGTGACCCGCAGTTAACAGTAAACTGCTGAAAACAGGTGTATCCCACAAGGTTCACCCACAGTAATTGGGAGATTGGCGAAAACGGACGTCCTCCACTAGACTTGCGTCAGAGCCTTTCCACTTTCAACTTTATTCTTGAATTGGAAACTTGAAAAAGAAAAGTTTTATCTTAATTTTTTTAAAAAAAAAAAAAACCTCCGTCAGTTCCCCACTTAACTCTGGACCATTTCAAGCTATTTATCGGATTTATATAAAAATAACTGAAAGTTTTGTTGTGTTCTAAAACTTTTAACCAGTAGTGTATATCAAGTTCATTTCAGTTTGCTTTTCAATAATTAAATTTGAGACACAGAAATGTAATAATTTATTAACTAAAAAAAGTCTAAAGAAAAACACATAAAAGCAAGTTTTCAGTTACTTCATACAGAAATACAAATTTTATGACATCACAATAAAAGCCAGTCTAAGTAGTGTTGTTAGGAGTGTGTGTAGGAGGTGTGTCCTCCTTCATGGACTCTGCAGTACTCCTGCCCCAGCAAGGCTCTCTTCTTGCACGCCTTGCCGGTCTTAGTGATTCCACTGCACAGCTGGCGGCCTGTGATAGAGCTGGGAGAGAAACAAAAGAGGTCAGTCTCTATTGTAAGAGGCATCTGAAGTATGTGAGAATGCCTACCTGTTGCTGACGAGTGAAGGAGTGGGACTTGCACTTCGTGAGTCGTTCACGTCTCTGGAGTCGTTCGCTGGGTCAAAAACAACTCCCAGGTTCCGCAGAGGAATTTCATCCACAAATGCCTGAAGAGAAGAAACATTTCCAACATCACTGATTATAATACCGTCAAGGTCTCAGCGTCTCCGCCTCTTCAGCCCTCCTTTCGACTGGACGTGCTCACCGCCGACAATGGTGCGAGCCTGGTGGGAGTCCACTGATTGGCTGCGACAAAACCTGGCAGAAATTTGGACTCCGCCTTCGGCTTCCTGGCAGGGGGAGACATTAACGAGATGCCCAAGTCACCTGCACACATATGAACACATTAATACTGTGTAGCAACAACTGTACAGTGTTTGCATAATCTGTCATACTGTATATTTTTCATTAAAAAAAAAAAAAAAAGGATTTTTTTTTTCCTACCGGATACAAAACTGTCAGAATTCAAAATGTCATTTTCATCCACGAAAGCATCTTTTTCTTCTCTGCAATTAAAAACAAACACTGTGATTGGTCAACAGTCTCAACAAGCATTGTAGCACTTAGTGCTGTATTGCTGCAAGACACACTTGTCTTGAAAGAGCAAAAGCAAATCAAATCATTGCAAAAACTTTCTCAAACAAATCTTAAGATTAAAACTGAACTCAGCAGACTCACTTCTGAGGTGTAGAAGAAGGTGGATAAGAGGGCCGGGCTGGACCTGCATCCTTATGAGGAGGCACTATTTCAACTGGGGCCAGCAGCAAAGGGGCGGCTGGCCTGTCAGTGGCCTGGAAGCTCGCCCACAGCAGATTCACCAACCAGTGACCTTCAGACCAGAATAAAATGAGAACAAGACAAAAACGGGAAAAACGACGCCATCGGCCACTTCTCCATCTCGACGCTGTACCCAGGGAGAGAGTGAGCAGCAGCACGCTGAGGTTGGCCAGGTCCAGCGAGGGCTGCTGGTGGACCTCTGCCACCGCATTGAGGGGAACGCTGAGCAGCAGCACGGTGCGGGAGAACGCCGGGCAGCGCAGGAACGTCAGCAGAACGGCACACACAACAAAGTAGCCCAGGTGAGCAACGCACGTCCACATGGCCGTCAAGCTCAGCCCTGAGAGAACAAGAAGCACACAGGGGGGAAAATCAGCTGACCAAGACACTTTTTGGTCACCGAGTGCACGGAAGAGAAATAGAGCCACAAGAAAAGATTTTTTTTTTTTTTAATATATTTTGAGAATAAAGTTGAAATTTCGTGATTAAAATTGAAATTTCAAGAATAGTCAAAATTTCATCATTTCAGTGGAAATTTGGAGAAGTAAACAGACAGAATAAAGAGGGAGTGTAGCTGTGTGTGTGTGTGTGTGTGTGTGGTGTTACCTGCCCAGCCCAGGTAGCCCTGGATCATGTGAAGCCGTTCCTCAACCCTTCTCTGCATGTTGTCCAGGTAGAGCAGCATGGAGCCCAGGGTGCTGTTCATGCGCTCCAGCTTGTTCATCACGTCACTGTAGTATTCTGACGTCTGGTGCTGGTACTGAAGGAACTCCAGCATGCTGTGGTCTGATTGGCCAAAAAAACAAAACAAAAACAAAAATATTTGATTTGGGTGCCGTGCGAACTTGAAGGATTTTTGGATTCTGCTCACATTTCTAATACCAATTTTTTGGTGGATGTCCTGAGCTTGGTGTCTGACGTCTGCGAGGTCTTTGACTATTTCATTGTGACTGTCTTGCACCTCCAAACCTTGCACTTGCAGATGCTCACTCACATTCTCTGAAAAATACGTGAGATTCAAACCGTAATTACAGTCGTGTTGAATTTTTCAGGATTGTTTAAACTCTCAATCATAAGTGGCCAAAAGAAAACTAGAAAAGTTTAATGCAATTATCATTTAAATGGGATGTTGACTGAATTGAGCACCATCCGTGAATATTACCACATCATTTCAGCTTTGCCAGTTTATTTTTGATTGTCAACTTATTTTCTCATGCAGATGGAATCACTACAAAAATTTCTGTCAGTACATTAACCAGATTTTTTCTTAAATAATTTTCTGACAATTTAAAAAAAAATCTTAAAAAAAAGATAAAGGTGTCATTTCAGAAACAGAATGTTTTTAAGTTACTTGCATTCTTTTCCTACATAGTTGAGACAAAATGCAGTGTTAGAATATTGCCGATTCATCCTGTACATCAAAGTCTTTCCCCCTTTCAAGAGTTTGAATAATCAAAACTTCCAACGTCACCAAAGGTCCTCACCCATTTTCTGTGTGATGCCCTGTATGAGCTGAGCCACCAGCTCTTGTCCAGAGGCGATGAGGGCTTTTTCCTGGCTGAGACGCAGCAGGTTGTCCCTCAGCGAACTCTCCATCTGCTCCTGGCCTTCGTACAGCTTCCCCTGCTGAGCCTGCAGAGCGTTGTGGCCATCCAGCAGTCTGTCCAGGGAGGCTGTGGTCAGCTCCTTCAGCTCCAGCTGACCGTCCTGATGAACAGATGAAGTGAAAAAGATGACGCAGGATTTGACGCTTCATTTGTTTAATTGTGTGGGGAAAAAAAGAAATTTAGGAGATTTATACCTTCAGGTCCTTCATCGTCTCTAGTTGGCTTGTGGCCGTAGTGATGAGTGAATTGACGGTGAGCTCGGCTCTGCGTCTGAAAAGCTGCTGGCGAGTTGCGTAGCAGACAGAGCGCGCCCTGTTGCTGATTATGTGATAAGCATTCCAAGTGTCGGTATCCATGCTTTGTGTGCACTCCTTTAGAGTCTGAAAGATGGGTTGGGAAGCGTTCGAGTGAGCAAACGTTCAGTCTCTGTTGTAAAGCAGTAGTTCTTTCCATATTATTCATATGAATATTGCTTATATCATTTTATATTTTACCATTTTGTCTGTGCACTGGTAGGTCGGGCGCCCTTCACTGTCTGCTTGACAGTTGAACAGGACAACTCCAAGCTTTCCGAGCTGCTCCTCTGTGAGGCTGTCACAGCTTGCCTTTAGCTGCGCAACCACCTACAAACCAGCATCAAGTTTAATTCACTGATAACAGAGGAAAAACAATGCCGACTTCATTTGAAGAGAACTGGTTTCCATCTTACTGATAAAAACTTTTGTCTCTGGAAAATTATTTTTTCTGCCTTTTTCATACCAATACAATAAACTGGAAAGCATCTATTTTCATTATTTTGAGGGATCAATCTGAGCCGTAGCTTTGCATTTGACCTGAGAAAATCTCGGCCAAACAATTAAACCCAGGATGCTGCCTCAAGAGAAGAGTGACGATTCTTACCCGGTAGTGGCAGCTCTCCAATGGGCTGATCTCAAAGTGCTTCGCCTCAGCCAGGAACTTCTCATCGGCCGTCGCCATCTCAAACCGAGCATCTTTGGCAAGAGGAGCAGGGAGAAGATCTGCAGGCTGAGGTGGTGCTACTGCAGGAGGAGGAGCTTCTGCTCGCCGCAGCCATTCAAACAGGCCACTGGCTGTGAGTGGCTGATAGACCAGCGTGCCAATCAGTAGCAAGCACAGCTGGTGAATTTGAGACTGGACCATGTCTGAAACACACAAATGAATGAATGAATGAATGAATGAATGGGCATATTAGTATATTTGTTTACTAGATTTAAAACATGCTAGAGAGATAAATTTTTATTTTACTCGATTCACAACACGCCACCTGACAGCAATGTACTGAATAGTGAACCCGAAGCTCTAAAATAATCTCCGTCTAAAATGTGATCCAGTTTTGTATTGAACTACACAACAGCGAAATTCAAATAGCTCCACTTCAAGCACCAACAACAACAATAAATAAGTGAATTACTTCAAACAGAATTTGTAACTTTTCAAGACTTTTAAAATGAAAAAGCATGTTTTTAATGTAAGAAGTAGACACTACAGATATATGTGCAAAAATGTAGTAAAAGTAAAGAGTTGTCAGAAAAACAAATACTTAAGTAAAGTACAGATACCTGAAAAATCCACTTAACTACAGTAACAAAGTGTTTGCATTCTGTTAGTTCCCACCAATGGTGATGTGATAAATAACCATCTAAATGTTGATGTCTTTGCGTTTGTATCATCTGATACTTCAACTGTAGCAATATATGTCTGTCTTTCCGACATCTAAAACCTGAATATGATGTAGTTTTTCACCGATGTCTTTAGAAAAAAAACGCAACAATCTAACTTATCGGCGCTAGGTGGCGACAACGCGCCAATTAGTTTGAACATGTTTTGTTATCGATCCGAAGCATTTCAAATAACTCAAGAAAAAAACCCAAAAAAAAAAACCCAACAGCTGGAGTTTTTTCAAGAACCCTACATGAATGCATGAACGACAATATCAGTTATATGCCAGAGTGTGTGTCCAGGGTTGCGTCTTGCCCGGGCATGTCCTCACTGCTGCGCTGCACAACTGCGCCATGTTCACACACAGCAAAGCAAACATTTTCTCCCGAAAAAAGAAAACGCATGCATACATGTGCCGTATCAATAATTTAACGTCAAAGTGATGCAACAAGAGAAAATGTGGCCAAGTGACAACATGCAAAATTTGAAAAGCATCCCGCTAAATCAGAACATAACAACAACAACAACAACAACAACAAAAAATCCAATTAAAGATAAAACAACTGAAAAATCCCTTCAATCTTTCATTCGAGTCAAGCTACGGCAAAACCGCAAAGTTTGAACCGTGTACCTGCACTTGGCTTTCGCGGGAACCTCCACAGCTGATCGCAATGACAACTAACTACTGTTGAGTCCAGCCCATGGATGCAGGTCCAGCCCTTATTCTGCCTACGATGCGTAACCAACCAATGACGTCACAGTGGACCACAGTCACCGTGGGGATCGTTTGATATTTTTTTATTTATTCATTTGTGATAAATACAAATTATATGAAGTATATTCCAAAAAAAAAAAAGAAGAAAAATAAAGCTCGGCTCCTCCAGTTTCTCCCACAAGAGTCAAGAGTACCCAAATGCAGACAAAGATGGCGGGAACTCCACGCCGGAAGTTAGTTTATCTTTTTTAAATGTATTTTTTAATAATTGCGCAAAACAGTACAAAAAAAAAACCAAAAACGGTTTGCACTATAAAAATAATTGTAGAAGGCAGATAGATTCAGGGTCTTGATAGCTTTTATGTTATTATTATTATTTTTTTTAAAATAATAAAAAGTTTTAATATACTGTTGGACATCATTCTCAAATGTAAGAAAAAGGGTTTTAATACATTTTTAAAGGAAAAGGTAAAATCAGGTTGAATATAAGAGAAAATCAAATTATAGACTATCTACTCAGCGAAGTTAATTAATTACTGCTAATAAAAGAAAAGCTTTAAAAGTAAGTAAATTTACAAATACCTTTGTGCAGTTGCATGTTTTTCGTAATGTTAGGATTGACTACTTCATTGTCTTGCCACATTACAAGCTTCTGTAAAACTTTATTTTTATGATTATTATTATTATTGTTAGTAGTAGTAAAAAGTAATTTAAAAGTACATTTTTAGAACTAAATTCTGTAAAACTAGTTCAAAGCTATATCTAATAATTAATCTGCCTCTGCAACAAATATCATTCAAACACTGCACAGACACAGCTCCCAACATACTGTTTTTTTTTTTCAAAGGCACAGAAAAGCAGCTTGACAAAATGACTTCAGTCCTGCTGGTTGATTTTTCAACCACCAGGGATCTCCAGGGACAAACATTATGAGTAACACAATGGCCCCAGACATCACTGCAACAGAACAGGTATTTCCTGCTTCTGGAGAGGTCTTCATTATCCCATTTAGTCATTATATGAATGAAATAATTCTCTTTAACCATTATCAGTTTACTGTTCATTTTATTTTGTTTCTAAAATGTAATAAAAACAATATTACACTGTCACAGTGGCAAGAATAATTTGAGTAGAAGTTCTCACAATGCCTTTATTGAGATAATCAAACAAATGCACCAGAAACAAGGAACAAACAAAAAATAGGTGGCCAGGCTTCTGTTGGTCTTCCGTGGTCTTTTGGAGGTTTTTGGGTGGTGGCGGGTGGCTGTGGTGAGGAGGCTTAAAAAAAAAAAAAAAAAAAAAAAATAACTGCCATGAGCCAATGTTATTTCAGCATTTAGTCTTCTTGCTGAAGGATTTCAATAAATATCTGAAACACAGTGACATGATTCAATCAAACCTTGTGATGCTGTAAAGGCTGCACTCATTTTTCTTTAATGATTTCCACAGGAATAAAATTGACCACCCAATAATTTCCTTCCATTTCCCGAACAAGCTTGATTGACCTTCTTACCTCTGGAAGCATGACATCGAAAAGAAAGTCCAGGAGTCTTATATCCCCTCTCTTCATTTTTTCTCCAGGCCTGTGGCCTCCTCCATCATCTTCAACTGTGCATCTATTGAAAAGAACATCATAAACAAATTCCCCTTTTTAAAGTCACGTCTCTGTTAACACACATGCACATCATGCAAGTTCTGAAACCAGAGAGTAAAAGGTGAACATATAATCATCTGCCAAAGTAAGAGACCGTGTAAATAACTAAAGCACACACAGTCTATTCAAAAGTTACCTTAATCTGTGTCTTGGAAAACACTGCCAGAATCCCTCCCTCCTCAATCATATCCATGATGCTGCAGAAAACAATGATGGAAAAATTAAGACTGCCAGCAGCTGCAAAAACTGGACGACTCAGCCACAGGAAATGCCATTTGGTAATGACTTTTATTAATGTGCATGCAAATCAGGAACTTGGCTTGACAAATAAAGACAGGTAATAGTTTGGGCTCAGACAAAGAGTACATAGTGACACCATGTGCAGATATTACAATAGTAAATGGTGTAGTACCTTGGTGGTTCAATGATATCGGTGCATCCACAGTTGAAAGCGTCAGCGCTGTCAAATTTTCCTGCACATTCTTTGTGCAGCCAACCCGTGCACAGCTTGCACTGGACCCATTCCAGATACCCGGCATCTGGGTACAGCAGTGTAGTCAAATGAGAGACACATTAGAAATTAAACACACATATACTATAAAATTGCTATCCTTGTACAGTGCCTGTGAACGCATTAATCATTTTCCTCCAAGTTTTATCTATAAAAACTAAACATAGTCCTAGCCACTTTCTTAGAGGGACAAGCCAACATTTTTTTTTTTTTTTTTTGGTCATTTGCCGCTCTCCCGAGTTCAAGATGAGCTGACGGACGCAATTTCTTTTTGACTGTGCGCAGTAACAAGGACGAGGAATAAATGGAGGAGGAACTACATGTTTCTCGCTTGCAAAACTGATGAAGTTTCAAAGAGTTTCAAAGAGAGCGAAGGCGGTCAGAAAGCTTGCGGCTGAGGGGAGAGTCAGAACCACCAGGGATGGGTGCTGTAGATGCAACGGCTGTAATGAAAACTGTACGTTTTTTTTGGCAACATGAGTATCAAGGTCATGTATGTTTTGTGGGTTTTACACACCTGGAGATTGTGCCTCAGGTACAGACATAAGCTGCAGCGTGATGATGACACGGCCATTGAAGTTACAGAGTCCATCAGTCCACTCCTGGTATCTGTACACCACCTCACATTTCGGGCATCTTCTATTGTAGATAGAGATGTCTGAAATAGACATAAAAACAAACATGGTATAAATCTTAAATTTAACTGGATATGATCACTCTAATGACCTATTGAACGTACCTTGTACCAGTCCCTCCATGCCAACAACTGTGGCTTTGTTCGTAATTCAAACAGCGTCCTCCAGTTTTGGAGCGTTGTCACAGAGCTTGCAAGTTGTTTCATTTGGAAACTTTTCTACTTCCATCTCTGCAGTGGGGAGACTGCCAGAAATAGTTTCCGTTGGCGGCGTGTTTGGTGGCTCAGTCTTGAAAAAGTGTTTGTGCTTCTGGAAAAGGTGCCACTTGGCAATGTATTTGTGTGTACAAGATGCACTTGCTTTAGCGCAGGGACAATGCCAGGTGTTTTTTTTAACGTTGTGAGTTACAAAGACTCTCCCTAGGGTGCTGTAATGGTGTACATTGTGTTCATAAATGGAAAAGCAGATATAATTTGGTGAAACAGTGAGGTCGACGAGGACAGACAGGGGCACGTGTGCTTCTTCTGCTTCTCGTTGCCTTGTTTTGCACACCGCTACTTTGGAGTCTGTGAAAACACAGTTTTCCACCATTTCCTGGAGGACTCGGTGGTCCAGTTGTTCATGACTGGCAGTGGCGTCACAGTAATCCAATGAACGGATATGGCGACACAAGCTGTGAGAGAGGCCACTTTGCGGTGCAAGCAGGTGGAATTTCCGGCAAGCCTCCATCTCGCATCTCATCGTATGTTGCTGTCCCCATGTCTTGCGCTGCACATGAACTGGAACACTGAATCCCCTGGAGGTTTTTCTGACGGCATAAAGGCCGTTTCTTTGATCAACACATGTACTTTTTAGGTGAGATTTTGCCGTTATGTCCTTTTCTTGGCCGTGCTTTCTTTGGACATGCAGAAAAAGATTTTTCTTGTACAGAACAAGTGGACACTGTGGGCACTGCACATGGGTTGGATGCAACTCGCCAGTCGTTTTGTTCTCTGGAGCAATGGTTTCTTTTGAGGTGATAGCCGTGGGTGACGACAGAAGTAGATCTGGCTCTTTTGTCTCTGCTTCTTGGTCTTTCTGTAAATCTGCGACGACTGCAGGGGTCTTCCGGGATGCTGTTTGAACGTACGAATGGTCAGTTTTAACAGCTGACACACAGGGAGGAAGTACGTAAGAATGGTCCATATTCACTGATGAAAGACCAGCGTGGGTCTCTGGTGGGGGTGGTTGAGGAGGTGGAACTGTGGCGAGTTGGGGAAAATCACAGCCGTTTTCGCACTCCATTAAATGTGCTGTAATGGTGTCTTTCCGGATTACTGTTCTTCCACAAAATGGACAATGAAAATGGCCTCCATGTCTGCACGGCAGATTGCATCTGTAGATGGCCTTTTCTAAAAGGGACCAAAAAAAAAAATGTGTTCAAACCATACAGTGCCTGAAACAAGTATCAACACGTGCATTTTCCTAACCCTAAACACTTAGGTCTATTTCAAAAACAACTGGGTATAACAATGGTTGAAACATGACATGCAGAATCAGAATCACAAATATCTTATCCAAAATTACATGCACATGCATATTTTTTTTTCCTGAATATACCCTTGAAATGCACTGCATGTGCCTCGTGACTCAGCAAGTGCCTCTCGATGACACGTGCGCTTTTGGTAAAAAATTTGGGGCAGAGAGGACACCCAAAGACCGATGGCGACACGTTGGTGCACTTGAGTTTTTCCTCCGTACAAGGGTGAATCTGGAAGAAAGAATATCAACACATAGGCAGACAGACAGAGAAGTAATGGTTAAAGAAATGATTGCGTTTATATAATAATTTCCTAAAGAGGGTGATTTGTGTGCCTATTACAGAGAAAGGGTAATAGCTCTGGATAAAATTGGCATACGACTTTGCCACATCCGTGAGTGTAACAGAATAACCCATTAGCGTACCTTCTTTGGCTAAACTAACGTTAGCCCGGACCATCGACTCAAGCGTGGAAACAACCTTCACGACGACACGACAACTTAACGAATTCTTCGAAACATCGCATTTAAAAATAGCACGAATCGCATCTTAGTGACCATACCACAGTCGTTGGTGGTAAAAATAAATAAATAAATAAATAATTTGAAACTTTTTTTCTTACCATTCTCGCGCTCTTTGCTTACAATGCTGCTACCGGGATGGACGCCGAATAACGAGCAAAACATTTCACGAAGAAGAATGAACTTCCGGTGTGAGGTTCTGGAATGGAAGTTATGGCGACGTTAGTTTAGTTTTTGTTAGACAGTTTTTGTTGCTATTGTTTTTCTTTTGGGTTTGTTTTTGATTTTACTGTTTTGCTCAATTATTAAAAAAAAATACATTAAAAAAAAAAATCAACTAACTTCCAGCGTAGAGTTCCGGTCTTGAGTTCCGGTATTGGCGTTATGGCGGCGCCCTTGTCC
The DNA here is from genome assembly GCA_009823395.1 of Thamnaconus septentrionalis. Lineage (NCBI taxonomy): Eukaryota > Metazoa > Chordata > Actinopteri > Tetraodontiformes > Monacanthidae > Thamnaconus > Thamnaconus septentrionalis. The sequence goes on along the minus strand of CM020508.1, from coordinate 20,551,041 downwards.
GCCATCTTGTTCTGCATTTGGGTTTTTCTGCCGTGTTTTGTTTTTCCCCGGTCAGCGTGGCCGCAGTGTATGGTGGGATATATCGCTGGTCAAGTGGGTGAGTGATCGTCGGTTGTTACACTCCATTTAGCGATGCATTGTGGGATACTTTGAATCATTAGAGTTGAGTTTGGGGTTTAATATATTTCACTTTAAGCACTCGGACAGCAGTACAAATAGCGGAGCCCCTTTAGTAGTTAGTGCGCTGTATAGCGAGTTAAGAGAGTGCTTTTGGGAAACTGACACACATTTCAGATCAAACCACGTCTTGGTTTTTACGAAACACTGGATATCAGCATTTCTGAAGAATATCAGGTGAAATGAATACGTTGCGGTCAGTACCGGTGAAGCCAACGCCGCGTAACGCCACGCGCCACTCCGTGTTATTTTATGGTCGTCCACGTAATTAGAAACACGTGTGTTGTATTTCGATTCTAATCTCCCCTGGATTATGCTCTTTGCTTTTCCGTAGCTATGTGCAACAGCGATACTGCTATTCGGGGAAACCTAACATTTATTTGACGGGTTTATATTGTTTTTCTCTTAATATTCACGCATCGTATATGTCAAATTCGGCCGGTGGCTAGTGAATATTAGACTGCTGGACGAGCGGCTAACTAGCCGCTGCGCTAAATCGTTGACCATTTGCCCCCAACAATGGAAGACTCCGGTTTCAAAAAGCAAAACTGGGACGTGGGGGAGACGGAGTTGCTTTTGGAAATCCTCAAAGAGCTCGACATTAAGAATTGCTTGGACGGGAGGAAAGTCAGAAACACCAAACTCTTCAGAGTAGCGCACAGGAGGATGACGGCGGCTGGCTACCACAGATCTGTGGACCAGTTAAAGTTTCGCTGGAAATTCCTCAAAAGTGCGTATTACAAGTGCAAGAGGGACCCCGACGCCGCGTCCCAGCACAAAATCCACGGCTGGTGGCGCTACCAGAAGACGATGGCGGCTATCATGGAGTCGAGACACGCACTGGCCGGTGCAGGCGTCATCAACAGTGACAGGAACGAGGTGGTGACGGAAGACTCGAATGAGGACTCGTCAATGCCGCTGTGGTCCCAGCCCTGCTCAGGAGCCACCAACCAGGACCTGGATTTAATTGTAGGAGTGATGTTTTGGATTGTAGCTGTGATTTCACCCCTCCCTTGTGGTGCCTATGGTGTGGTGTTATTTCTTCAGCGAAGACAGATCGCATTTATTAGAAAGGAAGAAAAAAAAACTTTTTGTGTGTCTATCTGTATAAAACACAAACATTTTGTGAAAAAGTTTCCCCAAATTTGGGGCTTGTAGCGCATGAGGAACCCCGAAACCCTAACCCTAATTTCAGCCTTAACCTTAACCCTAATGCCATACAAGTCGATGAGGGTCAAAGGTCAACTTTGTCCTAGAGACATGGGGCCACTTGCTTTGTCATCAGGAACCCTCAAGAAGCGCCCACACCAAATTTGGGGCTTATAGCACATGAGGAACACCGAAACCCTGACCCTAATTTCAGCCTTAACCCTAACCCTAATTTCAGCCTTAACCCTAACCCTAACATTTTTCAGTGAGTTTTATATCATAACATTAAAAAACACTTTTTACTTGCTTTTTAAAGAGTTTTCAAGTTTTTGCGTCACATCTGAAGTTCTGCAAAACCAGCACATAGTTTTCATCAACTAAATATGGGATAGAAGCTCATTTGGGTCGTGATTTGTTATTAAAGGGCCAATAAGTGCTTATCAATGACATATATAAGGTGATAAAACACTGATATGTGAAGTTTTAGTGGTTTTATCACATCACAACCCCTTTCCTGTTCCTTTTCTCTGCTCTTATTTACAAAGCCGGACTTGGCTGTGCATGTTAGTGCATGGTTTGTATCCTTCTCCCATCTTCTTTCTCCGTTCTTCTTCTTCCACCCATGGGAAATACTCCTACTCACCACCCTTATAGTGAGAAGAAACTGGCCCTTTTTTAACACGAGATAGCAGAAAGTGGAACAATACATTTTGCAGAAGGCAAACCTCTGGAGTTACACAGGGTGGACGTTAACGTTAGCAGCTCACTCACTCAACATCAACATGTTTGCAACATATTCCTCACTAACTGAGTGAGTGTTACATTTTTCCTTTTTTTTTATTTATATATATTTTTTAGGATACTTTCATTTGATGTGTTCTATTGTAGGGAAAATTGTCATAGTAGTAGGATTGGAATGGACTCATCGTTAACTTAACGTTTACTTCCCTCTCCCTTTGATAATAGATCAAAATGGACCCTGACATGGAGCGGCAGAGGAAGATTGGTTTCATCGGTGCGGGGAACATGGCGTTCGGCATCGCCAAGGGCATCTTGAGTGGTGAGTCGCGGCACAACTGCGGAGAGAAACAGCGGAGGTGTTTAAGGGGAGAAGTTCACCTCCTGCGTGCTCCGTCCTTCAGGAAATGTTCTTCCCGCAAACGTCCAAGTGAGCGCGCCGTCCCCCAGGAACCTGGGACGCTTTCAGGTAATGAATTTTAACGTGGCGCCACTTGAGACACTCTACGCCTGGCTGTGGGTTTGGCGTGAAGGTAACTTTCCTCCCTCGGCTCTCAGGAGCTGGGGATCTCCACCACTCATTCCAACGTGGAGGTGGTGTGCGGCTCCGACGTGGTTTTCGTCGCAGTCAAACCTCACTTGGTTCCCGTCGTCCTCAGCGAGATTTCGCTTCACGTTTCTGAGCGGAACATCATTGTGTCTGTGGCAGCGGGAGTGACAATGGCAACGCTGGAGGAGGTGAGTGCGGACCCCCTCGTGTCTAATAATGCAATGATCAATTAAGGCTGGGTGATTTTAGACAAAACAAAATCTCGATTTTTTTTTTCTCTCTCTGAAAACTCAATTTTCGATTTCAGAAATAATAGTAGAACTACAAAGGACAATGCAATGAATTATTTTAAGTATTTAAGCATTTTTATATTTTCAAGAAAAATCGCAAACAAATTTCCCTCTTGAGAATGAAGTTCAACTGAAAGATAGTGTAAAATGAAGTGAGACTCTCACTAAACAAAGGTGAAGTTCCCTCATGTGGATAAAGTGACAACCTGAACTGTCTTTCACCAAACGTCACTTCAAAAATAAAAGCTTTTCTATCATCTTGAACGACGATGAATGAATAAAGTGCAAAACTTTCACATTTTGTAGAAAGAAATTGATTTTAAGATTTTCCTTTTTTAACACGGTCTCGACTAATACATCCCATTTCCATTTAAAATCGAATATTGGCACAGCCCTAGGATCAATTAGGTAAAGTCGATGATATAAAATCATTTAATATTCTCTTTTTCCTTTTAAACCCCAAGTACCTGCCTGAGAATGCAGTTGTCATCCGGATGATGCCCAACCTGCCATGCCTGGTTCAGGAGGGGGCGCTGTTGTTTGCCCGGGGATCGAATGCCAAGCAGGAAGACGCGGCTCTGCTTCGTTCTCTGCTGCACCACTGCGGCCTGGTGGAGGAGGGGCCAGAAGCCTGGATAGACATCCACACTGGCCTGAGTGGGAGCGGGGTGGCTTTTGTAAGTGTCCCACACTTGTAAGATGGAGTTGGAAATATTTGTTAAAGCACTTGAAGAGAGAGAGAGACACGTAGGTTAACAGTATTGGTCACTTATAAGTGAGTCGAGGTAGGAATTTGTCTGCAGATTGTTTGGAAAAAGCCAGCTGAAATGTTCAGACTTTTACATATTACTTTGCAACTCAGAGATATTTGAAATGATTTCATCTCACAACAACTAACTTTAATTCACAGCCTAAAATGTGTTTGACAGGAAAATGCAGTCAGAACTCAGAATTGAAGGCAGACTAACTCGTCTTCATTGTTTTGAGTCACTGCACTAAAATAAACTGCACTTGGAGATGCAAAGCCTGATTCTTGGTGCAATACACAACATCACTAATGCTTGAGGGGTCCAGAAACTTCCTCCAGCAGTGAGGTTGACCTCTCCTTTAGCCCCGGGTGGTGATGGACTGTGTTTCCTCCCCCTCGCCACCTTTTAGCTCCAGCAACACTTTGGAATCCATGGAGCTGCTCAGGAGTTCGTTGGGATGGAGAGAATTCCTCCCAGTGGACGCATACGTAATGGACTGGGTTGTTAAAAGAAAAAAGAAAAAAAGGCATCAGAAGCCAAACACTGCTTGTCCCCGTACTGCTTGTCTAGTGTTGGCCCAGGATGCAGCTGTGTGAGGTTTTCCCAAAAATGCTTCCTACAGTGTTTTCCTGTTGTTTCGAGAGTGAGTGTTTGAGTCAGTGGCTCCCCTCGGTGTCCATTGGCTGGAATTGTTTTCATTTGCAGAGTAGTTATCTGGATTAGACTGAAGCTCTCGTCGACAATGAAGAGGGCAGCAAATGGGTGATGTTTCAATTTTCTTGTCCGCAGGTGTATTTGTTTGCTGAAGCACTGGCAGAGGGAGCTGTCAAGATGGGAATGCCGAGCGCCCTGGCGCACAGCATCGCATCTCAAACTGTCCTGGTCAGTTTGACTGTGTGTTCAAAACACCACGAGCTTTGAATTTGAGTTGAATTCTTTATTCGAGCACAAAAAAAACCCCACAAGTATCACAAATAAAATAAGAAAAAATAGTCAAAGAAACAAATATAAAGTTCACAGTGTGCTGTTGGCCTTATGTTCATATTTTGCGTGTTGGATTTCGTTTCAATGCCGTGTGTTGCAGGGAGCTGGGAAGTTGCTCCGCGACTCCAGGAAACACCCGGCGCAGCTGCGGTCGGAGGTCTGCACCCCGGGTGGAACCACCATCTACGGGCTTCACACCCTGGAGCAGGGGGGCGTCCGAGCCGCCACCATGAGCGCCGTGGAATCTGCCACGGAGAGAGCAAGAGAGCTCGGCCGCAAGTCCGGGGCGCGGATGATGAAATGACGGCAGTTTTTGTTCCACCTGTGAGCCCGACCACCTCCGCCTCCACCGACTGGAATAAAACGACCTGTTTGGCTCCAATCCGTTAGGGTTTCCATCACCCTTGGAATCGCTCGAAACCTAAGTAGGTCAATAAAAAAAAACAGGTGATGGAAACACCTGAATTAAAAAAAAGCACAGAAAACACCCTCTCCAATATGGCTGTTTCTAAGCTCTCACAAGGTTTCGCAGACGTTCTCATATAGAAATATGCTGCAAAAGGGCAGTGGGAACAATTTTTTTGTTTTTTGTTGCATTTACAAGACACAGGACTTGTGGACCAGTTTTCTCTGAGACGACAAAAAATCTCTGATTCGTGGCCTTTGCCACACACGCAGACTTTTGTGGATGAACTTTTATCCGTTGCCTTCATCGTTCATTCAATATTGTCAAGGTGACGATGTCATGAGAACCATAGCGACAATCTAACAGCTTTTCAGCGTTCCATCTTTCTTCCTGCCGAGTCTCATGAGATGAGTTTTCAGCACCCAAAATGCCCTGTTATTGGAAGCGCGTACAAAGCGCAATGGTACTTTAGCGAAATTTCCGAAATATAATTTCTGGACAACAGAAAAATGAGCTTCCTTTCAAAAAAAAAAAAAATTTTTTTTTTTTTTTTTTTTTCATCAATCAGTTTTTTGAGTTTGAAACAAATTCAGGCTTATTAGTGACAAAGTGACTAAAATTAGAAAATGAGTGCTTTTAAATGGTGTCTGAATGGCAGAATGGTTTGCCTGTAAACCTGGCACTAATGTGTGCAAGATATAAAACTATAATATAATAATTTATTAATAATTAAATACGTAGCGTTTCTGACTTTCTGTTCTTTGTTCACGCGAGGATAGTTGTCCCTTCAGTTTTATTATAGTGTAATAAAACCAAAGGGACTGAAGTCATGAGGCATTCTTAGTCATGGAATTATTCTGAATCAAAAAGAACAGCAGAAAGATGCCAAATGTGTTCTTGTTGGAGTCATAAATATACAAACAGTGCGAAAACAGGCAACTGAAATGGTGACGCTGATTAAATTAGTCCACAAACGGTACACGTTGAATAAAAATTAGACAGTTTTGTTAGAATAACTGAACACAGTTTGAGGAGTGAAGGCAGTGCTGAAAACCTTCACACAAGTTTCATTCACATACACACAGTACTGTGTCCTTGCTTCAGTCTTATTCCACTAATGTCTTAAATCCTTTTTGTGGGCCAGTACCTTTTGGGCTTAAAATGTCGGAATTGTTGCCTTCATTGTTATGATTTGGTCACCGTCAGTCAAAAGGAAATGTAAACATTTTTGTTGTTGTTGTTGTTGTTGTTGTTATTAAATTATGTCATTTCATGTTTGGTCAAATAAAACATGCAAAGTTGGGATCACATCTATCTATCGATCTATCTGTTTATATATAATATGAAGGGTGGCCATTCTAGATCATTTAAATATTTCAGACTTGTTTAATGCATATTCCATATGTGTTCATTTATAGTTTTGATGCCTTGTTTGACAATCTACAATGTAAATAGTCATGAAAATGAAAGAAATACCATGACATCAGAAGTACGTGTCCAAAATGTTGACTGCTAGAGTAACTACTAGAAAAACAGCAGCAACAATTGAATTGTAAAGCTTTTCATTTACTCATTCCACTTCACGGCATCATATACAGACACAAAGTTCAGGACAGCTTAAGCATGTCATCATGGTTTAGAATCAGTCATATTTACTGAGCTGATGCTGACGAAGTCAAACATATCACATGATAAAACATCTCACTACCATCACCAGTCCACATCTCCATTCCTCCAACCCTCCACGGTCCTCCTCCTCTCCTCCTCCGTCTATTCCTCCTCCTTCTCCCCCTCCTCCACCTTCTTCCCGTTGTCAGCCAGGGCAGGAGAAGCACACGTTTTACCCGCCGGCCTCGTTTCTTCAAACAGAAAGAACCAAAAACACGACAGTAAGTAACGTTGTCTTTCCCCTGATCACTTCTGGTATTTATCGGAGATGTGTGTTGTTAAGTCAACGTATGCGCGTTCATTGCGTGCCGCCAAACCGACGGGATTCGGCTCCTTTTAGCCACCGATGCTAGCAGGCGCCTAGTGAGCTGAACGGGGCCGCTTGCTAAGCGCTGCTAACGCGGCTGTCACGCCGGCCGGGTACCGGTGTTGTGTACTTACTGGTTTCCGATTTAACTGGTTTCCCTGCGGAGGTACTGCGCCGCCGTCAGCAGATTCGACACAAATTCTATGATTTTTGTTGGAGGAAGGTTGAGTCCAACACTACGCACATGTTCATAATTTCTTTATTTTCATTTTTTTTAAATTGTTACTGGTACGTAGCGCTCTTTTACAGAAGCAGCTTCGCTGCGGTAGATGTGGGCTGCGACTTTAAAATCGCCGGTAATACGTTGCGCACGTTTGTGAATTTGTGTCGAATCTGCTGACGGCCACGCAACACATCTGCGAATGTTCGGCATGAAAACCAGCTACATCGGAAACCAGTAGGCACACAACACCGGCGTCGAAGACCGCTGTCATTGACGTTTTTATTTAAAAAATATCAAAACGAAAAGACACGGTTTCGATGTCTCATATTGATGGCACGTATCACTATTGTTAAATGTTCGCGTTAAACGCCACGTTTCTACTTGACTTTCATCCTTTGCTAGCAGCATTATGAAGATCAAAGGTGGCTAATGTCGAGGTTAGCCTTGAAGGCGCACCTTCTGATGATCGCACGTTGCCTCGTCCGACGTTTGCCTGACAGGCTTTTCATGATGTGACTCAAATGTGAATGAATGTGGGGTGTGGAAGAGTTTTATCTTTTGTTTATTTATTTTTATTTATTTTTTAGGGTGTGTAAGAGTCGATTCCCCCCTTTCTTGATTCTTTTTTTTTTCAATCAAGGATCATGCTATGTCAGCGTCCCTCACGTTCTGCATTGCATTGACTTGCCATGCTTCATGGGATGTGGCCTTAAAACTTTAAGAATAAAAGCGATTCAAAGCACAGTGCGAACCAAAAACCTGACCTAAGCATCCTCACAAATGACCCTTTTTAAGGATGTGTTCTCAGTTTGGTGTTGTGCTTGCTCTGCCCTCCTTTTGTTGGGTTGATTACTGAGCTTCAATAAACATTATTAAACTGGCAGCGAGAGAAAAAACATCAAGGATAATTGAGAAAAAAGAAAAAAGAATATATATCTGTCCCTGTTATGTCTTGGCAAAATGATTGTGTAATGTGTATAGTTTAATTACAGGACATTGTGGAATTTTTTTTTTGTAAAATGAAACGAAATGAAATTATAGAAGTAATGAATTCGTGATGGATGTTGCAACAATCACAACTGATGTTTCATTGAAGATTTTAGATTGACATCTTGATTTTTAGTAGTTTTTTTTTTTTTAAGCAAGCAATTATCCTTGTGGAGATACAAGATTTCCCTTGTATCTTTGCATCTTGGCGTTTTCATGTCTTCTGCATTGAGAGCTTTTGGCAGTTACCTGATCCGAGCCTGGCACGGCCCGAGTAATTGACAATTAATATGTGAGAATCGGTCGGTTAAAATTAGTCTGTCACTGTTGTGTCGGTGTTTCGTTTCAGAAGGGCAGCACCAAAGGGCAACTGCTTCTGCATGCAGTTGGGTATTACGACCAGTTGGGGGCGAGGGTGGGGCGAAGGATGAGATAAAGGCATTTAGACAACTTGCCCTGAATCGCTTAAAGTCCACCCAAGATTAGACACACAAGTCTTTAAATATCACCTGGCTAATGATATATGGATAGATAGATAGATAGATGGATAGATGGATAGATAGATAATAAGCAAGCTGAGAAGGAACCCAGTTGAGCGGTGTCATTCAGCATTGGTCACCAACTAAATCTTTTGTGATTTCTTTGATCTCAGTGTAAAATATCCTAAGAACGTTTTTTGAGCTAAGAAGCTGAGAGCTAAGTTGCAAAGCTTCAAGTGGCAAATTTGGACGTACATTTTGGCACATTGGCACATTTAGAGCTCTTCCTCAGCTTCAGCTTTACATCTTCCTCAGGATACCGTCCCTCGTCAACAACCTCAGTGAGGGAGAAGGAACAAACGACATGACTCGTCTCAGAGTCGGGGAATTATTTTCTCCATCGCAACTTTTTCTCTTCATCTCTCCTTGAGGAATTATTTTAAACTCAATGTTTTTTGTGTCTTTGTCTGTCCGTTTGTACCTCGCTTGTGTCGCGCGCATATTGTCAAGTGCAAGTTGGTGACTGTAAACTCTTTGTTTTCAATTGCTTGCGGTATGCTGGATGAAAAGAACGTATTGAACGTTTGATCTGAGATTCTAGCAAAGGTTCAACACATTTCCAAAGGAAGGTGAGTTGAAAGTTGAACTGATGTGAACTGATGCTGAGACATGCAGAGTACAGCCCAGACACCTGCAGAGGCCAGTTGTGTTACCTGGGTGCTGTGGACACCATCACTCAGACGTGCCTTCTGGAGTCAGTTTTCTGACCATATAATGAATGCCCATGTTGAAGAACAACAAGATTGCATTACCTAAATTACAGCTGTGTGTTACCTCATAGAAACTGAATGGGTTGTGCTGTGCGTGATTTTTTTTATTTTATTTTTTTTAAATAATTCCTTGTCGAGGTTTAAGTTGATATTGGCCACTGCATGAGCGTTTTGGTTCTGTTCAAGATCCTCCTCCTCCTCAATCATGTTGCCAAACAACACAATTGTTCCTGCTTTGTTGGTCATAATTAATGGAGATTAGTTTTTTATTAGTGCCACTTTAAAATCAACTGAAGGAATTGGAAACGAGTGCATGGCCATTTGTTACTTGGGCTCAATAAAGAGCAGAGTGCGCTCAGCTCGTCTGCATGGGGGTTTCATGTTTCCTGCATGTTTCTAACCATGTCTTGGGACTGCATGGAAGAGGATTAGGACCACAAGAAGAGAAGGTTGTTTTTTTTTCTTCCAACTTTCCAATTCGAGAATAAAGTTTGAATTTTGAGATTAAAATTGAAATTTTGAGGATAAATTTGACGTAAAAAAAAAATAATTCCATTTTGTGAATCAAATTGAAATTTTGCAATGAATGTCAACGGGAAGTAAGTCAAAATGTGGAGAATGAAGTGGAAAGGTTCTGCGCCTGAGTCCAGTGGAGTACTTCCTGATTCCTGGGGGAACCTGGTGGGATCAGGTAGGCAGTTTACTTTTCACCTGTGGCTAACTGGGTTCATCCACCGTCCAGCCAGTCTACTCGCCAATTTCCACTTTATTTTTGTCGACTTTTTTTAACACAAAATTTTGACTTTATTCACAAAATTTCAACTTAGAACTTGAAATGAAAACTTTGCTAAAAATCTCCTCCCTGTAATATTTTCCTCTCTTCTTGTGGCCCCAATCCTCTTTGGTAGGACTTTATCTTGTCCTGTCAAACTAACAATCGCTCCATTCCTGGCGTGCTCGCTCTCGTCACTCGGCTCCTTTGTTTCTCAGAACCTTCCTGCGTCTGCAACTAATCCAAAAGCCTGTACCTGTTCTCTTCTTCCCCTGCTTTCCTCTTGCAAACGGATCAAAGACGATGTCTAAGAAGCTCCCCCAGCCCTCCGCAGCGGAGCAGGCCGAGCACGACCGGCCTCCCGGCAGCATCGCTCCGCTGCTGGACCCGTCTGCCGGTGCCGCTCACGCTTGTCGGAACAAGGCCGAGTCGGGCCAAAGAAACGGCCAGACGTCGTCGTCGTCGTCCCCGGAGAGCGACAGCCTCAACGGGGAGGGAAAGCGCAACGGCAAAAGCCGTCGGCGCAAGAAACGTTCGTCCAACAACCCAGAGTCGGGGAAGCCCGACGGCGCGACCCAGACCGAGGAGGAGCGGCCGGAGAAGCCGGAGAACCCCGAGCAGCAGGCCGACACCCAGCTGGTCGGCCTCCACTCGGAGTGCGCCAACGTGTGGCTGGACCGCAGCGCCTACGAGCGAGCGGAGAGCCTCTACCAGTGCTGGCTGGCCACGCCGTCCGACAGGACCGCCAAGAACAAGAGGAACTCGTCGGTGTGCGCCAAGTCCAAACCCGTCGCGGAAGAGCCGGCGCCGTCCGCCCCCGACTCTCTGAACCTCCCGTCCCGGCGGAACCGCTCCGACGCGGCCCGGACGCCCGACGAAGGGTACCAGTCCCTCGCCCCGACCCCCGCCACGCCCGTCACGCCCGTCACGCCCGTCAACGGGCTGCCGCGGCTCCCCGTGGAGCTGCTGCGAGACGTGTGGCTGGAGAAGCCGCTGTACGACCGCGCCGAGGCCGCCTTCTACCAGAACCTGTACGGAAACAACTCCACCAAGCGGCCCCACTGCGGCGCCGCCGCCTCGTCTTCCTCCAGAGGTGCCGAACACCCGCAGAGTCTCGTAGAAGAAGAAGAAGAGGAGGAGGAGGAGGAGGAAGGCGGAGAGCCAGTGGAGGACAAACGGGCGGTGGTGCAGGGCAAAGCGGAGGTGTTCCACGCTTTGCTCCCCATCCAGGAGGAGGAGGAGCCAGCTGAGGGTCCCGACAAGGAGAAAGAGGAGGCGGCGGCGGCGACGGGCGTCACGCCGGCCAACTTCCTGCACCCGGACAGTGAGCCCATCTGGATGGACAAGTGGCGGTACGACGCCGCCGAGGGCCGTTTCCATCGCTCTCACGGAGCCGACGCAGCGACAGCCACGGTGCCGACCGCGGCAGTGGGGGGGAAGAAGCCCCGCAAGACGCAGCCGCCAGCGGCGCCAGCAGCACCGGCAGCACCAGCAGCACCAGCAGCACCAGCAGCACCAGCAGCACCACCGCCCTCCACTGCCCCCACTGTGGACAAGTACGGCCCAAGCGGCTGGGCGGAGCTGCTCCAGAGTTTTCCTACGTTTGCTTTTCTTTGTGTAACCATTTATTTGTCATTTTACTTCTTAGCTGTGTAATTATGATTTTTTTTTTTTTTCCCAATCGACCTCATTTGACAAAAACGCAACATCCTTGTTCATCGAGTCGTTTTCTTCAGGTCTGCCCCCAAAAAAAAAAAAAAAATCATCAGTTTGTGTTCTGCCATTAAATTTCCATTTACTTTCCTTTGTACGTTTGTGTTGGGCTGTTTGTTTGTGGGTTGTCGAGGAGACACAATATATCCAGCTCTTGAGTTGGTCATTCATTCATATGGACGTGGCATCCATGGCTCTTGTTTTTTATTTCTGTTGGCATTTTCACTGACTTCCTGCTTCCTGTTGACTCATCCCTCTGCTGTCCTTGCTGGCTCTCTCCTCTCTAGCAACATGGCTTCACTCGACTTCCTGTCCCAGGAGAGAATCTGGTTCGACAAGGTCCGCTACGACGAGGCGGAGCGACGCTTCTACGAGCGCATGAACGGATCCCCGCAACCCGCCAAGGTAGCTGCTGGTAGCTGCTGGTAGCTGCTGCTGCTGCTGCTGCTGCTGGTAGCTGCTGGTAGCTGCTGCTGCTGCTGCTGCTGCTGGTAGCTGCTGCTGCTGCTGGTAGCTGCCAAGGTAGCTGCTGGTAGCTGCTGCTGCTGCTGCTGCTGGTAGCTGCTGCTGGTAGCTGCTGGTAGCTGCTGCTGCTGCTGCTGCTGCTGCTGCTGCTGGCTGCTGCTGCTGGTAGCTGCTGCTGCTGCTGCTGCTGCTGCTGCTGCACTGCTGCTGGTAGCTGCTGCTGCTGCTGCTGCTGCTGGTTGCTGCTGCTGCTGCTGGTAGCTGCTGCTGCTGTGGCTGCTGCTGCTGCTGCTGCTGCTGCTGCTGCTGCTGCTGCTGCTGCTGCTGCTGCTGGTAGCTGCTGCTGGTAGCTGCTGGTAGCTGCTGCTGGTAGCTGCTGGTAGCTGCTGCTGGTAGCTGCTGGTAGCTGCCAAGGTAGCTGCCAAGGTAGCTGCCAAGGTAGCTGCTGGTAGCTGCTGGTAGCTGCTGCTGCTGCTGCTGCTGCTGGTGCTGCTGCTGGTAGCTGCTGCTGGTAGCTGCTGCTGCTGCTGCTGCTGCTGCTGCTGCTGGTAGCTGCTGGAAGCTGCCAAGGTAGCTGCTGGTAGCTGCCAAGGTAGCTGCCAAGGTAGCTGCTGCTGGTAGCTGCTGGTAGCTGCCAAGGTAGCTGCTGCTGGTAGCTGCTGGTGGCTGCTGCGCTGGTTCACTAGTGTCTGGTTTTAAGCTGACGGCACATCGATCAACATGAACCTCATTTTCTTCCAGGATGTCGGAGCCAACAGCATTCTGCAAGACATTGCTCGGGCCAGGGAGAACATCCAGAAGTCTCTGGCAGGAGTAAGTGCACACTGTGCTGCTTTCTGTTCATTCAGCGTTGCAAAGAGGAAGAATCAACTCGGCATCTTTCAAGTTTGTTCCGCTCCTTTCTTCAGTTTCCATCCGCCAGGGGTGCACGATGTACAATCTCTCAGTTTGCAGTAATGAATCTCACACGCTTTTTTTTTTTTTACTGAGGAAAGGACAACTGTGCAAATTAGGAACTAAAGCCCTGATCAGAGTTCCACACCTTTCAATCACATATCACAGAGAAGTAACACAATGGGAACTAAACTTTGACCTTTTGGATGGAAGTTTACAGTCGTGCTTGGTGATTAAATGTCGCATTTTTCACGCTATGAGCCTAAACTCATAAATTCAGAGTTGTAGAGAATGAAACCAGATAATAATAATAATAATGATAATCATAATAATAATAATATATCTTCAGAAAAAAAAAGTTATAACATTTTTTTTCATTTTTGTAAAATTTAACTTTTTTTCTGATCACAGCCACATTAGAAACATAACACATTTTTTCCTGGTGCATCTGAGTGAGAGAGTGACAGAAGCGTCATCACTCCAGTGGTGATCAGTCCTGGAAAGAGGAAACCTCATCTAACCAGGTTTTGCTCAGAGAAGAAGCTGGTCAGAAACCTTTTCACCTGCACCAATAATAAACCCGGATGATCCAACTGGGATGCTACTGCTCTGCCTCGCCGGAGCCTCTTCCTCCTCCTCTGCTCCTCTTCCTCTCGGCCGCAGCCTCGCCGGGTTGTTTTTACTTTGGGCTCTGTGAACGTGAGACTGGTTTCTTTCCAGCCTTGCGCCCTTCGTCCTTCCCGTGTTTCATGCTTGAAACCCCTCCTCCTCCTCCTCCCCCAGCTGAAGACCACACTGTGTAGCAGAGGCTCTGGTCAAGCTTCCCTGAGCCAGCAGCAGCAGCAGCAGCTTGTAAGTGCTCAGCCGTGTGTGAAGCACCTGTGTGTGACCCTGCTAGAGCCTCCTAGGCAGCTTCTAGACCTCGTGCTGTGTTTTCTTCTTCTGAGTGCGACGGCAGCTTCACCAGGCTGCACCTCCAACCGCCTGATAACTGCTGTTGAGATTCACGCTAGCGCCCCCTGTAGTCTTGGCCTCTTGGTAGTCCCCGAGTTTGAATCCCAAGGCCTGACTGTGTGGTTTGACCTGAGTTGTAATCTGGGCTTTGCTCCTCAACCAGAGCGCCAGCGGCGCCGCCGACCAGGGGGAGCTGGTCTCTCGCATCAGGGGCCTGGAGCTGGAGAACCAGACCCTCAACAGAGGTGGGTTGGCTTTTCAGCTTGAGTCCCTGTGGACGGAAACGTCTGCAGGGACTCAAGCTACACAGAAAATGAGAATGTCCTGAAAAGGTTGTAGTATTTCTGCAATTCAACTGAAAAGGTGAATGTGACATATTATATAAAGGAATAATATGCAAATCAATATATTTCAAGTTTTTATTTCTTTGGATTTTGCTGATCAGGTCTTGCAGCTTAAAAAAATCTCAAATTCAAAAATTAGAATATTACATGAAGTCAAATCTTTATGAAAATCTTAATCGGCAAAGTTCCAACAAGGAACTGCTTGAGATGTCAATTTGCATGGAATGGCTCAATAGAATTTGTTGCTTTCATCTTTTATGTTAAATTGCCAAAATAAAACAACTTTTACTTGATATTCTCATTTTCCGGGCAGTACTGTATTTTAGATGAACTTCTCCTGTAAACATAGGCAGTGCAGCCCTCAAATGGTTCATAAAAGGTCCGATTTTAAAGTTGGACCTTTCTTAGTCACTGTGTTTAGTTGCTGTTTCTTTATTAATTCTGATTTCTGATAAATACTGATTGGCCATTTTTTGGGGTTCACGTCATTATTATGAATCGATGTCCCTTTGGGCTCTTGACAGCTAATATTTAAAAAAAAAAATTCTCACTTTCTAAACCAAATAAAGACGATGACAGCGGATTAAAAAGACAAAAGAAACAGGACAATAAGATAACGTATAGAAATAAACCTGAATGATTTGCTTCTCCCTGTGGCTCTGCGTCTCCAGTGGTGGAAAGCTTGAGGTCTGCGCTGTCCCAGCTGGAGTGTCGAGTTGCCGTGCTGGAAAAGTCTCCCGCTGCTCCCGCTGCTCCTGCCGCTGCTCCTGCCGCCAGAGTTCCCTACACAAACGTGAGGTTCCGTCCGTCGCTGTGGTCCAGGCCCCTCCGGCTCTGCTGACGACCACCTTGCTGATGTCTGTGTCCTATCGTGCGCTGCGCCCAGGGCACTGCCACCCAGCAGAAGAGCAGCGCTTCAGTCGCAGAGGCGAAGAAGAAGGAGGAAGAGGAGGAGGAGGAGGAGGAGGACGACGACGCGACGACATCGACCTGTTTGGGAGCGACGACGACGACGAGGAGGTGGAGAAGATCAAGGAGCAGAGGTTGAAAGACTACGCAGACAGAAAGGCCAAGAAGCCGGCCCTCATCGCCAAGTCCTCCATCCTGTTGGATGTGAAACCGGTAAGTCTGCGTTAGCGCGGGGTCACGTGACCAGTGGAGATGGCGCGTTACGATTGGACGGAGGAGGAGACGGAATTTTTTTTTTTTTTTTTTACAAGTGATCAAAGAGAAAAATTTAACAACCGTTTTGTCGAAATTGTAGAAATATCGCTTTTATTTTGCGGAAAGCTGTCCTGGAAACGCAGCTGGCAGAAACGATTGTTTGGCTGCTTGTTGGCAGAGGCACTGACGCCATTAGCAAGCTGGTGGGCAAAATAAAGAGTGAACTGGTGACCTGAGTCCCACTGGAGTCCAACAGAAAGAAGCTGCCTTCCTCTGGCTTGACCGCCTCTCCTCTCTCTCTCTCTCTCTCTCTCTCTCTCTCTCTCTCTCTCTCTCTCTCTCTCTCTCTCTCTCTCTCTCTCTCTCCCCCGCAGTGGGACGATGAGACGGACATGGCCAAGCTGGAGGAGTGCGTGCGCTCCGTGCAGACGGACGGCCTGCTCTGGGGAACCTCCAAACTGGTCGCTGTGGGCTACGGCATCAAGAAGCTCCAGATCGCGTGCGTGGTGGAGGACGACAAGGTGGGCACGGACCTGCTGGAGGAGGAGATCACCAAGTTCGAAGACTACGTGAGTGCTTTCCCCCCCCCACCCCTTTCTTCCCTCCTAGCTTGAAGAGTTTGGAACGTCAGTGATTTTTTTATAGCAGCCATTCAACTCGTTGCGCTCTTTATTGCTGCCGTTTCAGGTTCAAAGTGTGGACGTCGCGGCCTTCAACAAGATCTGATCCTCCTGCCCTGTCCTCTGTCTCCTGTCACGCCTTGCTGATTGTGTCAACGGTTAAATGGAATAAATCCCAACTCTTGCACTGACGGCGTTGCCTTTGCTTCATTTTGTCGGACAGCTTTTAAGTGCCTGTGTTCTGGTTTAGCGGGTTTAAATTGTGAGGGTAACACAACATCTGATCTCCAAGCAACAACTTGCACAGTCAGGATGTTTGAAGGAATATATGGATGTAATAATAAATATAAAGGGGAGGGGTCGGGTGGGGGGGGGGCACACTGTAATGATTCTCTGCAGCCTTTCAGAAACTTCTATGGTGGATAAAACGCAGAAACAACACAGAGTAAAGTACAAGAGTTCGTCACTGCGCCTGCTTTGCAGCCTCGTAATGGATTTTACTGGATCCACGCTGGGCCAGTGACCAGTCATCACTTTGACTAAATGATTATTTTCCCCCACGATGTGATTCTATTTTTTGCAAACCCAAAATGCAAATAAACGTGACTGGATTGAAGCATTTTAAGGACATCAGAAACTCATTTTAAGTCATAGTAATGCCGTTAAATGACCAGTAGGTGGGGCGCTTTACCATTGTATGATTTTTGTCAAGTTAATCTGAGTTTGTTCAGCTTCTGGTCAGCCTTAAATATGCACGGGAACAACTCTCTTCCTCTTTCCAGTTTTTTTTTTTTAATTGTTGTTATGGGAGGAAATTCAGGTTGTAAACCTGCAAATAGAAACAAAAAATTCCCAGTCGGCATTTTAAATAACACGTTTTTAACTGTCATTTTAACTAACTTAATGGTTTCACAGCATCATTTTAACTTAAATCGTTTTAAAGCTATTTTAACATGACACATTTCTTATCTGTACTTGACACCAACACTTACTTCAGCATTAAAGAAATGTTGAGCAGCAGTACTTGAAACAAAACTATAAGAAAAAAAAAGAAGAAGAAAAAATCAAATCCAAGCAGGCCTCCCCAGAGCTGCTCAACAGGATTCGCTGCTAATTCCTCAACTGTTATTTTAATCTTACACCAAATCATTCATTCATCTTGTAACAGTCAATCAATCAATCAATCAATCAATCAATCACAGTTAGTGCCATCAATCCATACCAGTAGCATCTGTGTGGCTTGACCAAAGCTGAACAGTGACCACCAGCTGCAGTGGTTCTGCTGAGAACGGCAGGCAGGAGCCAGGAGTCTCTTCAAGGAGCCAGGAGTCTCTTCAACGCAGAGCTCCACTCAACCTTCAGCAGGCATCGTTTCCCTGGACCGGCTGACATTGTTTTGACGCCTTTGGTTTTTGGATCTGACAATTTTTGTAGCGTTTTTGTTTCGCTGTTGAAGACACGACAACGTTCAGTTCGAGAGCAAACATCGTCAACGCCGTCTTATGCTCTTTGGGCCGGAGAGAGCTCTCCATCAGGCGACGGTGAGACCTGAGCGTCTGTTTTCTTCAGGGATGTTGTGTGTGATTATGGCCCAGCTGAAGAATGTGACCTTTTCCAGCTGACTGAGTCCAGACTGTGGCAGCACACTGCTGCGGCTGTGTGGACCTCACAATCGCCTCTCTGATGTGCACGTCTTCTCTTTGAGGTTTTATGTGTCCCATTCAGACATTCAGGCCTTTAGGTGGCCTAAAAAAAACCCAAAAAAATTCCATTAGGAAAAAACAAAACAAAAGAGCACATCGTTCTACAAATCCAATGCCACACTTTGAGCTAAATGCCAAGTTCACCATGTGCTAGAACTGGTGTGACAGTACCAATTATGGTGATGTGTGTGAAGAACCTCTTCAGGAGAACACAGACACATGCATGATAGGGACCGTTTATCTCATTAACAACTTCAGTCCAAACTACAGTGAGAACAACAACTGTATGACAGCAGGAAAAAAAAAAAAACACTGCTGCTTTTCATTTGCTCGTTAGGCACTCGATTAGAGCCCTCACTGTTGTCGAACAACAATGTGTCTTTGCCACTAATGGACTCTCCAGATGTGAGGGAGGTCCATCTTTACTACATTTCGCAGAACCACCGTCAACCCTTTGTGATGTCACGACGGGTAGCGACATCTTCCGCAGAATGTGTTCCCTCCGCTCTCTGGAGCCACCACCTCGCTTTCACATCTGGAAGCAAAGGATCTTTTGTTTTTGTTATTTTTCCACAGAAAGCTGAAACCCCTCTGATTTGGCTGCTGGCTGTTAACAGAGGGCTAAACACGCTGCCTCCGGAGATCTGCGGAGGCTTTTCCCCTTAATCATTAACGTCGCAATATTCCAGCCAGTGAAACGGGTGCACGGGGACAACAAAGTCATATGTCTCCTAAACTGCCGGATCCGGATGTTGACGCAGAATTCCGGAAGATGCGAGAGATCAACATGTTAAAGGTGGTTAGAAAGTTCCCTGAACTTCCATCCAGCCGCTTGACTGTCACCAACACAAGTTATTCATCATGCGGCCGGGATTCCTTTTGTAGTCGACGCATAAATGTACCGCAGTTTGAATTATTAAACAGCGACGCGACCTGCCAGCCTCCGCTGATTGGTTGTTTTCAGCACAGCTGCGATAGCTGGGTAAAGACATCGACTTCATCGCCGGATTTATGCAGCCCGATAATCCTGAAGGGCTTCCAGTCGACATGGCAACAAGGGGAAAGGACGAGGAGGAGGAGGAGGAGGAGGAGGGGGATAAAAAAAAAAAAAGGGTCTCCACGAAGTAGGACAAACAACGATGAATTAAACATCCCAGTCGCCGCCGCCGCCACCAAAAATCAAAGCAGGTGGACAAACAGAGGACGGGTGTTCGCCAAAGTCGAGGGGATTCGGAGAAGACTGACATCAGCTTCCAAGAGAGAACAGGAAGTTTGCTGTGGGGGAGGCGGTGAGAGACAGGAAGGGGACAAATTCACAAAGCACACGCAGGAAAGATCAAAATAAGTTCTATTTCAAGATTTTGCTTTAAAAAAAAAAGAAAAGACAAACATTACGAGTGATTACAGCTCAGATTTTTTTTTTAAAAAAAGAAAAGGAATCAACACGGAAATACGATAAAAGATTTGAGTTTCATCATAATTCTGTTACTTAAAAAAAAAAAGACAAATAAATTTGCTATAATGTTCTAATAAAGTCCATTCATGTCTTAGTTTCAAACGTGCAGCTTCCTTCATTCATGGTGACGGCTAAAGACTAAATCAACTCGCTATGACAAGAAGAGATCAAACTGGTTGGTTTGAAAATCAAACTCTGGCAGCTAAAGACAGGAAAACATCAACACGCTAGAGTATTAAAATAAATCACTTTCCTTCATTTGTAGACATAGAAAAAAAACCCAACAATTTTTACATTTACATTGTATTGTCAAAAGCAGTAGAACATTTTTCCATTACATGTGCAGCACCACTGTTCCTTCATTGGAAAACACAATTACAATCTACATCAGTGGTATTAAAGACTTCGTGGTAGTCAGCCGGACCTGGGTCTCCTCTCCTTTGATTCAATGTGAAAAAATCTGCTCTGAGTCCCACGTGTGTTGGAAAACCTTTACTGCTCATCTTTGTTATGACTCACACGTCGACCCTCAAACCAAAGTCGAGGTGCAAGACCACATTTGAGGCCCTCGGTCAACATCCTGTGTTTTTAATTCCAAGTTTTTTAAAAAAAAAGTTGTGTAGTTGTTGTTTTTTTTTGACAATGTACAGAAAAAATAAAATCCTAACTGTCTACGATATGTTCAGGTCTTTCTTAAAGCTCGACACTGCTGTTGTTGCCGTCTCACTGTATGAAGAGCTTTGGAGCGGTTTCAACACTTAGAAGGGGATTTCACAAAAGCGGCGCTCTGATTTTAAAAGCTCCGTCCATGACAAATTGGAAAAAAAATAATAAATCTTTGGAGAAATATTGAAAAAAAAAAAAAAAAAAATATATATATATATATATATATATATTCAAAGAAATCAGTCCCTTCTGTACAATAGAGATAAACTACTCTGAAATACTAAACAGACTTTTACGTCCACGCAGAGCAAACAGGGTTCATCGAGAGCTTCAAACAGACGAAAACCGGAAAAAAGACAAATCCAGAGAAGCTCTGCAGATGGCCGCGGGCACAAGTCAGGCTCTGTTTTATTACAGCGTTAAAATTAGAGGGAATATTTTGGGGCTCCTTTTTAAAAAAAAAAAAACTTGACACAAAGCCTCCTTTTGTCCCGCTCCACATTCCTGTCGTTGCACTGCGAGCTCTGACTTTGTGCTGCTGAGAGAATCGTCCCTGACGCTCAAGGACGTTTTTCACAACGTTTCTGCCGGGAATTTCATGCATTTTACCTCCTCTGACTTTGGCGCCATCATCAAAGGACGACGCAAGAGAAACATTCCTCGGTAAAATCTCAAGACTGCATCTGATTAATGGCAACAACAACCTGGCCGAGCTGCTGGTTCCACCTCTTTGGCTTGTCACACCATCCGACTCTTTCATCACATTCTGACTGTCTCCTCCCGCCTTCCCTTTCGCTTTAAAAAAACAGCTTTTCCTGAGCCGCCCTCTGCCCCCGCCCTCCGCCGCCCTCTCTCAGTCCAAGGCAGCTGAAGCGGAGCCACGTCACAGTTCTACGACAAAACCGGCCCAATTAAAAATCATCCAACCCTGGTGCGCAAGATCGCCGCCCTCAAGGTTAACAGCCGAGGTGGTATTACAGCGCCGGTGCGTCCGACCCAGCGGCCCCGCTGGAGGTCTTTAGGGAAGAACCTGCGTCACTGAAACGCATCAAGGAGAGTGAGAAATCCACAATTTCTTTCCCTCTTTGAAAAAGTCAAAAGCTTGAATGGGCGACAAAAGCGTGGCTACTCTCCAGCAAGCCTCAAAGGGGCCACGTGAGGGGCTGGAACGCTTCTAAAAGCTCCTGTTCCAGCAGGAAAGGAGTGAGTGGGCAATTTCACCAGGGATGTTTTCTAGGTGGTCGAAAAAAGCCTCGGCCGCCGACCGCCTGTCAAACAGCCGGTGGCAGGACCAGGAGAGGCGAGTCTCAAAACCATCCACACACACACACACACACACACACACATTCAGCCTCCATGCTGTGCTCACAACCCTGAGGGACGCCTGTGTTGTGTTCTGGAGCATTTACTTGATTATAGTGATTATATTAGCTGCAGGTTTTAATAGACAGTATAGCAGCTTTGTGTTAATATTGATTTGGATTTAAAAAATACATCCAAATAGGTCCTTGGTACTGGTCCGAACGTGTGTGTGTGTGTGTGTGTGTGTGTGTGTATATATAAATACACTGCTGAGTCAACGGTTTCGATGCAGTGATTCCGTTTGTGACTTTACGTGCATTTAGCGAGCAGCACCGCCTGCTGTTATTGCGACAAGTCAACATGATAAACACCTCGGGACGACTGAACTTCTTCACGGTCGTCCCAATAAAATCCTTCGCTGCTAATTTGATGTCAGTCTTCCTACGGTGCTGCCTGAAGCTGCGGTGGTGGCGAAGGGGTGGGGGGGGGTTAGTTCATTACTTTCTATGTATATATTTGAACAACAGCTTGTAAAAATAACCGTTTTTTTTTATTTTTATTTAATCTCCCGCCTTCACTCAAATGACAGGAGGTCTGGGTGGCGCTCCGACTCCTCCGGGCCGTAGGGGGCGCCGCCGTTGCCCGGCAGCAGGACGTCCTCGCCCAGGCTGATGCGGCAAAGCGGGGCTTTCCCCGAACGAGGCGTGGAGGCCAGCCGGGAGTCGGACACCTTGAGCCAGACGTCGCAGCTCTTGGCTCTGGAGTCCGCCTCCTTGTTGATGAGGTCCGGCACCGACAGCTGCAGCGGCCGCTTCTCCTCCTCCTCCTCCTCCTCGCCCCCGCCGCCGCCCCTGCTTTCCTCGGCGTGCCGTTCCCCGTCTGTCGCTCGGCCGCCGTCCTCCTGCTCGCCGTTCGCGCCCACCGCCTCGGGATCGGCGGAAGTCGCGGTTCTCTCTTCCTCCGCCGGCGCCCCTTCCTTCTTCTCGTCTTCCCGCTTCTCGCCATTTTCCCGCTCCTCGTCGTCTTCCCGCTCTCTCCCCTCCTCGCCGATCAGCGGCACCTTGTCGGGGGAGGGCGGCAGCCGGGCGAGTCGGCCGGGTCCGGGGAGGAGACCACGGGGTCGGAGGAGATCATCATGTCCTGGGTGGTTTTCAGGGCTCGGGGGAGCCGCTTCTTCCCCGAGGGAGGCGGCGGGTCCAGGCGAGGGAAGGAGTCGAAGGAGGACACGTGGCTGGAGGAGGCAGAGGGAGAGTGAACGCCATAAACACCAGTGATGAAGTAGGAATACTTTGTTACGAAGTACGAATACTTTGTCACGAAGTACGAATACTGTGTTACTGTACTTAAAGGTCCAGTGTGTGAAATCTTCCCTGCTACTGCTGATGAATTCATTAATAAAAGTGCACACACTGCGCAGCGGTGCACTGCAGTGTGCAAAGGACAGCCTAGGACAGGCATGGGCAAACTACGGCCCGGGGGCCATATGCGGCCCGCTAAGCTTTTTTAATTCAGCCTGTCCAACTTGAAGAAATGCTGTTTATAGTAAGTAAGCCATAAAATAGCTGCATTTCACCCATTTTTCAGCGTTTCATTCATTTCAATGAAGAGCTACAGCTAAACACCGTTGGCTTCCAGAGACAATGACTTTGTTGGAACGCTTGTGTTCATTTTCAGTTGACATTAAATCACGTTTTCTACATATCCCACGACATATATTTTTTCCTCCTATGAGGTTGGTCACTCAAAACACTGCAATCCGTCTGCTGCTGCTCCGGCCCCCTCTGTTAAATCAAATTTAAAACCCACCAATGGAAAAGTTTGCTCACCCCCGGCCTCAGAGGTGATCAGTAACACTGACAGACTCTCACTGGGGATCCGAGAGCAAAGTCATTTCTGAAGCCCCCGCCCCCACTCGACGCGGGCTTAGCGAGACTTAGCATGCTAGCTTCCTCCTGCGGGGACGAGGAAGGACTTATTGATGCGGCACGGCGACTCGCTGGGACTGATGCATGCAGAGGCGGTGGGAGCTGCGCTACTGTGGGGCCAATATAAACAGCAGTGCAGCGCAGTGCTTTCACTCAGCCTCCTTTCGCATGGAGAACAGGAAGTGTAGAGATCACAGTTGAGTTGAATTGCGCTGCCGCCCCTTTAATTAACATCTCACCACTGGACGTGAAGACCGCTGCTAACTTTTTGTTGTTGTTTTTGTAAATTTAGTGAACTCCACAACAAGTTCAACACAGCAACAAATGGCCTTGGGAATCATTTTTTTTCTTTCCACCAGTATCAGAAAAAAAAAAAAAAAAAAGTTTTTTCTCTCAAAACAATATGTTCGTCAACAGAACTTTATTTTTTTCTCTCCGCATGTTAGGAAGGAGTTTGTCAGGCGGGATGGAAGGACAGTAACAGCGGATCGCTGTGCGTTTTTCCACACATTGAAACGTCTCACCTTGACCCGTCGAAGTTTGAGGCGTTATTCCCAAATGAATGCATTTCAACATTACATGAACTTACAGTGTTTTTTTCTAAGCTGCACTGAATTCTTCCACTGCTTCAGTTTGACTGCAAAAAATCCTTGATTTCTTTTTGTCTTATCTCCGTCTTGCCATAAACCAATTTCACATATTCTTTGGTAAGCTGTGCAATGCGTAACGGAAAAGTATGAAAAAGGGTTATTAGGATGATTTTTATTATTTTTGATTCAGAAATTGAGTTTAGCAACTGGTATTTGAATGTTATACTGATTTCAATGTCATTAATCAAATAGCAGATCATCAGAAAATGCCTGTGGGTGTCAAAAAAAAAAAAAAAAAAAAAAAGGTCTTTTCAAATCCGTCCAGCTCACTGATCTGAAAGAATGACTCTGTTCTAATCTAATTCACTATGAATCGACTTCACAGTCTAGCGGAGACGAATGTGATGGGATCTGCTGAAAAATGAATTCAGCTTGACTGGCTCTCTCAGTTCATAAGACAAAAGATCAATACTTCCAAGACCCAAACAGACACGCGCAGACAGACGGTGGCAACATGGAGTCTGGCAGCGATGACGTGAATACTGGAGAAACTCACTTTTATTCAGATTCGGGCGTCTCAGAGAACCTTTGATGAAGTCCTCACTAATTTAAAACCCACAGAACTGCTGGAACTCTCCAATCGGTCACCTCGCTTGACCCGCCGGCTAATTTGCAGTCAAGGAAACCTCTCCCAGGAAAGGTAATAGACAGAATGAATGCAACTCGCTAGTCTCATCATTAAAATGAAAGAATCGCCTCGGAAAAAAGTTGGTTATTATTATTTTTTAATTTTTTTTTTTTTTTTTAAGACTTTTATCCTGGAGATGCGGTTAATGAGTTCATTCAAAGGAGTTACAGGGAGAACAGGAGCCAACCTCAGAAACACACGCGTGTCAATTCATTAGGGGGAGTGGAAGCATCACTTCTGATGTTGGATCAAGGCAGAGTCGAGCTCCTTCCTCGCGGTACAAGTGGGTGTGCCACCTGAGTGTGAGAGTGTGTGTGTGTGTGTGTGTGCGCACCTGTTTGTGGTGACCTGGTCGAGTTGGTCCATGCAGCTCCACACAGCGTCCACGTTTTTGTTGACCTCCGTCACCCCGATGTCTCCCAGGTGCTGTGGCTCCTTTCTTCTCAGCAAATCATTCATCTACCGCAGCAGACAGACGGAGAGAAAGAGGAAACTCGGATTAAAAAACCGAGACAAAACCCAGCAACTGGTACATTTACCTCTTATAGAAAAGAAAAACAATATATCACAAAACTAAATTCCATCTAACGAAGTACAAATACCTTGTTACTTTAGGTAAGTAGATTTTTTTTCAGGAATCTGTACATTACTGGAGTATTTCTTGTTCTGACAACATTTACTTTTACCACAGTATGTTTTTTTTTCTTAACACAAGTATCCATACTTGTGCTGAATACTTTTGCCATCTCTGGATATAAAACAATTGAGGCGCATGAGGGTCGCGTGTGACTGGACTAAAGTTTTAATGCAATACACCACAAATAAATTGAACCTTCCAAAAAATTTCCAAACCACCGCACCGCACTGCACTGCACTGCACTGCACTGCACTGCACTGCACTGCACCCCCCCAAACCTTTACTGTACTGACCTTGGCCCCAACAGCCTTTCCCAGATTGATGGCATTTTTCAGCCTCTGCTGGCCACCGGAGGACGGCGAGTCCACAGCACTGGATGCCAGGTTGGGGTGAAGCGCTGCTGGAGAGCGACGGGCTGAAGTCTGGCCCGGCCTGAAGCTCTGGGGACTCTGCTGCTGGGCCACCGAGTTCTCAAACATACTCTGATCAACTGGAGGAGAGGAGACGCAGGAAGAAAGACGAGGTGTAAACACAGCCGGGCGCAGGTTGGGGTGGAACTGCGTGACAGAGCTGAGGATCCATCAATCATTCATGGGATGTTGGCTTTGATAAGTGGATGTGAAAACTCAGTCGTGGAAGGAAAGTGAAAGAAATACTCAACCAAAGTGCAGATTTCTTCCAGCTTAGATCTTAACGTGGCAATTTCAAATCCAATAAGTCAGCAAAGTGATCCTCAATAACAGAATTTGGTGGAGTATTTCTTCCCCCACAAAACAACATCATAACAAAACCAAAAACCTGGCAATGCATCATCCAAGCAGGATTCAAAGGAACTTAATGAGGATGCACGCAGTACATCGAGGTCGGATGGAGGTGCGCTGATGAAGCTTTGTGTTGATAAAAAAAAAAAAAAAAAATGTCAACACATGCACATGACCATCACTTATGGAAGCAACACGGAGAGCGAGCGAGAGGATGAGAGGTCGAGGGGTTTGTACCTAGGACGGGAGAGCTTACCTCTTGAAAGGAAACGGCTCTCGGAGGGCAGTTAGTGGAGACATAAAAGGATCAGATTTCAGATCATTTCACCTTTAAAGAGTCAGAGTACAAACAGCAGGCTGATTCATGTGCCCGGCGAGAGGACGAGCCACAGAAGGAGAGTGCAGCCTGGCACACACACACACACACACACACACACTTGTCTAAAAGTCTGGCTAAATGGAGTGGGGAATATTACCAAGTGGCTCCAGAACCTGCAACCTTGACTCCTCTTTGCACTGAAAAATCATTTCAGAAATGTCGTCAACAAAGAGATCCCTCTGAAAGCGCATTAGCCAGGGAGCCAGAAGAAATTCGATCCAATATCATGGAGTCAACGCGACGGAGGGGGGCGGGGGGGGGGGGCACTCACAGTAAATTCAAGGAGACGGAGAGAAATACAAGAGGCACAAAGAGAGAACGGTAGACATTTACATCACAGCATGCGGGCACTTCTTCATCTGAATCATCAAGCTGCACCGCAAGCCGAGCGATGCAATGTGAAACCACAAGGGATCTTTCAATCAATGTTATTATCGCCTGGGGGTCTCCGGCTGTGAGTACACAGACAGATTTAGGTCTTTAGCTGCGACTGGAATAGTTCACTCCAGACTGCTTCCCGGTTTATTCAGCGAATTTAATGTGAACAAGTAAAAAGTAAGACAAGCGGCTAATTGTAGCCAGATCGGCGAAGTGGAGCTCCAATCTAAGGCCATTCATTGTATGTACAGTCAGTCAGGTGGGCATATAATGGAATATAAAGCACAGACTGTTAGCTATGAGAGCTAACAGCCAGGTATTAAAATATTGTACTGTGTGCTTCCAGGTGGCTGTTTCGTGGTTGTAGCAACTTAGCTTGGCGGAGAAAACTGATGATTTCATTGAAACAAAAACAAAGTCAAAACACGTCCAAAATTATCAAAAAAAAGTTTTACGCTCCAAGTTTGTTGAAATAAGGTTGAAAACCCTCCCAGTCTGCCCTCTACTGGCAAGCTCACCTGATTGCCAGGCGACTTAAAAAGCCACAGACTGTAAATCAGCAGTGGTTAGAATTACTTGTTGTCAATTTGTATTTAAATCACTCAAAATTCATGCCTTGTTTTTCATTAGCTAATGGTTCCGACCAGTAAGTTGGTGATACAAACGGTACCTCGTGCACACGCTTTGCCTAATGTTCTCTCCTTCCGCACCGCTCGGCCAGGATGCACCAACTATACATCAAGGTCACTGAACTCTCTTGGGATCGATATTGACAAATTACAAAGACTATTAAACATTCTTATCGATCGCTACATACAATGTGAGCGCATATTATTCTTACTGTAGCTTTAAATGGCGAGCTAACGGACGGACTGCGTAATGCGCTCAGCCCCTGAGAGGCCTTTATGAAGGACAGTGGAAAGAAAAGAGATTTATGCAACAATGATACGTTTAATTAATTGGATCTAAAACTTAACAGCTTAAAACGCGCTGTCTGGCAGCGAGTAATTCTCCCCCCGTCTGATTTAGTCCGGACGTGATTCATTATCACAACGTATGGCACTTTCTCTCCTGGCCTTCTCCTCATTTTGCTCTTTCGCACTTTGGGTTTGTTTTCTTTAAGTCAATGTTATTCTGATTCACCTTCAAACGATTTTCAAAGAAAAAAAAGCATCGGCTGTCAAGTTGTCCCCCACAATTTAAGTTACATACAGTTTTACATCGGTGGTTCCCAGCCCTGTGGGCCTCAGTGGTACTGCAAGTGGGCTGCCAAACTATTTGCACCATTGTATCATTTTTGTGAACATATATGACATTCGGCCAGACCACTTTTTGGCTGGACCACTTGGTTGGATTGTTTATGCTTAAACTGGAGTCGCTTATTAATATCAACGTGAACAGCTGCTTGGTTACCTACAGGAAGAATTAAAAGGAGAGGGGAGCCAAGAGAAAGGTGGAGAATCGATGGGGGAACCTGCCCTCGGCAAAGCAAAAAGCAGCTGTGGGAGAACAGAACAGCGCTCAATAGTGAGGATTTTCATTTGGACCGGCACTGTAGCTAAAGCGCCGCCGCTGTGTGTGCCGCGTTATCAGACACTGTCAAATGAAACCTTGAAGCCATGCGAGCAGCGGCGTCACCGTGAGACAAAGCACCAACGGTGACCAATGTGACCAAGCAACGGGATTTTTTTTTTTTTGGGGGGGGGCGACAAGCTCAGGGAATATACAAGAGAGAAGAAAGACACCACAAATGCACGAGCAGCGAGAACACAAAGGCAGTGGGAACACAACACAACACAACACACACAACACAACACACCTCCCTCAGTGAAGGAAATGTTTATGGAGGCCATTCAGCCAATCAACCTCCTCTCATTGTTGGACCATACAGCCAGAAGCTGGATTGATGACATGGCAAGGAATCTGTCAGCAGTGGATACAAAACCACGAGACAGACGGACAGAGAAAGAGACGGAAATAGAGACACATTTCAACGAGAAAGGCAAGCATGATGATTTTACCCTTTCACCCGATTCTTAAGACTTAAAAAAAAGGAACTCTGGACAGTTTATCGATCTCCTGCGTATCAAGGTCACACCGATAAACCCCGGTCTCAGTGCGCAGCTTCGAGTCGTCTCGGACAGCCGGCGTTACGTGCGCGGACTTCCTCCCCCAGCTGTGAGTCACAGCCGCCGCCGCAGACGGTGTTGTTGAGCAGGTCAAAACAACAGATGACACAACAAATACAATTTCCTGTTGTCTTCCTCGGGCACCGAGTCTCCCCTCCCACCACTCAGCGACAATTAGAAACACACAAACAAAAAAAAAACGCAATGCAGCGAGAGAAAAAAAAACCAACTTTCCCCCTGGAGCAGCACCGACGGCTGTTTGCGATTGCGTAGCCGTTTGTGTGTCGTGTTGTTTTCTTAATTACAAGTGCACCTGGGGGAGCGAATCGGCGCTCATTATCATTCGCCGGCCGAAAAAAACCATTGCGACAAGGATGTCACTCCGGGAGCTGGCGTGCATATTCAAACAATCGCGTTGTTAGCACAGCGGCTCCAGGAGGAGTTCCCGAGTGTTTGAAAAGCCACAGAGTCCTGCAATATGTTGCTCTCCTCTTCACCCCGCAAGACCAGGCAGGGAGAAACTGAGACAACAAGACCGCTGGGGGCGGGCGGGAACAAAACAAAAATCAGGACATTTGTTTGGCAGAAGACAAAGTGGTCAGCGGAGGAGCAGGAAGAGCAGCGCTCGGCCTCCCACGCAATGTGTCAGCAGCCTGTGACGAGACTGCAGCCATAACGCAATCAACTGCAAAGCTGACAAAACTCAGTGGGCAGCTCTCAGAGCAAAGTGGAGCCTTTCATATTAGCCCGTTTTTATTTTGTTTATTTAACCAAACAAAACTGCAAAAATCTGAAGAGGAAAAAGTTTTTAAACTTTGCACAAAGTCAATGGAACTCGTGGTCTGAATGGTGGAGAATTCACTAAACTAACGCGAGGCTCGTGGTTAACGCGAGGTTTTAAAGTCTTCAAAAGACACAAATTCTGTTTAAGGTAACTAACTTATTACCATCATAGTAGTGTTTGCTTGAAGTGGAGCTACTGAAACTGCTGTTGTCTAGTTTGACATAAAAGTGGATAATATTTTAGAGGACATTGGGGTCACTCTGTGTGTTTTCAGTACAGAGAAAACTACATATGTAGACACTGACAGTGGTTTTTGTTCTTAAAGAAACCTTGGCGAACACTGCACCACTGTCTGTGACTAATTAACACTTCAAAACAATACTTAATAAGATGTGGCCCCAGAAATTGAATTATTATTTTTCTTCAAGGAAGATTCAAACATTTAGCTGTTGTTGTTGTTTTTTTTTTTTTAAATAATTTTTTTTTTATAAATTGCTGAGTTTAAGCTGAGGTAGTTAATTGATTTTGGGGGTGGGGGGTTAAAGACTGGGTCAAATCTAAACAGTTTAATATTCTTGTGGTTGTTAGTGAATCCCTGTGGAGATTTCCATAAATGCAAATCATTTTTCTCTCAGCGCTTTAAGCTGCGTAAATGTGACAAAAACTGGAGCTCCTCTCTAAACCTCTGCACTGTTAACAGCTTTACGACCTGCAGATTTATATCCAGCTGTTTTTTTTTTCTCTCCACTGTTTGACAGAATAGTGCCAGTCCAGCATTAGTGCACAATGCTGTGGATCCTTGTCAAAAATAACCAAACGAGGTCTTGACGGTGTACTAACTATTGACTGCATAGAAATACAGTCAGAATGCTGCGGATGGCTGGCGGCGAGCTGTAGACTAGAAAACTAGGACAGGGCCGAACGTGGAGAGGCTGCAATTGTGGAAGATGAATCTTCCGACGCCGACGCGTGGTTATGCAAGTCGAGTGAGTTTTAATGAACCAATCTGAGCAGAAACATGGAGATAGAAACATCACAAACCCCATGTTGACGCTGCAAAAGCAGAGGAGTTCCGTTAAAAGCCAACACACCAATATGCATCAGCATTAGCGGCTGATGAGTGTCGTCCATCAACAGCAACGGTCCATAACTGGGGCAGATCAGTGATTTATGGAGGCTAATGCGCCGCTACGTTTGGTTACCTCGCATGGAAACTTCCAGGAAGAAGGTGGCCACCAAAAGTACTTGAGAAGAAAACTTTCTTCAGAACTTTGGGTAAAAGTGAATTACTAGGAATTGAGAGGGGCTGACAAGTACATCAGTAGCTGCGTTTCCATTACAGTTTTTTTTTTTTGCAAAATAAAAGCCATATTGGTAAAATTTTGACAAAGCACAATTGTGATTTTCTGAGAATTTAGTTTGCTTTTGTTAATAAAAGTACATTTTTCAGAATTGGACCCCTTTAAAACAAAAAAAACGTAATGAAACGTAAATGTGAATTTCTGAGTTTTCAATGTGAGACGTTTTGATTCTGAGATGCTGTTCCAGCAGCTGCGCTTGCTGCTTTTGGCCGCGGCTGACCACAGTGCTCTGTAGCCGCAGCGCACGCCGTGTCCCAATTAAAGGGCGGGAAACGTACCAGTTCTTCTCTCAGCTGGCAAAGCTCGGTCTCTTTCAACGCTGCAGCGACACCGTGATTAGTCTCGGCGCACGCACGCCCAAACCCACATGGAAACACTGGCTGGCACACGTGGGAGGTACAACCAGGGTCATAAACCACCGAGTTGGACGCGACGCGTGTGAAAACAATGTTGGCAAATGCTCGGAGATGACGGTAGCTGGACGGCGAAAGCCAACCGGTGGACTCAGCTCCCTTTTTGAAAAGCGGCGAGGAGGACGGGACTCTCGGCGGAGGAGGTGCGACTGCATTAACGGGGTCGCAGCCAGACATGTTTGGGTGCCTCCAGTCTCCTTTGTAGCCCAAGTCAGGAGATCAATAATTCATCGGGCCGTTTGCCACATCGCTGTCTGTCTGACCCCGCAGCTCCCCGAGGAGGAGAGCGTCTGAAAGGCACGAGATGAAGCGGCCAGAGAAGTGAGGCGGCAGGAAAATAAGGATCCCTCCGACTTGCCGTTACTCCCGTCGTGCGTTGACTCATATAAAAGATTCATTTGATTCAGTCTGTCAGAAGATGATTTCAAAAGTCATTTTTCTTCCTGCCTCTTGAAAGCACAACATGCTTTCGCTTTATTTTGCGAGCCAATATCCGTGCAGATATTATGGCGATGAAACCACTGCCACACAATAGCATAATAATCATGAACTGCCTGTTGTTGTAAGAAGATAAATTATTTTTCTGAGGGGGAAAGATTGTACGAAGTCATTATCTTCCCTTTTCAAGGAAGTCTAAAACTATTGTGATCGCAACACGGTAAACTGGATCATGAGTGCGCGTTGTCACAAGCGACACGTTGATCAAATGAAGCCATTTTCAGTCCGCTACGCAAACTTGTCTCCTTGTAACAGATGACAGATGACAGGCGCAGCTTGTGCAAACCCAGCTACAATGTGCTCGTAGCATTCCAAACATATGCTAACAAAAACATGGACTAAAAAAAATGATACCAGGGAAGCATGAAAACCCCACTGATGCTTCAGTGGACGGACGGAGCACTAATGAGTCCAGCCGGCTGCTTTCTGGCTTTAGAGTTTGGTCAACAGAACTTTGGTGAAGTTTCCACTGACGTTAGACTGGGAAGACTTGCGTCTCTTTTTAAATTCTTAAGTTTTGTTTTCAGAATATATATATATACATATATATGTTATACATACAGTATGTGCGTTGTATATATAACAAGATTATGGCAAATGAAGGCAAGGCAACATGACGGTTTAGATCGAGTCGACTGTTTTCATGCCGGGTCTTGAGTTGACAACCAAGACACCAAAAAGTCAAACATCACAAACACACAGCGAGACGGGGAATGATCAAAGATGTTTTCCTTCCCTCCCTTTTAGACGGCGCTGCCACAGTGGGCGCTTCATTCTTTAAAGTCAACGCTGACATTCTCCTCCGTCTCAGGCTCAGAGTGGCGCGGTCGGCTGCCCGCTTTTGTGTCAGCGAGCGTGTGAAGGCGTGCGAGCGGGGAAGGGAAGGGAAGCCTCCGGAGAGGAAACAGGACGCGGCAGACGCGCTGACAGACGGACGTGGCTGAGACGAGGCCGCGGGGCAGCGGGGCCGCGAGCCCGGCTACATTTGCTCTTTTTTTTGGGGGAGGGGGGGGGGGGGGGGGCTTTTGGCATCTGGAGCGACACGTGTTGCAGATTTGCAAAACGTGCAAAGTCGCCACTCAAACATGAAAGCAGATGTTTGAAAGAAACAAAAACAACAACGGCCCAAATCAGATGAATACGGAGCTCCAGACAGGAGATGGGGGAAGAAAATAACGAATTAAAGCAACAATACAGACACAACGTGGGCATAAGATTCTTATTCCTCCCGACAAAATAAATATAATGTCTGCACTAAATACTTAGAAACTGCACTGGCCCACGGGACGTCCTTAAAGGTCCAGTGCAGGGCTTGATTTAAAAGCTACATGACAAAACTATTAATGTTGTTGTTTGTTTTTCACTCTCTGTCTGTCTGATTGTCACAGCTTCTCAGCCGGCCAAACAGCTCCATGTATGATGGAGCGCCACTAATTTTGCAGCAGCAAAGAGACATGACTGGTCCAGGAATCCCAAGGTTTAACCTCAGTCTGGACTTGGAACTGATCATTTCCACCAGGAAGACTAAACACCACAGCAGACGAGGTCATTAACTGGTGCGACGGCCCCATGGGACCGTCTGCATGGAGCCGCTGGCCACTCTGATGGAGTGAAACAGAAGAAAAACTCGATTAGCCCGAGAGTAAAATCATCTTCTGAGCGGAAAACAAACCCAACTTGTTTTACTCAATGACAACTTCAAGGTAACTATTAACTGGTGACACTTCAACAGTGCCTACAGAACCTGAACAAGCTACCTGCACAACCCTGCAGGTGACACACTGGGCTTGTAAAGAGTCGTATTGATTTCTCTCCGCTGCTCCTCCGCTGTCCCAGTAGTTAACCCCAGTTTCAAAAACACGTCCCTGACGGGGAAATCGATGCCTACTGTAGCACGGCCTCCCTCAGAGTAGCACCGCTCCGGCAGAACAAAGCAGTTCTTTAGCCGTAATGCAGCAGAGAACTCGCGATAAACTCTTGGTTCCGGTTGAAAGCGATGAGATGGGACGCACGGTTCGCATTGGTGTGAGCACGGAGCTCTGAAGAGATTCCTGAGGCGGTGATAAAACTGCGCGACACAATGAAAGCAGGGATGAAAAGCTTCCCGGGACGCCACGCGATGCAGACCCCACCCCCCCCCGCCCTCCTCGGCTGGCTCTTAAGATTCAACTTCAAGGTGGCAAAAACAGCGGCTGCTGTCTGCGAGCTGCTGTCTGCGAGCGGCTCTCTGAGCGACGTTTCCTTTCAACTTCTGAAAATCCACAGAGGTTTTCCCCCTGCCCCCCCGACCTCTAGCGTCGCCCTGGCGGTGAAAGGCTGCGTCTTGAAACAGCCCCCCGCCCCCCGCCAAAAAAAAGCAACATGAATTGCCGGTAGATGATTCAGCTGCGGGACAGAACATTAAAAAAAAAATGGAGGATGTGTGGCGCTTTGCAGAGGTCAGAGGAAGGGCGGAATTCACAAGCTGCGTGGAGAAGAAGAGTTCAGGATGGAAGACGCGCGAGGGAAATATGAATGATGCTGCGGGGGGGATATTTACCCCAGAGGTTAGAATAAAGAGCAGGCCTGGGAACAGAAGCGAGGGGAGGCAGGTTCAGAATGCAGGAAGGCAGCCAAAGACTCGACATGCAGAATGAAGCCGAGCGTCTCCGGGCACGAGTGGCCGCTGTCGAGCCGCTCGGTTTGGGCCCCTCGCAAATTCAGAGGAGATGATAGTACAATGTGAATGGCCGTCGTTCAAATCCAATTTGGGACAGATTTATGATTATAAATTTTAATGGCGACCTCAGTGTGGACACAGAGTGACTGGCAGAGAGACAGCTGACGGGGGAGGACAGCGAGGGCAATCAATTCAGTGTCAATAGACCCGAATACATTTAGAATCAGCCTGTCAGAGGTGAAGGTGTCGTGACACCGGCTGCTTCTTTTCCTGCACAACTGCAAAATATATATATTTTTTTTCACTTTGGCCTCATGTTGTCTTTTATCTGCTCTTTTACGCGACAGTTAATCTTAAATGCAGCTTCTATTTTGTTCGATTTTTTGTGTTTTTTTCTTTTTAACTGTTGTCTTTTTTAATTTTAGCTGTTTTTTTTGTTAGAATTTACATGATCGGAATAAAGTATTCAAATCAAATCAAATCAAAACAGTTTGTCAGAGGAAACAGGAAAAAATACTGGACTCGCTGACAAAAGACGATGAAACAGTGCCTACGTTTCCATGACACTTGACAAAAGTTAATTATTGTCTTCGTTTGACTAAGACTGGACAACTGGAATTAAAGTAAACACGTTAGTCCGACTAAAATCGGAGTAACTCTGATTAAGACGCCCAGATAATCGTGCTCCAGTTGTTTTGTTATTGAGCGACGAAAGAGGTTAACCGGAAATTAACATGCCGAAAAGACTAATATCGCCCCCTAGTGTCGGGGAGGAGAACACGTTCCCGTCAATAATTCCATTTTCTCCTGTGCAAGTAAACTGGGGCAAGGAGAAAAGTTGGATTAGACGAGAAAACTGCATTTTGATCATAGCTCCATAAAGCTGTGCATGTAAACGTAGTCAGTGATGGAAGGTAACAGAGGTGAGGTAAAACTTGTAAGAAGTGTTAAAGTGTTGTTATGGAGGTGTGAGTCTATCACCCGGCCAACAGCTGCCCTGAAAGGACTGTAAATAGGCATCAATAAGCCTTCAATCTCTTGAGCAGGAAGAAAACACAAAATATCCCCAGTAACTCAAGACTTCACTTGTTTACAGTTTTAGCAGCAAAAGTCAGTGTTGTGCTTGTTTGCTGCAAAGGTACAGTGGATATCACAGCCAGGAAACAATGAAAGGGAAAAGAAAGTTTTTTTTTCTCCCTCTTGTTTGTTTTTACCTTTTGTGTCAAAATATAAAGAGCATTTTCTGAGGGGAGGAGCCAAAGAGAAGAGATGTGTGAAATGTGTGGAAGGGGCTGCCAAACTGGGAAACTGCTCCCAGTTCCAACATCATCAAAGAGAAGCGAGAGCTCCAGAGGAAGTGACAAACTCTCAGGTCAGCGGGATGGAAGAAACTGAAACTTCGTGCTGCAGTTGTTCCCACGAAATCTAGCATGTTTGGGGGTCATTTTTGGACGGTGTTTGCTTCAACTTCATAGTGAAGCGTTCCAGTAAAACAGCAGGGGAGGCTTCCGAGGCACCAAACATGGAGCACGACTGCCACCGATGGAGTTCAACCTTCTTCCTAAGCCCGGCCCAATACAGATAAACCAGTCAGAACCCAGACAGACAGCTAAATATGCTATTTTGTGGCTGATTTATTTTGTGGATAATTGCTGTGTTGACATTTGCTGCACAGTGGATGTTTGGAAATGAGTCTATGATGGCAGTGTTTTTCAACCACTGTGTTTTTCAACCACTGTGCCGCGGCACACTATAGTGTACCGTGAGATAATGTCAGGTGTGCTGTGAAAAATGACTAAATTTCACTTAATTGGTCTAAAAAAATACTAACATTCCATTGTCGAGTGTTGTTGAAATAGGATGTGGAGCTATTTTCCTCCCCAATTCCTCCCAGGAAATCAGCTTTGTGTGCATCTAAACAGATCCTGCTTTCGCACTGAGTGACTATAAATAAATGCAGAGACAATATCTTCATTATTAGGCTAAAAAGTGTCATTTTATATTATTTTTGGTTGGTGGTGCGCCATTGGATTTTTTTTTTTCTATGTAAAAAAAAAGTGCCGTCTGTCAAAATACGGGACTTTCAAGACAGAACCAAGTGTTGGGACCTTCCTGCTGCAAGCAAACAGAGACGTTAATGCAGAGTTGATTTGTTTTCCTCATGTCTTATTTCTAGGCAGCCTTAAAGATGTGATTCGCACACTTGGTACGGAGGTGTAATTACAAGGCCGTCTGTGATCCACGAGTGGGAAAAGGGGTTTTATGAAGCATTACCAATCACCCTGACAGTTGCTGCCCATTGACTTGGTGAATGTCACGCTGCTGCTAATTATCTTTCCGGTTGGCTGCGTTAGGTTTTGAGGTAAATTATCCGCGGATCCTTTTCAAAATTTTAATAAAATGTGCTGCTATCTTGTCCATTAATTTAAGGTCATGAGCAAACTTTGGACACATTAACACATTGACAGCCCCCAGGTGTCAAAATAGCGATTTGCTTGTGTCTGGATGGTTCTAACAGCAGTGCTGTCACCGAAACGCAAGTTTGAGAGAGGAGCAAAGTTTCCGAGCAACATCCTCTTTGATTTAATCTTCTTCATCCTTTGACGCAACCGCCGGCAGGAAGCGATGGCCGCCGCAGAGTCACTTCACTGGACTCCCGTTCGATTGTTTTGATCCTATCAGACTGAAGCTCTTGGTGAAAAGATAGCGAGCACAATGAGGATTGGCCCTGGTCCGCCCTTTAAATCTCTGCATCACCTACCTCTGCCAAACACTGGCTTGAGTGCACTGATACGCCGGCGGTGGGATAAGACCCGGCTACAGTGGGCGGAAAGAAAAAAAAACGTGGCTTCCGACTGTGAAACAAATGAAGACTTTAATTCTGACTTGTGCTTGGAGGCCAAAGATACACAGAAGCAGGGCTGAAAGAGACGAGACACCGCTGCTGGCTGTTCTCCGCGGACCGCTGCTCTGGCGCGAGGACGGCGTTTTGTTTTGGGGATAAATAAAAAGGAAACTAACAACGTTCCTTGGGGTCCAACTAATCCCAGCTTTACATAAATTAAAAAGTCCGGTGGTTCAAAAAAAAACAACAACGCGTGAACATGTGAGAGGACTGCGAAGACGACAAAATGAGAGGGAAAAGCGAGCAGGAGTCAAGGACGGAGCGATTTGAGGGGTCCTCGGAATGACGTACAAAAAAAAAAAAAAACTGAGTTTACAGAGAGATGCAGTAAAAATAGTCTTTGAGCAGAAAGAGAATAATGTCCCCTCCCAAAACAGTGAGAGCACTTCAAGAGTTCCACCTTCAGGTTTGTCATCATCGGCACAAGAGTCATTTGTTCCACCAAGGACGAGGACGCCTCGGTCACCGAATCTGCGAGCAAATGTCCCGGCAAAACTGTCCTGACGAATCCAGAATCCGTCCCTGAACTCACCTTCACCTTGACTGACCACCACCTTTCATCTGGACGCCCTGTGATAGGGATGGACCATCGCACAAGTCTGGACTTGCGGGATGGAGGAAAGACTTTTACTACGATGGTTTCCTGTTTTGATAAACACTGGAGAGGGATTTTTGTTGGTGTGTGTGTGGGCGGGGACGCACTTGGCAATACGTTGCTAAGGAGTCTGTGTTGGAAAAGAATAACGGAGACAAAAGAAGAAGAAAGACTAAAGGGAAGAAAGGGAAAAGACTGAAGTATCCGCACAGATTGGCTGTTAGTGGGTTACCTCACATACCAGGAAAAAAGCTGCTGCCATTTGTTATCATCCAGCTCAGATTGCTATTATTGAATGCAAATATAGCTGTTGTATTGGTCGTCTTGGCTCAGGTGGCGCCTGTTTGGAATCTAATCAGCACATTATCTGACGAGTCAAGTGAATGTAGACCAGTCAACAGTCTGGACTCAGCCTGTGAATTGAATGTCTTTTCTTTCATTCTCATGACTATTGACATTGCAGTGTCTCACTGAAGGCATCAGTGAACACGCATGGAATTATGGAGGAAACAATGAAAGCGTCAAAAAACTCAAACATGTTTTATATTTCAATTCTTCAAAATAGCCACCTTTCATAAAAAGCATTATTATTCGCATTTATTGAAGGTGTTTTTCTTTGCTGCATAATGACATATATCTTGCTCATATATTTGATGTCTTCAGTATCTATCTGCAATAAAGAAAGTTGTAAAGACTTTCATGAGAAGGTGTGTCCAAACTTTTGACTGGTAGTGTGTGTGTGATAATGATCCTAAAGGGTTCAAAACCTGGACTGGAGTTTCGACTCGACTGTCAACAGCTGTTTCTTTGTAGCCTCTCTGATGGCCTGTGGTCAGCATTGAGGAAATACAAACAGCAAGTACACAGAGTATTCAACCAGTAAACACAGAGCCACCATCGCACTGTCACCATCCTGGCTGGTGATGTCACAACCTGACCTCTCTTCACTATGTCAGCCTGGGCTCAGACCAGATCACTCAAGCTTGTCTCTTGCCGACAACCTCAACTAGTTTCTCTGGAGCCTCAGTTTTTGAGTTTTTCCTTTTTTGGTTTTGGCAAAAAAGTGCAAACCTGGCACATCTAACGGGTTTGGCGTCAGACAGAGGGGAGTTCTCTACGCTGTTGTTCCTACGGGAGTAAACTGCAGCGGCAGGATGAAAGGCTGCAGTGTCTGAACTCGACAGGGAGGAAGGTGGTGTTTTCTTCGCATCACACCACTATTTCATCCCCCAGGCAGTCGGGAGTTTCCTGTCTGTTGAGAACATTGAGCAGCTTGATGGTCTCCAAGTCCGTCCCCCAACCAAAGATCTCCATGTCCTCGTCCTCGTCCTCCTCCTCCTCGTCCTCATTGTCATCGCTGTCGTCCGAGTTGGACTCGTACTCCGAGGCGATGCCGGACTCCCGGAACCTGGCAAAGTCCAGGCAGCCCAGAGACTCCACCTCGTGCGACAACAGCGCCGACTCCAGCGCCGCGCGACCTTTGCCCTCTGGCGTGCCAGAGGGCGGCGAGGGGGGCCGAGGGGGCGGCGGCGGCCCCGGGAGGAAACGGAAACACTCCAGTTTGAGAAGACATTGCTCCCTACCTAGCAGGCTTCCCATGGTCCCGTTGGAAGACGAGAAGACGTTGCTGGTGGAGTCGGAGGCGCCCAGCGTGGGCAGGTTGACGGTCGACACCTCGGGCTTTGGCGTCGTGGGGTCGCAGATCACCGCCGGGACGGTGGAGCGGAAGGTGATTTCCAACAAACTGTCCTGAGATCCCACTGTGGGGAGAGGAGGAGGGTGAACATGAGGAGCAGGAGGAGAGAAAAATACATCCCACACACACAAGGTGGAACATAGTGCAATAACTGCAGAATGTGAAGGTGATGATGAATGTGGTACGGATATATCAGACTAAAGTTTTTAACGTTGACTGTAAAGTATAGATAAATGTAAAAAAATCCACA
Source organism: Thamnaconus septentrionalis (assembly GCA_009823395.1). Taxonomy (NCBI): domain Eukaryota; kingdom Metazoa; phylum Chordata; class Actinopteri; order Tetraodontiformes; family Monacanthidae; genus Thamnaconus; species Thamnaconus septentrionalis. Next base: position 20,510,863 of record CM020508.1, on the reverse strand, counting down.
AAAAACATTTAAAATTAAAAGTATTAAAAAGTATTAACCTTGAATAAAAGTGGAGTTTCCTAACTTTCCTAACTAGATTAATAAAGTAGATCTATCTATCTATCTATCTAAAATGTTTCAATTTGGCATCCTACTGATAAAATATTAGGCGCCTCTATCATTAACTAGATTTATATGGCGGCCAGTGGGCCTGATGTGTCTTCATCTGGTTTAATGCAGAGTTCTTTGTGTATATATAAGAGTTCATGTTTTGTCTTTTGATGTATTGTTGTGCATTTAATATTTACCATGTCTATTTCTACTTATCACTGTGTTTTTGTTCTGTTATTCAGATATTGTTCATTTAGTGCATGAATCATTGCCTGAAGTACATTTGAAATGTTATTATGAGACCAAATTGTAAAATGTTGAAGACCCCATCCTCCTGATAACGATATCATATCATCAGCGAGTCGACTGAGGTGCGTGGAAGACACTGCAGCACAACTTCACATGGACAGCGTGACACAACACAGCTGTGTGTTTCCAGGCTCCTGGTGGTGGATCTGTGTGGGCTTCCTCAGAGACACTGGTGGAGATCTACTGCTGTAAAGCTACTGCAAACACTGTGGTACATATCGTGATACATAAGAAATAAAAAATAGAATGTTTTGCAGTTTAGCTGACCAGCAGACACAGGCAATCTCACTTTTCTGAACATTGTGTTGGTTGCACCTTGCAATTATGCGTGCATTTGTTTTACTGAAATGAAAAAGTCAAAAACATGATTTTTTTCAGTTCTTTCGCAGGATTAGCCTTTTGCTATGTAATGTTTTAGCTCAGTGGAAATGCTGAAAAATCCTTTGTAAAATAAACACGGCAGCTGCTGTTGTCTGCGGTGAGTGTGATTCCAATCTGCTCTCCTTCATGGGTGAAACGTTTCAGCACGACGTAGAAAGCAGAAATGTTTATTGGCTGGAGTGGTTGATGGAAACGTCACAGCTGGGTGGACACATGCATGGTGCCAGACAAGGGCCATTGGATTGCAGGTGGTATTATGACTAGAGGGTAAAGTTAAAAAAAGGAAAGAAGATTGGCTGGAGATTCAATTATAGGATTCCACTTTTAAAGTGACCCGATTTTTTTTTTTTTTGGAGCTGGTCACATGGATATAGATTTTCTGTAAAACAATGTGTAAACTGGTTTATTGAACATGTAAATTTTAAACATTTTTTCATTTTATTTTCACGTTTATTCTATAATAGTATTCAAGCTGCCAGGTCCTTCAAACAGATTATTCCTTGTTGAAAGGAGTCACGAGTGAAAACTACCTTATGAACAACATGTTTCATCCTCTAAATGTGTCCTCAGAAAACCTTTTCCAGAATGAAAGATGTAGAGAAGCTAAAGCGAAGAACTGATCTGAAGAGACGAAACTAGAAGATGGCAGCAGAGCAGCACTTGCTGTGACGGTTGCTGTTGAGCCTCCTGCAACTACAAGGAGCCTTTGGAACATCTGAAACGGAGACGAGTCCATGAGAAAACCACAGGCTGCGCTAAATTTTCTTCCTGCAGAGCCGTGCAGGCATGCAGCCGACTGTGATGGCGCCAAACAAGGATTGTCAGTCTGAATAGATGATGAATAATGCGTGAAGCCTCGGGGACGGAGACAGAGGGGGGGGACGGGGCCGCGATACGCGACGCATGATAAGCAGAGTGGCGAGTGATGCGTGGAAAACAATGGAGTCTCACACTGGTTCGGAAGACTCTTTATTGTGGCGATTTCCATTTAGGAGCCTGCTCAACGCCTTGACTGCGTCCTCCCTCCTCGCCGGACCACATCAAGCTGAATTTATCAGCTCAGTGCAAAAGTTGGAGATTAATTTGTGCTCTCTTGGTGTGAGGTTCCTGGTTTGCTCTGCCAGAACTTTATGGAACAGTAACGGTGTGTCTAACCCAGTGACGAACAAAAACGTATTTATTCAGAACATGTGAAGTCAGTGAAGTCTTCGCCGATGCATCTGATGAATCTACTTACTAGAGTTTGGTCCGGCCATCTTGGTCTCCAGGTCCTGGATCTGTTTAACCAGCAGGGAGATGTGCTGCAGAAGGTCTTTGTTCTGCAGCAGCAGCTGATGGACGCGGGCCTGGGCCTCCAGCCGCGCTGTGGCCTCTGCGCTCAGCTGGTCCTTTAACAGGTGGACCTGCAGGTGGGGACATATATACAGATGGACAGATAAGTGGCGACGGGGGAGGAGCTGAAGCTCAGCACGGCTTTTTCAAACACACTCCCCCAGGTCTCAACCCAGAAGGAGATTAGCACGGCTGCCTCCAGATCAGCTTTGTGACCCAAACACGGTGATGAACCGCTTCGGTAAAAACAATGTGTCGGTCGGTTGAGAGGTTGGGTGTGAGTACTACCAATGCACTACCCATGTACCATGTATCATACTTTGCCGCCGCTCGCATCAATTGCCCAATACTATTGCTATTATTACCGACATAGTCATAACAAAATCTGTAACGGGTATATTTTCTACCAGTCTGCCCAATAGCTTCTTCCACTTTGTCAGTCTTTCATGACAGGAGACCATGTGGGCACTTCTGATACTCATGTAACTTTAACGCCACGCCACGTTGGCAGTGGCGAAAATTGAAGCAACAGACTGCTTTGAAAGTCCAGTGTGTTCAATTTTTTAAAGAAGGCCATTACACGAGGAAGCTCGACCGACGACGTGTTTGGTATATTGAGGGCACTGTCCGGCGGGGCCAGATGGCAGCTAACTAGTAGCAAGACTCCTGCTCAATGTATATTCTTATATTTATATGAGAACCATTTTAAGGGCAGGAAAACCAAATTACTTTCATTGTACTGCGAGTATACACTTTTATTAATGTATTTATGGGCTGTTTGTTAAGTTTTTACAGATACAAAAATCATAAATCAAGCCAAATTTTCCACACAGGACCTTTAAAGCCTGCAGGGATGAAACCTACAGCCGAGTCTGAATCGCTGATAACAAAGAGGAGCCTGAAAGACCAAGATCACACTGTGCACACTCTCACAGTGCAACAACTTTTCATACCATTAGTGAACACTTCAGATAAACCCAATGGCTGTGGCCCAACCCTGTGGCCTGCACATACTGTGTAATTGCTTTCAACAATTTCAAAAGGCAAAATTTCAAGGTAACCAAATCAGTGCAATGCTTCAGAGGAAACGGAGTGTGCTGAAAGAAGTGGCTTACTAATGGTTTTTTGGGCTCGGGGTAGTCTGACGGATCTCAGCCCAGCAGTGTGAGCGGGTCCAGCGGGACTTTAACCGTCGGCCGAGGTGCTGGAGGCGATTGTGTAAACCAGCTTTCATCCACTTACACAACCACTCCATGTCAAAAAAGCAACGGCTCAGGCGCGCTGCACACTGCGGTGCCTCAGCTGCTCCGTTTCGAACTTTGCTGCCATCAAAAGCGCGTACAAGTGTGAGAGCACTAATAAGGTGGCAGTTGTTAAAAAAAAAGAAGAAGAAGAAAATCATCAAAAAAGCCTCTGGCCCTTTTATTACTGCAGCTTGATGTGGGAGAGCAAATCCTTTGCTGTGGTTGCATGGGGCTTTTTGACGTCAATGAAGACACATTCCAATAATGAGAGACTGTATTTAATTACAACAGGGCCATTTTATGCTACAGAGACTCTAAAAACTCAGAGAGTCCTTGGAGTGTTTCTCTTTTATTGGCCAAAGGAAAAAGAAAAAAAAAAAAAAAAAAAGCCCTCGATCCAAATCTGTGCTCAACGGAACATATTAGAAACAGTATGACTCGTTCCTCTTACATGCTAGTTTGGCAAACACATTTATTTTTCTGTTTTTACTTTGATTGCCAACTCGTGATTTCACTTGAAGTCTTTTTCCTTTCGGCCGTTCCCTTCAGGGCTGACTAAGGCAAATTACATCAAATGGATAAACATATTCAAAGGTCCAGAGCGTAATATTAGGCTGGATTTATGATTTTCATTTCGGTAAAAGCTGAGTAGACTGCCCATAAATACATCAATAAAGGTGTATAATTGCAGTGCAATAAAATAATAACAATAATTTGGTTTTCATATATCAATAGCAAGGGTCTTGCTCCCAGTTAGCTGCCATCTAGCACCGCTGTATTTTTAAGGAAGCCTGTTGTGGACAATCAAGCAGCCTGACACATGTTTGGCACTGAGGGTGACTGCTCGCGTCTCCACATAAACCAACAAAGAAGAAGGTGGAGGAGGTATTCAGGTTTGGGTGCGCAGGCCATCGTAGTTCACTGGCAAGCTCAGGAGAGGGAGTTAGAGTGAAAGACCACTTGATGTCTCTGTTTCTTCTTCAAAATACCCAAATATTAACCACTGAACTTTTAGTGTGTCAAAGTTTTCTTTTCTTTTTTTTTTTCTTACATTAGACACCCTCCCTGACACAAGCCTCTGCATTTATAGGGCCATTTTAGTACCATCTGTCTGGAAATTTTGCCTGAATGAGTCACAGTCAGACCCGTGATTTCACTTAAAAAGAATGATTTTATTTCTCTGTATTTTGTAGATAAAATGAACCTTTTTTTTTCGGATGTCTTGTTTTGCAACTGTGACATCTGCAAAACGCTTTGGCCATCGCTAATGGCGGCCCTCAGAAGAAGCTTTTATCCACACGCTCATCTCCTCCCTCATTGTCTCTTTCATTTCGCCTTTCATATCTGGAGAAACTGTTTTCAGCACTTTCTGGAAATGGGAGCTCATCAGTCGCCGCCGCTCTCCAATAAGAACGTGGCAGGGTGGCGAGAGGGATGAAACAGAAGTCAAAATATCTCTTCCCCAAGGCCTTTATGGTCTCCTCCTAACACATCCAATTACTGTACAGACAGTTCGCCCCTCCACTGACCTTCCACTTAGCAACAAATAGAAGTGATTTGAGATTGTGTTTTTGACAGGCCCGCCACATTTGTCCTGACTCAGGCCCTGATGATGACGCTCTGCAGAGAGCTATTATGGGGCCCCAGCCACTCACATTATTCATTCTGAAGAATCATATCTGTCTCGATGCATTGGTAGTTGCCAAAAGAACAAAGCATGGTAACTCGGGGAAAACAACAACAACAGCAACCACAACAAAATACTGGCTTTGCCTTTGATGAGAAAAGACGACGTGATGTCTTATTGTGGGTGGTTTCTGTCAATATGAAAGCTGGAAAAGAAAAATTAATATCCAAAAGGCTTTAAAGCATTAGAATGTAAAGGTTGGTAAAGGGAAATTTACCTTGCTTCCTTTTTGCTCTATCAAAACAGTAAATGTTTAAGGCAAACATGCTTTATAATGCCGCATGTTAACAATGCACTATATGTCTGTGAAGGTTCTCAGTCATCCAGCTCATCTTAATGTAGAGGTGTTTAGCTGAGTTGAGCTGTTTCACCTTATAAGCACAATCAACACCTTGTTCATAATCAACACTTTTGTTCATGATCCACACCATAGGTGTCAAATTTGGCCTGCAGTGTCACGATACTTGGAACGATACTCTGCCCTCCTATTGGAAGAATGTGAAATAAACAACACTCAGATGAGTGTCGAGACTATAATTCGGCGCCACCACCCGCCTCCATCTCACTACTGTTTGTGGAAGTGATTCCCAGAACAAAAGAGTTCTGGGCAGTTTTGGTCCACCTAAAGGCTTGGAATATAAAAACAACAGTCGTTTGTCTAATATCTGATATGAAGCTTGACTTACAAACTTCAACACAATATTCATTCCAATCGTGATAATATGAAGCCTGCTTCACTTAATGCGGCATCCAGAACAAATAGGCTTTTTCCTGCCTTCAATTCTGGGTCGTAAGACATAAGATTACAGAAAGCTACTATTCTATTTAAAGCATCGGAGCATGCCCTGCAAAACCTCTTCAGCAGGGAACGCTTTGCACTTTGTCGGGTAAATGAAAAGGGAAAAGAAACAGAAAAAAAAAACAAAAACAGTCCCTGTGGATTACCACCTAATCTTGTAAAAAATGCCAAATTGTAAAAAGCAGGAAGATAAAGCTGAGCAAATGAAACAATTTCCCTCTCGAGCAGACTGAGAAGGAGTGATTCCACAGGCTTGTTTTCCGAGGATGTTCTCTTCCACAGGATTACCATTGTCGTTCCCCTGCCCACGCCAGGTCGCTTTGAAGTCACGGCGTTTGAACGCCCTCCAACCCCGGTCCGACTCCGATTTGTGTCTCGTGTGCGGACGAGTAGATGGAAAAGGAAATGATTATTGGGCTGGTGCGCAATGCAAAGAGAGCCGTGGTGGAGAACTCTCTCGTCATCTTGACAGGACGGCGCTTGATGGGGAGGAAGTGGCGCCGAGATCGGGACTGTCGATGAGCCACTTCGCACCGTACAAAAGAAAGACGTCGAGACAATGCACGCCAGTCTGGGGATACGATGATGAGGAGGAGAATAAAAGGACCGAACAGTGTGGATAGAAATGAACAGGCGCGAAAAGGAGAAGTTGAAGTGCGGATCAGCGGCTGAGGCAGCGAGAATTAAGACTGGGAAACAAGTCGGACACTCGAGGGTGTGACAAAACTGCCTCTGCAGTGAGTGAGCGGCGAGTCTTCTGAATCACCAATGAAGCCGCTGGCTCCTCGAGCTTCATTAAACACCTCCGCTCCCACTCATCCCCCAGCGAGCTCTGATTAGCGCTGGCGAGCCTGCTAATTCAGCCCCGTTCACTGTGACCTCTGCCCAGGCACCGCCGCCGTCCTCAACATTCGGATTTTCCCCCGCGGCTGTTTCTGAAAGCCACGGCGGAACCACAGCAGGAACTAAAAACAATAGCGAGGCTTCACTTTCCAAACGCAGACAAGAGCGGAAAATGGCTTAGACGTGGAGGTGAACTGAGTAGTCGGGACTTTACCACTCACGAGTTTCATCCATTTTCCATCTAGTGGAGATACTAACTGACAGGTGAAGATAGAAAGAACGTCACCTTGTTGCATACTTTTCTTGCTTTGAACAATGAAAAAACCAAAAAAATGTTTCAATGTGCAAACTATACTCTTGTGTTTTTATACTTAAAACCGGAATGTTCAATGTGTTTACTGTTAGCTTAACCAGTGGTTGGCTGTCTTGTTTGTTTATTCTACATTTTATATGCTAATTAATATGAACTAAGACACTCGGTTTGATGTAAATCGAAGACATGGATAAGAAACAACAGCTGCGTTTCCATGACTCCTAGAATTGCGAAAAACCTAAATATGGCAACAAGTAATAAACAAGCAGCCAACAGATTTGGGCTCATGTAAAATGTAACAGCAGGTAAATGAGGTTTAAAGTGTTGAGGAAGACAAATATTAGGGCATGATGATTGATAAGCAATACCAATGCGAACAATATTAAAAAGGCTCATCAGAACTTGATGCACAGGTCAAGGTCTTACTGAGAGTTTGTAGAAAATTCATTCACTTTTTGTGTCGTTGCTTGATACGGTGCATTACTGGTGAGCAACAAAACAAAACCAAAAGAACAAAAACTCATCATGGCATCATTAATGTTTCCAGAGAGACAGCTGGGGTGCAACTAAACCACATGATGTCATTGTGGGAGGCCCATTTGCAGAAGATGGGAAGACCATGGCTGGAGACACAATTAAAAGACAAACAAAGGAAACACACGAAGGTTGGGACGAGGCTTGACTCCAGCCAGGGTGCGAGCCGGGGCGCAGCGCTCATTTGCCCACACTATTACTGCACTCCTGTGAGCACCTCAGCTCTGTGTGCAGAAGCCATTTCTGTTTATTCATAATATCAATATTTTGTTAACAGCTTAACTACCCTGCTGGGTTCATGATGCTGGCACGATGCTCGATATGTGTTTCTGTGTGCTGTTTTTGATCTATCGATCGATCTACCTACCTACCTACCTACCTACCTACCTACCTACCTACCTACCTACCTACCTACCTACCTACCTACCTACCTACCTACCTACCTACCTACCTACCTACCTACCTATCTATCTACCTACCTACCTACCTACCTACCTACCTACCTACCTACCTACCTACCTACCTACCTACCTACCTGCCTACCTACCTACCTACCTACCTACCTACCTACCTATCTATCTATCTCCTAATATGAATAGTCACTCTAAAAAGCCCTTTGAGGGCCTCTCTATCTTTGGTGATCACTAATCTTTTGCTGAAACTGAACAAGAATCATCATGATGGCAGAGCAGCAGCAGCAGCAGCGGCATACAGGCTTCCACCTCCAGGGGAATTGGCGAGCGGTGTGTGGAGGGGGAGCTGCTGCCTGAAGTGAGTAAATCAACGAGGAGAATATCTGCCATCACTGCAACCATGTTGGAGACTTTGTGATCAGCCAAAATAGTCGTCGACGCATTGTTGGATTCGACAAAACAACGTGGGTTGCTTTTCCATTGTGAGTCACACGCATAAAATGGAAATAAAAAAAAATCAAAAAACTTTGGCGAGCGCGCACACACACACACACACGCACGCACACACACACATACACACACAGCAGCAGCAGTAATGTAATTCCACTCCTTTAATGTGTTCCCCCAAAAACGTTGAGTATTTGTGCAGAACTAATAGGCTTGTCACTGACTACATTTCGACCTTTAGTGGTGGAGTGAGCCCTCCTCCCTCGTTACAGCTGGTTAAAACTGTCCACAGGCAAGTTTAGCCTTGTGTGGGAGGGAGGATGAGGGAGAGGGAGACAGCTTGAAAGTATTTGGAGTCTGCAAAACACACAGAAACAGTTTCAACTTCTCTGAGCTCATGAAACTTGGACTTAGATTAAAAAAAGGGACCTGTGTGTGTTTCCCTTTGGAAAAACGATAACACAGTTCAAGTGTAAATGTTGACAAATGCCAGAATGCCATCGAGCATTAAAAAAAAGAAAAACTGAGACATTGATTTCTCACATAGTGGAATCAGAGCTACCGTTGGGTAGAGAGGGGACAGAGTTCATCCCATCGAACAACAAAGTCCTTGGAGAATGACAGAGCGGGCGTGAGAGTGATTCAAATGCAGTGTGGAGAGACTGTCAGAAGAGCCCAGATGACCTGCGATGACTGGGAATACTTTGCAGGAACAAAAAAAAAAAAAAACAGTGAAAAGGAAAAATGGCGAAACCACCTCAGGCTATCACACTCAAAAAGCATGAATTATTCCACATTACGAGGGCGGGGAAAAAGCTTTTTAACGTGTCAGAAATGTCTCACAAAATCTTAGCGCAGTCAGTGGCCTCAGGCTCCACCAAGGCAGAAAATTCATGACATTCATGACGGGGCTTCAGGCTGAACATTCATCTGTCGTCTGGAGCAGGAGTCGGCTTGACGTCACGGGGCGAAGATGAGAGGGCGGCCGGAATGGGCGAGAACAGGCTGTTTCATCAGCGCGGCGGTGAAGGACAGGAGACTGGAGTGTCTGGAACACGTCTGGAACACGTCTGGCTCTGAGGCGTGTTCAAGTGTGCACATGTGTGATTGAATTGATATTTGATTTTTTTCTCCCCTCTTCCTTCTTTCTATTTTTGTTTTTGTTTTATTTATTTAATTATTTATGTTTCTTGTACATTTGTGTCTCTTTACAACTCTGTATATGCAGTTATGCTGATACGCAATCATGTGCATGTGCCTCTCATTCACTCACACCAATGGGTGGCGCTGCCAGCCACATTAGGTGCAATTTGGGGTTCAGCGTCTTGCCCAAGGACACAACGGCAGACTGGGATGGAGTGGGATTTGAACCGCCAACCTTTCATTTTCATTCAGGCAGGTATAACAGGAGAGTCCTGCAGGTGTGACGCACCGCCACCTGCCACTGAAATAAAGCTCTGTTTTCAATGACGAGGATTTCAGCGCGCGGTGGACAGGAAAGTGTGTTTCACCTCCCAGAGCTGGATTACTGCCGTGGCCACTCACTCGGACTTACAACTAATTAGGGCTGCAGCAACAAAGCGATAAAAAATCAATTATTGAAAGCGTTGCCAACAGATTTCATTATTGATTTGCTCCGTTGCCCGATTAATGAGACACTCGTGAATAGCTCGGACACAGAGCCGCTCCCTTGCTACTTCAAATGCGTGCAGCAGACGGACACACAGTGGCGGGCCGGAGTGAGAAAGAACAAAATGTGGAGTTTTGTTTCAACTTGATGCGATTTGACAAATGCTCGGTCGATGTCTCCGGTTGCCTGTCTGCTTCGGGCAAACGGTGTTCCGTCAAATTCCAACGTTCACAAGCAGGAAAGAATCCTTAAAGTGATGCTAGAGCTAAGCTATCAACAGCATGTGACGTTTTTGTTATAGTTCCATGGGCAAGTGTGAACTAAAGACGTATTTATCTACGATCCTTCTTTGTCAAATTCATCTTTTAACGTATTCAATAAATTGGATCTCACCTTGTTTATTTCTGATGTTAAACAATAAACGTGTGCAGGGCTGCAAGCATCACACAGTGACTTCTACAGTTTAGTTAGATAGCAGACTCCACGCAAGCTTTATTTCAACTGGGTTCAAGTTTTGCCTCTTCAATCGATCATTAAATGCGGAGGACAAATGTTGCATCCTTTGGGATGTGACAGTCACTGGGACTATAACTTTACTTTCCGACACCACTCGAAATGAAGAGTGTGTGTTGCATGACTTTGTGCAGCTGCAGACTCACAGCAGGTTTAAGGCAGTTTTTTGTGCAGACACACTTGCTGGTGATTTGATGGCTGAGTGCTGCCTTCACAGTTCACAGTTTGAATCGATGGGACCACAACACAAGAAAAAGCTGCATCATTCTTAACGTGCCACATTTTGTTTGGTGCGATGCTATTATGCGCCATCATTGGTCACTCACAGCAGCATATTTTCATGTCTCTAGTTTATTTCCAGTGAACAAAACAGCTAAATTATCATTAAAAGGCTTCTTTTGTCTCCTCGCTCAAATATAATCTTACACACTCTGATCATTTCTGCTTTCAAACTTTTTGCAGCTCATATCCATAAAGATATATGATAATGGTTTGGTGTTTGTTTGTGGCAATGGTCCTATTACATTCTAACATCTTTGAAGACTTCAAACCCCTCCGACTTGTATTTCCCAAGATAAAAGATTGTGCGATGCAGTCGACCACAGCACTTGATCAAAGTCTTGCGAGTGTGTCATAAATAACAAAAGTGTCTGATGATATCTTGTGGCGGCACTACGTGTCGCCCATTAAGTGCTCCGGCTCGGCACGCTGCGGAGCAAATGTTGTGACACGGGGATGAATTAATTTCCCACCGTAGTTTGCTGATTTCAGAGTTTCTCGCCTCCTCATTTGGTAAACAGTGTTTATCACAAACTTGCCCTAAAGATGTTGTCAGCATTTTCTCTGGTTGCCAAAGAATCTGAGTGCACATGAAAGACTTGTTAATGCCACTGTGACTGTAACAGTCACTTTGAAATGAGCTGTGAAATTGCAAAGAAGACGTATGGGAGCCAACAGTTCCTAGGCAACGTTAGCTCACGCTGCTACTGCTGCTTGCTGTGTATCCATTAATTGTTATATTTTTTGTACTTTGCCTATATTTCTAAAGCATCCATTTATTCAAACCTTGGTTTCATATCCGACATATTGTTTTGTACGCCTTAAATATCACATATTTACGCTGTACTTTCACACTGAACTTTCCGAACCGAGTTTGCCGCGACACTTCCGAAGGCATTAGCTGCGTTTCCATTACAGTTTTTCGCAAAATAAAATCGATATTTCTAAAATTTCGACAAAGTACAATTGCCATTTGCATGTGTTTCCATTGAATGGTGTGAAGCGCATAAACCGTAATTCTGGTCAGATCTCGTCCGGCGAGAATTCTTGTAAAAATCTCGTCCGGCGAGATTTACGAGAATTATGTTTGCTTTTGTTTGTTCACGTTTTTTCTTTTGGAAGAAATATTCCATCATTGGATATGGATATGTCTGAAAAACTACCTAATGAGAGCATCAAAACCTTTTAGCCATATTTGAGAGGTTTTTCCAAGTTCAGGCACATTTCTATTACCATTTTTTTTTTTTTTTTTGCGATATTTAGATTTCGCGCAATTCTAGGGGTGATGGAAACGCAGCTAATGATAGTGTGGAAGTGTGTGTCCGTGCGGTAGGAGCACTGACCTGTGCGACGGCTACGTGCGTCTGCTGCTGCTGCTGCTGGAGCTGCTGCTGCAGCAGTTGGATCTGGTGGTGGATGGACAGAGGGGCGCCGGGCGGCAGCGTGCCCGACACGGGGAGCAGCATCTTGGGGCTGGACATGAGCAGAGATGCCTCCTCCGAAGCCTGTAAACAGGGAACGAGAGAGACGGGGAATAATTAGCAAAGATTTTAGTTCAAATGTAGATCAGAAACAAAAACAACCAAAAGATGAGGTCTTGCTTTTCAAAAGATTTCCCACAACTTTGAGGACACGGATCCTCAAATGTGTGATGAATAAATGAACCATAATCAGGACAAGCAACGACAGCGATGTGCCGCGGAGAACAAGCCATCATCAAAACACAGATTGGAATTTGAAATGCGGAATTGCTGATTAGTTGCACCAGCAGGGAGGGAGAATTCAGAGCACCCGCCCAGAAACGCTCCACTCCGACAATAATGAGTTGCGGGACTCGGTTCTCCTTCATCTAACACCATCAAGCATCCTAATTGTCTGAAGGCTCTGCAGTCATGAAGCCGGAGGTACTACTTTGTATGCAGATAAGTTGCCTTGATCCTTATGTGAGCGGCAGCGGACACAGGTGTGGAGAAGCCATGTGTACCCTCAACATCTTGCCGTTCCTATACGGCTGATTAGGTTGTAGGTACTAACACTACCTGTCATCAATCAGAAGATAAAGACCCACTGTTGCTCCCTCCTGGCAGTACTGCTGTTGCACTCTGAGGGAAAAGGATCCAGAACTCCCTTCAAGAGCAATCTCCCAGCACTGCACAGGCATCTGGAGGTATAAAACCCATGTGGGTGCAAATCTCATACTTCTACACACAGCAAAATGAGCCGGAGCTGCACAATCAGCTGACTGGACTCAGGAGCGACCGTCAGGGGAAGAAGATGCTTGAAGGAGACCCTGGTGGTGGCGTGAGGCGGGGTTGGCAAGCCAGTGGATTCAACTGAGGCTGGGTCCCTCCCTCCAGGAGTCCAGGAGCCAAAAGGGAAGAGCCGCCGCCATCTGTCTCCGCTTAACCAGACGGAAAGACGCGAGCACGCGCCGTCGCCCTCTCTGTGAGAGCGATGCAAGACTGATGGCCTGTCTGAGCCAGATCACTCAGGTTAATAGAAGGAAACCATCCCTCATGACAAGCTGCTTTGTGCCACTGAATAATGACGAGTTAGGTGTGCATACAGGTGTGTGTGTGTGTGTGTGTGTGTGTGTGTGTGTCATTTTCAAATTCTGTCTGGCTACCTGCACCTTGGCTTAGCTGAAGCCTCTGTGCTCGATGTCTTGGCAGTGTTGCTCAGCAAACACTGCTGAGCGTTTAACACTTCGTCCACTGCTTTCTCATGCAAGTTACAGACGCAGAGGGTCGTCATGCAGGAGGAGGTTAGTATGCATTGTATTAAAAATGATAAATGACTATGTGCTAATTACCCCAGAGCAAATAGAAGTATTTTCACTGAGCAATTCTTCAAAAACATATTTCTAATGCAGGACTCTTAAATACTTTTGAGGTCATGGCGAGAAAATTTGTTTTGCAATTTAAGAAAAAAAAAAAAAAGGGAAATATTTTTTCCTAATTGTATACTTCAGGGATCAAGATAAAATTCAGAGTATAAAGTTGAAATAAATTACACATTTGTTCCAGCCAATGAAAAAGACCAGAAGCAAAAGGAGAACAAAAAAACAAAAACACAAACAAAAAACATGTTTTGTGCAATTTAATATTTGCCCATCATTCAATCAAAAACAAAGAAACCTGATGGCCAAGTGCTTATGAAAGTTAGCTAAGTTACACAGCATCATCGTCCATGGTTGTGATCATTATATAGTGCAGACGAAACCTTCAGAACAAACAACATCTCCACAACAAAAGAAGTCCAGAACTCTCCAAGGTCCTGAATCAGAGAGCTGATTCATTCTGACGTGAGCCCAGAATGGTTCACTTTATGTGAGGTGAAGATCAAAGGCTTACATCAGGGCAATTGTTTCTTTTTTCACACACAGTTACACAGTTGTGTTTGACATGAGGCAGTCTACTTTTTCTAAATCTTCCCCTGTTTTTGTCCTTCATTATGCTGTTATTTCTGTGCAAAAACAGCAAGAATTCCAGATACAAGTGAGATTTAAACCGAACTTGGGCGACAGACCACCAGTTCTGGGAGGGTATTCTTTTTTTTTTTTTAAAGGGACTAACTTAATGTTTTAGTTGAGTTTGACAAACGCTTTATGACAATATTGGCAGCTTCAAAGTACCAAACCCACTGGGAATTTGTTTTTAACTTTTATAGATCTTTCACTTGAGACAGACTTGGTATAAATAAGAAAAGAAAGAAGGAAGGAAAGAAAGAAAGAAAGAAAGAAACGGACAAAAACATAAGAGTGAAACATGATCCGACCCTGGCGAAAGCAATAATCCAGTGTGGTGATCATGTCGCTCTGTCTGAGCAAACATAAAGGCTTTGGATCTTATTGCAGTTACATCAGTAAACCCACTTCTTCGTCCTTTAAAGCCAAGACGCTATAAGATCTTGTAAAAATCAAATATATAGAGATTTTATGAGCGTCTGACCCAATGTTATGGAATAATCATGCATCATGGGTGCAAACTGGGTTGATAAAAAATGAAATACAACTCTTATGTCTTAAAAGACAAGGCATAGGGTCCTCTATCTGTTAAAATGTTATTGTGTTCAACTATGGCTTAAAAAAAGGAATACAATTTTAAATGCAAGAAGTTACTGCACCACTTGTTGAACACCAATGTGTTCTGGCACTTCAACTCTAGCGCTGGCTGCAGATGGGACACTTGAGTGTCACAGAAACTGCAAGTACACAACAACTAGTTTCCTCCTGAGGACCAAAGTGAAGTTTTGGCTGGAACACCTTGTCACCTTGTCGTGACCTGTGACTTTGGACCATCGCCTTCAGCCATTAGTGTCACTTTCTACAAAATGTCCGAGCAGCTGTGAAGATGGAGAGGCAAGTCATCCTCATGCCCGGAGGTCCTCCTCGCAAACAGAACACTGAGCTTCGAAAGGGCTGTGGCATGGAAAACACACCATTTTTTGAGCCATTTATTTTGAGGGGCTCGGCCAAAAGAAGTTACCTTAAAAATAACCTCATTTCTCTGCTGGATTTAGACAAACGGCTGATTTTAGGTACGGAAAATAAGCAAAAATGGCCCAACACTGAAAATCCTCATATTGAGTTTCAAAGCCTGGCCTGCAAATTGGAGAGTTTGACTGTCACAATCCAAACATGTGTTTTAGTGGTGCTTGAGTCATCTGGGGTTGAATTACAGAGGACAGAAAAGGGAGCTGAGGACATCTGGGAGGATAAACAGAGGTCTGAGCAGAAGGAAGGAAGGAAGGCAAAGGAAAGTTCCAACTTCCCCTCCTCCAGCTGCGATCATGCTCGCTGCTCCCTTCTGAAAACACACTGCTTTCTGCCACACACAGAGGCTGCAAAAACACAGGGGTAATAAAACACCACTTTGGGGTGTTTTCTGCTTTCCCTCACAGCCGACAGCCGTCCAAAAAGATTTATAACTTCATCTCTGGGCTTCTGAGAGCAAAGCTGCAAGATCTCTCTACTGTGTCGCTGCCTGCCTTTGATACATTCTTCACATTACAGGCATACGCACTGTGGCCTGTGTGCCTGAATATTGGATTATTTATTTGGTAACACTGTACAGTAAGTACACACTATTAAGCATTAGTTAAGCATGAATAAATACTGAATTCATTGTTTATAAATCATGTTTCTGACATAAATGTATGTAGTTTACAGACACAGTGATAAATGTGTTACTCTTCATTACTGAGCTCGTCTAGAGCATGCATTGCTTAATAGTTAATGATTTTTTTTAAATTTTCCAATAGATTTAATAACTATAAACTACATACTAATGAGTATTGATGTCAGAAACATGATTTATAAATGATGCATTCAGTATTTATTCATGCCTAACTAATGCTTAATAGTGTGTACTTATTATAAAGCGTTACCATTTATTTATTTATTCATTATGAACGTGCAAATTTGACAAAGCTTCCTAGCCGCTGTATTACAATGGTACAATTAATAGGTTAACATGAAGAAAGTCTATATTTCTGTTGCGCTGAATTTGAGCGCGTTCTTAAAAAAACCAATGCAGCAAAAATACACGGCTCAAAATAAAGACGGAAAAAATCAAATAAAACAAAACTCTTAAGGTGCCGCTGAAATCTTCAACAGGTTTGGAGCGTTCAAGAGCTTTCAGCAAGCAACTGAACATCCAGAGCAGGACAGAAAAATACACCTCACAACTCAAACACACTGCTCAGACCGGCCGCCTAGGTTTGGAGGATCTAAGAGCTTGTGTGTTATTGTGCGGAGTGTAGGAAGGTTCAGGGGCGACGTGTTGGAGGCGACACAAAGACATTGGCTTGAGTGGTGGACTTGAAGGCCAGCGTGAGAAGAGCACAGCGGCGGTGTGGCTGGAGTGAGACCACTCCAGCGCGGATGGCCAAACACGTGAGGGGTGGTTTAGTTAGTCACAGCGGTTTTTGAGAAGGCAGCTGTATTATTGTTGCGGTGCATCACTGCGAACAAAATAAAAACACAACACCTCTCAGAGGCTTTTCTCTGTGATAAACACAGCCACTTCTCAGTAAACACAGCCTAATGTTTGACACATGGGGAACACGTTTCTAACAATGGACTGCTCACCAAGTACATGCTTTGGTTGGGTTTTTGCAGTAGGTAGAAATTTTCTGCAAATTTCAAATTGTGTGATTTTTCACTGTTTATGCGAAATAAAAACTGGTCAAAAAGGCAGCAGTAAGAGCTCATTAGAAAATACCTGCATCTGAGCAACAACTCTGGGGAATTCTCCTGTCCTCACTGTACGACCTTTCCTGCTTTTATTTATTGCCTCTCACCTTCTTGCATCGCTGTTGCCAAAGTTGTTCTCATGCCACTCCTGTTTCCATGGCTAAAAGGGCAGCCTCACTAACTTTCCAGTGCCGGATGGTCACATCATGACTGCCGTTGAATTAGAAGGTGATTCAATTCTCTAATTCATTCCCTTTTTTGATTCCAGGTTTCTGATGATCTGCTCTGGAACACCAAGTTCCAGATCATATACAGGTGCATATATTCATTTTACCATGCATTAAACACGAGAAGCCCAGTCGATGATGATGTTTGATTCATGGCAGAATGTAGCCATGGAAAGAAACCAAACACACTATGATGTGTTTCTGTAATTATTTAAATTAAATTGTCTCAATATCGTATCAATCCGTATCCTTAGACAGCTTGAGAAGGTCAAACCTTAAAAGATGTTTTTAACGCCAGTGGCCAGAGTGCCAGAGTGGCAGGTTACTGTTATATTTGGGCTCACACACACACGCGCACGGATGCACGCACACACAATTTGCGTCAGGGATCGTAAAAGACAGATTTTGGATGTGAAAACGCCAAAATAAAGCGCAATGGAGTGGGAAATTCAGTCACAAATGCTTTAAAGCATGACAGTTGGTGGGAAATGGTGTGGAATCATTTGGCTTTTACGGTCGTTTGGCAAAGGAAAACACATCAGAGTAGGTCATAATTACAAGAGACAGATTCTATGATGTGTCATTTTAGAGGGCAAGAGACAGACATTAAACTTTAGGCGAGGCCTGAATTTTGAATTTTCTGGGTTTGGATCAATGAAGAACATCTTCACTCACCCCAATTCATCAGTTGGAAATTAATAATCTAAAATTATGGAATTTTTAACAGAGTAAAGAAGTGTAAGAAAATGAACAGTGTATCTATCTATCTATCTATCTATCTATCTATCTATCTATCTATCTATCTATCTATCTATGTATCCAGTGAGCCGCAGTTGTGTGCAGAATAAATCTTTAACGACGTGTCGGAGGTCGGAATGAGCAGACTGCCTGGAGACCATTAGAAAGGCAACAGCAACTGGAATAACCACCGCTTCCAACCAAGGTATGCAGGACAGCATCTCTGAACACACAACACGTCCAACCTGCAGGCAGTTTCACTCTCTGCTCGCGAGGTTGCCATAGAATATCGGCATCATGTATATTTAACCTAAAAAATGTCTATGTGCATTTATTATATCTGGCTAGAACGCATAAAATTGGATACATTTTAAATGACTTTTCTTGCAGGAAGTTAGTTATGTTATTAGTAGTTACTTGTACCAATTCACAAGTGTAATTATCACCCCAAAGAGTCATGTGGGAACTTGCTATTAATCTTGAATGGCTCAGTTAACTCACCAGGTGGTGACCAGCATATATATAACACAACTAAATTAAAACATTAAGTATAAAATCTTGATGTGCTTCTATACATTCTGTGAAAATTTGAGGTTATTTCAACAAGATTTGCCAAAATTATTGGCCTGCGAAATGATGTCACCCAGTATATCAGGGAGTGAAAAAAAAAAAAAAAATTCTGGGCTGCATTCAATCTTCGACTTCAAAAAAACCCCCAAGTAATTCACGTGTTCAACGGGTCAACGTTATAGTTGTGATACCTTTCATTTGGGCCCATAATGGAAACCAAAGCTGGGTGAACTCAGCGAAACACCGAGCTGTGGGATCGACCTCTGTTCTCGGGTGGCTGGGAGAAGCCTGTGCTGAATGTGTTCCATTTAACCTCATTCCTCCCACGGATCCATCACTCCCATCGGCTTGACAGATTAAACGTGAATGCGGAGAGACATGAAGGGGAAGATAACATTGAAGGAGATGTGTATGCGTCAGGTGTGTATCCGACGTGGCTGTCGCTGAATCGGGTGGTTGGGGGTGTGGGTGTTGTTTCAGTGCAGGGTTCCCCAAGGAAGCTCATGAAAGGAAAAAGCCCCCCCCGAGTGTTAAAGTTCATTCTATTGCTGTCTGCTCCCAGCAGGCTGACGAATTTCTCGACGCTTTACGCTCAAATGATCCCCGGAGATTGGGAGAGCGAGCGCCAATCCCACCTGGGCTCCGTCTGTCTGTCTGTCTGTCTGTCTGTCCGACTGTCTGTCTGTGTGTGGGAGGTTTTCTCTCTTTTCCAAAAACAGGAGGATTGGAAATGTGTAGTTTAGACACAGCTGTGTTAACCAACCCTTCTGTTGGCAGCACTCCTGTTTTTTTTTACATGCTAGTACTCACTCTGCAGGTCCAATACGTAGTTGGTCCTACAAAGATGATTTTATACCGTTAAATATGATCTTTCCTTTTGTCAATCATAGCATGTCAATGCATTACACATAAGAGGGATTTTTGTTGTTGTTGTTTTGTTCTGCATGCCAGATACTCCAAACTAGAAGCCAAATGTTGCGCGCCCACCTTGACATGCAAGTGAGGCTGTTCAGAGAGCGCTTTGATGGCGGTTTCTGCCGGCGGCCCACCTTCCGACGCTGTCATGCAGGTGTAAACACTCAGATCCATCAGTGTTGCCCTCCAGGCAGCACTCCACTGACAGCACTCTCGCTCCATTTTCCCCGCTCCTCCCTGTCATTAGTGTGCCTCAGATGTTTCAGACAGAATATTACTAGTGCAGCCTGACACAGGTGGACGACTGAAGCGGCTCTTGGGGACCTCCAGACTCGGGGGAGCAAGTGCTTGAATGACTTCTTTCATTTCTCGGGTCG
Source organism: Thamnaconus septentrionalis (assembly GCA_009823395.1). Taxonomy (NCBI): domain Eukaryota; kingdom Metazoa; phylum Chordata; class Actinopteri; order Tetraodontiformes; family Monacanthidae; genus Thamnaconus; species Thamnaconus septentrionalis. Next base: position 20,491,026 of record CM020508.1, on the reverse strand, counting down.
ATGAGAAGTACCGAGATTAAAAAAAAAAAAAAAGGAGAGAAATTCAGGGGCAGCGTGACGCCACTTTCTGCAACTGCAGCAGCTTCTGTGAGTGCCATTTAGGTGCTTTGGGTCAAGTTGGGGTTTGTTGCTGAAGCTCTAGTGTCTGTCATCTTTGCTAGAAATGGAGCTAATGGTCCTACAGCTGGTTAGAGTTTGCCCGTATTAGGTCCACATCACCGTCACCTAAGCCGCTTTCCCACTGAAACACGCGAGTCGATCCGCTAAGAATCGGAATTTGGCCCCTTTCCCACTGAACCAAAACCAGCAGGTCCTGAACCCCCCGCTAGCCAGCTTGGTAGCCTCCACTTCCACCACTGCGTGTCTGCTGACGTCATCACGTTGAGCTCGCGTTGATGATGTGCGACGGAATTCAGGGAAGTAAACAATGGAAGCTGAAAAGTGCCGCGCTAATAAAAATTGACCATGTGATTGATGGCACATTGGTGTGAGCTTAAGAGGCAGAAGTGATGAGTCTGCATTTTTTTTTTTTTTAAATGACAGTATTTAGATATGCAGAGTAGTAAGGTTGCACTATGGCAGGGATGATCTTGCAGTGTGATACGATGCATGGTTCACAACTCATTCCAGCCCAACGTTAGCAGAAGATGAACTGTTGTCTAAATGTGAAAAACATGCTGGTGTTTTTTTTTTAATTTTCTTATCAGCAACTCTCAATGTAAAAATCTCTTTCACAAAAGAAGAGAACATTTTGCAATACTTACTACACTCTGTAGGTTTGGTCACACTCTGAAAAATAAGTGTCATCTCGAAAGGCTCAGAAATTATGCCGGTTTTCTTCGCCCACGCTTTAATGTTTGCATTTGATTACAAGAGGAATATTTCAATGACTGCATTTATACATCAGAAGCAACGTACAGCAAAAGATAAATGATTTGATACAGTTATGAAGGTATCATAATTAGTGGATGGTTTCTCACTTGTGTTTGATTATCCTCAGATGCCTTTTAATAGGCAGACTCAGGAGAAGCCAACCACTCTGAGGATGACACCATACTACACCTATACATTCTGTATAGAGTCACTTCTTCACTGCACTAAGTCATCCTTCTCTGCTGAGGGGTACTGAGCAGCCTCTATGCATGGAATTGTTTTATCTGGCACTCTGATACAGTATGTATGTATATATATTCTTTCTTTCTCTCGGTCAAAACTTCAACATGTCTTTGTTTGGAGGACAAATTTACACAAACAAGGGTCTTTGCAGTGTGTGTGCAGTCTGAGAGCGGCCTCAGCTCGCGGGACAGAGACAGATCTTTTTAATTCTCCTCAAACAGGCAGGCAATAAAGCAGCAGCCTCTCAGCTTTCCAGCCCTGTAAACTCCAGCATATTGCCTGACCCGCCTCAGCTGGAGCGCCGAGCTGCTGTTTGTTTCCCCCGCCGGCTCTGCTTGTCTTTGTAGACCTGCCCTGCCCTTTCCACACATGTTCAGGTTGACCTGTTTGACCCACTTCTGTCGCATTTATGAAACCATTTGCTCAAGTGTTGCCAAGTGTTTGCCATATATTGCCTTTGTTGAATAGGCATTCTTTTGGGCTTGTTTGAACATGATCGCCGATGTTGGCTTCCTCTCTTGTTTATCTATACATGCACATGTCAGACAAGCAGACAGAGGGACCTCTGTTTGTCAGAACAGGCCAACAGAACAGCGGTACAGCAAAAAAATTGCCTGTGTCTCCACGAGGAATTTGGCCAACAAAATCATTTGCTTAATCATGAAGTTCAGGTCTGATCACGTGTGTGTGGACACAGTGGTCTCCAACATGGTTCATGTTTGTTATTTGCAGCCATCCTTCAACCAATGGCCCCCGACCCAGAATGCAATTGAAAGATGGTCTTGTTCTTCTGTGTTAGAGCACAGCATCCTGTTCAACCGGACTCAACCTGATGACCCTGATGCAGGTACAGGCCACGAGGGCAAAAACACCCCGAGAAAGTTCTCAAAAGTCTCAAAGTAATCGAGAATTCGCTGCACAGCACAGCTAATATGAGTGTCTGGATGGAGCGCAGTAAACCAGTCTGCCAGTCCTGACCCTCCCACTGCGCATTCAAGACTTGCAAACTCCACTCAAAAGCACCGTTACACCCTCGCACACGACTGAAAATCTGAGTAGCCATTAGTCACAACGCTGCCGAGGCAGACGGCTGCTCTCACGCCTCCGGACAGCATTACTGTGGTGGCACGCAGGCTCCAGAGCAGACGGTCTGACTGAGCCACCGTAGAGCCCCGCAAACATCAGCGCATCCCGTCAACGTCCAAGCAGAGCAGTTCTGGGAGCTCAGCTGCCAGCATTCTGATAAAAGCTTCTGAATGGATATAGCTGCAGCTATTTCTGACTCAGGGGGTTGGCTTGGTTTTTACCATTTGATAACGTAACGCATAGATCAGCAATTCTCAAAATGAGAACTTCTGTCCAGATTGGACCGAATGACCATTCAATCCAAGACCATTTTCTTGAACTTGCATGGAAATGATACCTGTTCAATTGAAGGAATGTCCACCATTTGAGGAAAAGTCATAAGGTCAGTCTGTCTGTATATTAACTTAACAACCTTGATTATTAAAAACAAAACAAAAACAAAAGCAGACAAAAAATAGCACAAAGCCTATTATTGTGTATTTTGGGGGTTTTGGGCACCACGACCACAGTTTCCCGTCTTAACAGCCGAAAGGAGGAAAAGGATGCAGGGAGGAAGTGAAGTGCCTGACTTGACCCTCTACTCTGGAGAGTGCATCCTGCAAAGACAATGACGTTTTCCTCTGACAGTGCTCTGATCTGCCTTGAGGGTCATTTGGTAGGGAAGAAATATGTCTCACAGAGTTTCATAGCAAGTAATGACAGCTATATCAAAGCACACAATATGGTGCAGAGCAGCATGGCAGTGCAGGATTGTGCATATCTGACAATGGCAAATTTGCACATTTGGCCAAACCTGGATGTTTGACATTGTGTCCAGGTGCCTCACCTTGCGCTCCGGTTGGTTGGGCTCGGCCGTCTTGGCCGTGGCGTCCAGGTCGGTCACTCCTCTGTTGAGGATCGACTCGTCCGCCGTCCCCGTCGTCACCGTCGCCGCCTGGCTCGCGTCCTCGGCGTCGATGTCCGTCTCCTCCGTGACGGAAGTGCTCTTCTCCGCGCCTGCCAGCTCCCGAGCTGAGCCCAGGAAAGTACATACACACACAGGGGGATGAGCACGCACGCCTGCACGCACACATGTGTGGGCACGAGAGTGTAACACAAGCATCCATGGGTGGACACACAAAAAGACAGTCAAGTCAGAAAAAGAATCACCAGTGGTAGTTGTTAGTAGTTGTAGTTGTTTTCTATGTAACGAGCCTTCACTCATTACTTTGCTCCATGAAAAACACCACAACACCACCGCTTACTGGGAGGCGCCATTTAGGTTCATGGTTGTTGTCTTAACAAACAATAAAGTGGAAAAAAAAAAACTATTAGGTCACGGTGTCTCAAAATACATTAGAATATGATGAGGATAAAGATCTTGGACACAGAACTAGAAGTCTGTCTGGTTGCCACCCGACTTCCTTCGTCCCTGCCTTCATCCGAACAGCGAATGCTGCCGGCGAAAGGTTAATATGATGATGATGATGATGATGATGATGAAGATGATGTTCCTTTAGTATTTCTGTAGTGTTTTGTCACTTTGTATTGGCAGTTTATGAGAATCTCTGTCTTCGATTTGTACTTGGTCGGCACTTTATTTAATTTGTCTTATGATGATGATTATTATTTTAATTTTGTATGTTATTCCGATGTGTATAGTGTCCTTTTGCCAAATCCTTCGTATTCTTATCTATGGTGTGAAATAGGTGTGCTCAGGCTATGTTGTCCATGTATTGTGTGGTTTGTTTTGTCTCTACGGCTCAAACTCCACTCGGCAGTGGTTTCACTGTCTGCCTGGAACTCAAATTGCCCTCTTGGGACATTAATAAATGACTTGAACTTGAAGGCTGAACGACGGCGGTGCGACACACCCAGAGCAGCATGACAGAAGAACTACAAGCGGCTGTGAAATGACGAGAGAGGAGCCTTGAATGAAGCAGGATCAATATAGATCTGCACAGCTCTGCTGTACTGCCAACATCACACCGCCCACCGTTTCTTGTAAACAGGTAGATAAATAATTGTTTAGAACATTCTTCAAGTCTTCTTTGAAGATTGTTGAGTGTGTGACAGGATACGGATGTGAAAAAAAAGCCAAGTTGTGCGACTGCAGCCCGTGCACTCCGCTATGATTGGGAATTTACGAGACAATGTGTGTGTAGGATTTCATATTTGGAGCGTTTTCGTCTTTGTACTCAGCTACAAAGTCATGAGCTGCGACGTGTGTCTAAATTCCTGTTTGGATCTTATGTCAGAATATTTAGTCATGTCTAAAAAGACTGGGCACAAATCCGGGGCGCTCAGTCGGGTCTTTTGTGCTGCGCTGCAATTTTACATTCCAATAAGAACGACTGCAGCCGCCTTCCCTGCGGGACAAAACACAACAAGTTGAGAAATCAAGTGCCTATTCAGCACAATGCAACACTTCCGTTGGGCTGCAAGTCTAAGCGACGGCGCGTCAGCATATATTTTAGTCGCCTTTAATCCCGAGCTGAACAGACGCATTGTGGCATCTTCTGCTAATTTGAAGTGCAATTATTTTCTTTTTTTTTTGCTGGCTTTGAGCTATTTGTGACCAAATAAGATTGGGATTGTTCATTTAACGCCGCGTTATTTCTGTTCAATCATTCTGAGTCGGGCGCAAACAGAGAGAGGATCGCTGGCGTTCCCTCTGCGGTTTCTCCATTTCTTCCCTGCTCGACTCAGAGCCGTTTATCCCACTCCTCCATCCATCCTCTCATTTCTCCCCATTCCTCCTCTGCCTCTACACCTTCCCTCCTCAAATCCTTCCCCCCTTCCTCCTCCTCGCTCCATTGTCCATGTTCCCTCCCATTCTCTCGCTCTAATCCTCCATCTCGCAGCCTCCTCTCCCCTCTCCTTTCACTGCCACGATAATTAGTCCTCCAGATAAGCTCACGGGACGTGCGCATGTGTGTGTGATGGCTTTTTGTGTGGCCTGACGCACGGTGGCAGAGTGTGAGTGCGCTTGTGTGCATGCCTGAGTCTGTGTGTGTGAGTGTGTGTGTGTGAGGGAGGTCCTGTCACTGTGTCTGAATGTACAGTTATAAGCTGTGGGTGATCCTCGGCCTCATCAGCATGAGAAAGGCAGCTGGTCTCTGGTGGGATGGAGAGGAGGAGCAGTGTGGAGATAAAGAGTGCTGCTCTAACCACTGCAACCAGGGTGTGAGAGGCGCTCTGGTCTGGACTGGGGGTCTCACTCGGACTCCAGCCGCTGACGGCCCGTCCCGTCTGGCGGGCAACGTGCCGCTGAGCTGCGTCAGTGCAACAGGCGACCGCACCAAAGCAGCTCAGGCCCACCGGTGTTGCAGAGCCGGCTGCCGGTTTTCTTTGGGTGGACTCATCTGTGACCCTCGCAGCGGCGGCGGCTCAGCCCTGTCTGCCAGTGCGGCACAATGCAGCCATGGAGGTGTGTATGTGAATGTACAGTGTGTGTGTGGAAATAAGGAAATGTGACTAATGAGGAGGTGTAGGATATAAGTGTCTGTGTATATGTATATATATATATATATATGTATATGAAAAATATATATCCTTTGTATATAACACCCAATATATAAGATGGCAACTAGCTCTCATGCAGCGACGCCTCTCCACATTCCATAAAAGACTGTCATTATATATCATATATATATATATATATATAAATCATGCGCAGATAAAAATATCCAGCCCATCTAGAAATGCGGAAGTTGTACGGTCCATTTAACTTATCAGCCATGTTCAAGGCACAAACAGTGTAAAGTGAATCGAATGATCTTTTCACCTCAATGTAAAGACGTTGAATGCTGAGTGCAGGTGCTGGATTTTGAAGATCACAGGTGTAAAATGTTAACACTGCACTAGACCGTTTGATGTAAAGAGATATTAGAGGGCAACTGATATCAAGATGTCTTCCATGTCAGTCCCATGCACAAGGCCGAACGGCTGTTTATTGCTCCAGTTTCATGTCGCAGAGCTCATTTACCTCCGACAGCGGAGCCGTTGCCATTCTTCTCGCCATGGCCGTCCTCCTGCCCGTCTGCGCTCTGCTGCGTGTGATGCAGACTCAGTTTGTGACAAACCTCGAAGGCCTGGCCCACAGTCCGAACAATACGCATGGCCTGGCTCTGGGGGGGTGACAAAAGAACAAGCGAGAACAAGACCCGTCAGTTTTCATCTCGACCAGTTACACTATATTTATTCATTTTCTAAAGGCATAATAATGTCTCATAATTATGTAAGATTATGATGAGAAAACCAGCAGGTATGTCTGGAATGTAGATGAGGCAGTGCACCTGCCTTGAAAACACCTCTGACTCATAATGTTACATCATTATTTCATAGTAACACATCCAAACTGAACTGGCAAGTTACATTTATCACGATATATTATGAAAATACTTTATATGAACACAAACATTACATATTTTTACATAATTACAGCATGTGTTATGCTGCAATACACACGCAACAAGTGTGTGTGTAAGTTTGTATTCATGAATTTTTCGTATTCACACGCATGCATACACACATATATATATGTATATGTATATATGTATAAGTATATATCTATCTATATATATCTATATATATGTATATGTATACATATGTATATATATATATGTATATGTATACATACATATATATATATATATATGTATATGTGTGTGTATATATATATACACACACATATACATATATATACATGTGTGTGTGTGTGTGTGTGTGTGTGTGTGCGTGTGTGTAACCTTGTCTCATACCACTGTTATTTCTAACCAGTGGCAAAAGGAATGGAAAATGAAAACTGGCAGCTGACAGTATCAGATGTAAAGAGTGCCTGACATGCGACGACGACTCCTGACACGCGTTTCCTTCTGTCCTCGGGTGCAAGGAGCGGAACGCGGCTGCTTAGCCTCGTCCTTCCAGCTCTGCTCTGGGCACAAGGGTCAAGTGGAACCCACTTCAATAACTTCTGTCGGCCATCGGCTGTGTTCTTTCTGGCCCTGCGCACCACCGAGGTGCTGAGGCGGCACGAAGGTCCTGCCTCTGAACACCAGTCATCCTCAGCTGAATGAGCACAAAACATGAAGGACGGCCCAAGAAAGCAGAAGAGAATCCAGAGTGTCAGAGGGCAAGGTTTTCTCTTTGTTGCCGCTTGTTAACCCTGGTAAGCTTTAAAGTTTCCGTGCTGATGCTTCAGATTGAAAAAGACATAAAACAGAGGTTTAGAGCCGCAAATCAGATGTTGTGTCAGTTCAGCCAATGCTGGATTGCCACCACACAGCACTTTCCAGCCTTTTCCAGTGCAGAGCTAAAAAAAAAGCTTTTTATTTTGGCTTCTCTTTTATCTCATGCAATTTACTACCTGAGGCGTTAATACTGCTCATGATATAAGTGAATGTCACTCCAGCTGGAACCTTCTGAAAACAGAAAATATATGGAATACAGACTGCAGGCGAGAACATCCTAAACTGTGAAGTATTAATATCCTGGAAACTAAAACGATAAGAAAAATTCTTGTCACCTGCAGAGAAACCTGCCTTTAAGGGAACATGTGCAGGGCATCAAAGTGTCGGTGTCTAATCTACAACATCAAACAGTGCGTGGTCAGAGTCTGAGGTACCTCCCTGCAAGTTAAAGGCCAGTATGGAGAACTGCTGGGAAACTGTAGCGTATTTTTACCTGGAACTTAGTGATCAGAGCAAAACTCAAACATAAAAAACTGGTTTTATATCATTATTCCATGCTGCAATATTGTCATTTCCTATATCTTTTCACTTGTTAATCAGTCATCGTCCTGTCTCTTCCCACTTCTCCTTTGTCTCAGAGGTGCGGTAAACACATCAAAGGCTCATTTGGTGACTGACTGGGAGACAAAACGCGTTGTTTTGTTTTGTGTTGCATGGACAGTCCCATCACTGTGCATTGGGCCCTCGTTATCAGTTTGGCCCTTTTGAAGTTTTAAGTGCAGCAACTTAACGTTCTAATGGCCTTAAAGCAGGCAAACTTGTAAAAAAACAAACAAACAAACAAAAAAAACCTTTTTATTGCGATATTTAGGTTTTGCGCAATTCTAGGGGTCACGGAAACGCAGCTAACGATAGCACATGAAGATGTTGGCTGACATCAAACCCAATTGTACAGTTTGTGCGAGCAAGGTTGCTTCTTTGTACAACTTTGCTCCTCAGTGAGTTTGCTGTAAAATCAAGCTGCACTATTTGCAAGAATCTGAGAAGTGACAGCAGGTGTAAGTAATTAGGCAATATTCTCTTTGGCAAACACTAACTCTTTATGATCATGGCTGAGATCTTATCAGTTTTCATTTGGCTCTTGACATTATTTTCAAAACAAAACAAAATAATGAAGTCAGTATGGAATCATGTCTTCATTTACTTTCTTTCAGATATTGTTTTTTATGTTTTGGGGGGCACCGGACCACTGAACGCTCCATCATGTGGGCACTGCAGATAAGTCCCATATTAAAAATGATGACAATAATTTTTGAACAATGTGTGTTACACACGAAGCAAAATGAATTGGCACCGCTTCCATGCTAATGAGTAGCAAAATAATACTGAGGGACATCCTCATGATAATGAAGTGACATCGTAATGAAAAACAAACGGCTCCATTTCACCCTGATGAGTTGACTGGTGCTCTGACAGAGACACCAGGTGTAGATTGGCCGAGGAGAACAGGTGGTGAAGCGACTGTTCTTCCAACACCAGCCCCTCAAACACTTTTCATCAGGACTCTTGTCTTTTCCCATAAAAAAGTTTAATACCTTGCACCAACGCTCCAATGAATATCAAATTCTGGCAGCTGCCAAGGCCGCTAAAAGATTTGTCACTCAAACGCAGTGACTTTCTACGTCCTGCTGCAGGGACATGAACAGTTCTTTGGGTTGACGTCTGTCAAGTTCCCTGTCAGGTTCAGTGTCTCTAATGCTCAGTCTGTAACTTCACATGTCTGTTGATTCAGCTGAAAAATATAGGTGTACTGTAAGAGGCTTCCTGGAGAATATTTTCCTGTGTTTATTTTTTAAAGGTATATCAATAAAGAATACAACGAAACCGTGGTAAAATAAGCTGGGCTCACACAGGACTTCAGAGGAGTCACTTCTAATTAAAGCTCCTTTGTGTTCAGTCCCTCCGCACCCCGTTCACACAGCGCCACACCGAAACCTGACTGACACGACCATCACTTAGTGCGCAGAAGGTATTTGCGGGCTGCAGGAGACGGGCTAATAGAGTTGTACTCCGGACTCTCCAACCATCATTAATTCCCCCGATCATTAAGGGGAAAAAAAGTCTGGCCTGATGTTCATCAAACACCTTGATGGCCGCAGGGAAATTAAGTGCGACAACCGAGGGGAAGGACTCAGCCGCGGTTGCTGAGTGCGGGAGGGCACAGCAGATTGAGAACCCGTGTGAACCCTACATTGTGAGTGTGAAACAACGCGACCGTCGGTGTGTGTGAACCTGACAGCTCGCTTACTCTTGGAAAGTACAGGTTGAATTTCCAGGTGATACACGCGGCAGGTGTGCGTTACAAAGATAATCTCGCAAGGTATATAATACCACAGGGGGGAAGAATTTTCAGGCATAAGTAGGTCAATCTATATTGCATTCAGTGGAGTTTTTGTTTGTTATTTTTGCTTTGCACTTGTTCAAATTCTTTCATCAAAAGTGGAAAGCATTAGGGAATATTAGTTACATATTTCATGTAACGCAACTGCAATTCTTTTGGTGCCATTACTCATTAAAAAGATCTGAACAGTGGTCCAAACAGAGCAGTTTAGCTGCATGCAAACTGATTTGATTTGACTCTATTTGAGTTTAGTGAGCCAGGCTGTAACAATTTGAAAAGTGTGTTCTGTTGTTCTGTTGACTTCAAGTGTGAGCTTTTGTCTTTTCCACTGCCTCTTCATGTAAGCAGCCGCTCCTCATGGAGCAGACTGAAGACTGATGGACAGATGAAACGGTGACGCGAGGCAGCGCGGAGCTCCGCCTGGAGGGGTGAAGCCAGGCGGGCTGACTGGGTAGAGCTCCACTGGGCCAGGAGGATTGAGGCTTAAGCTCCATTAGGAAAGCTTTGAGCCAAAGGAGCTGCTGCCAGCACCTTTTCAAACTACTGCAGTGGGTGGAGTGAGGCTGGAACCTTTACTGGTTCAGTTCTGCCTTAAGCTTTGTCTTATTCCTAAAGCTGCATTCAAACAGTGACACAGTTCTACCTGAGTCCAAAATTTAGAGAATGCTGAATCTCGGCATCCACCATTGAGGGTCATGGTTACACAATTTAGTCAGTGGAAGAAGTGAGGGGGACTTAAAAAATAAAATTCCAAAAGAAAGCTTATTTTCCAAAATACAAAATAAGGGTCAGTATTACTGACTTTTCCCACCCGACATCAATGTAGCTCAACACAGTGACCCCCTGATACCTGCCAGGGTGCCATAAAACATGCAGCAGGTGTACAACAAGCAGGTTCATCGGGGTTCACCAAAGTCTGCCTGGACTCTGGCACTGCAGGCCTGGCAGAGACGTAAAAATGAATTAGTCTGAGTGCGAGGAAATGGAGGAGGGAGCGAGGGAAAGAAAAGTGCTTAAGACAGAGGGATCATTTTACTGAAATATGGATATTCAATATAAAGTGCTGAGGGGCTTTTAAATCCAATTATCATAACCAAGCTCTGTCAAGAAGGATGCGAGTCCTTGTCACTGATATGTCCATACGCTGGTTTATATTAGCGCTCCTCAATGTCAATAATGGGACCATTGATCCTGGACCTAAAGCAGGAATTGATGCCCGTCCAACTGAGTTAAAAGGGCTTTATTTCAAAATACAACTGGATGGCGCTTCTAACGCACTTCTTTGCAAAGTCAAGAAAGCAGTGTCACTGCAGCCTGCTGCCAGGCTGTGAGCTCACTGCTGAGGAGCCTTCAACTCCTTGCAGTCATTGATTATGCTTCCCCTTTTTTGTGGCCTTTTTAAAGCGGCTGTATCATTTCTCACTCTGAAGTGTCTCTGAAGAGGCTGCTGTTCCCATTCAGAGAAGTAACTGAAGGTTTGACTTGCTGCTCCGTCTTTTATTTGGATTTTTTTTTTAACTACTGTGTTTCTATTATAGTACATTATTTCTCGTTAAACGGTGAAAGGTTTACTGACATAGGTCACGACGTCACGAGTTCCGTAGCAAGCAAAGACAAGCACATTTTTCCTAAAGGTGGATGAATTTTGAGGTTTGGGCTCGCAGGCCACCGTAGTTCACTGGCAAACTCAGGAAAGGGAAGGTGAGAGGGTGAGCGCTGCAATCTAAAATGTAACCGCTTGATGTTGCCGTTTCTTCTTAAAAATCTCCAAAAACTACACACTTAACGTTTATAGTACATTTTTATACCAACATTTCCTTGACAGATTTTCGTGGAATTACGAAGCCAACGCTAGATCGGTAAAATTCAACCTGCTTTAACCCTGAGTTTTAAAAAGACAGTCAGCGTGAGGGAGACACCAGGCTTGTTGTCAGCATCCAGACCGCTGGTCTGCTAAAGGCCTTTAATGGCGCCATGATTGAAGGCCGCGCCATTGGCTCTCAGTTGGTAGTCAAGTGGGAAATAAAGTCTGCCTTATCTCCAGCTTCATCTTGCACTTGCAGCCCTCCACACGTCCAAGCCCGCTCGCACACATCCGCGCAGGCGTAATATGACATTTTTATTGCATGTTTGATATGTGGTGTGCAGCAAACTGCGATTCCATTTTCATTCCGGTGATTCATCCGTCTTTTCTTTCACTTCTTCAACCTTTCCTATACGATAAAAGCCTTGCTGTGCTGAATTAAGTTGGTGTCTTGTCACGTCTTTCATCTTCCTGCGCTCGGAAGAATACAGACGTAGCATGTAGAAAATTTGAAGATTAGCATCATGCATCGGCACGCATCTATCCATGCGCACTCTCTCCGCCGTTATTGTGCAACTTTGCCCTGCGTACACGTCAAGAATTTGAGTTATGATTTGAATGGATTTATGGAACTGTTTATGCAGTGCAGGGGCAGTTTAGCTACCGCTCAGCGTTATTGTGGAGAAACTTAAAAATGTTGTAAATAAAAGAGACATGAAGAAAAATGATAAAAAATGACTCACGGCTGAGAAAAATGATCTTCAACACACAGTTTGGGCATGAAATAGGGCGAAATAGAGAAAGGTGTGCACCAGCAGCAGTCAAACTCCTGTCGCTACTGTTATGGGAAAATACTGTATATATATTTGAACTATTTGTTTATATACATATTTATATCTATAGCTACTTAATGAGAGATTTATAAGTATTTAATTATTCACCAAGCGATTCACTCTGAAGACTATTTTTGACTAAACCTCTCTCTCTCTCTCTCTCTCTCTCTCTCTCTCTCTCTCTCTCTCTCTCTCTAAGTCCATACCATACTGTAGGAGCCCACAGGAACATGACAAGATGCTGCGCATCTCGACAAAAACATTCTACAACACAACACAAGACAAGAATGTGAAGAATGCTCTAATAGAGCCGCACAGCCAGACAGCTCTGCCAACACACAGCAACCTTTTGCTACCTTTTGATGGAGAGCCATAATAAATTGGGACGAATCATCGTCACACGCACAGCTCGGTAATCCTTTGCGTGAGGCGTTGAAGTATTACGTTTAACGTTTAAGTATTACGGCTTATGCGCTTCACAGCGTTCAATGGAAACACCTGCAATTGTACTTTCTTGAAATTTTAGGAATATCGCTTTTATTTTGCGAAAAACTATCATGGAAAAACGCAGCTGCAGTCAGCCTATCCGGAGCAGAAAATGAGGCAGTGTTTTTCAGTGGACTTTAGCATGAAGACCGGCAGACTGGCTGGGCCAGTCAAAATCTATGATCATACTTTCTAACTGCGGCTCTGCAGCAACACACAGTGTCGAGCCCATAGTGCCAGGAAGAATTACTGCAGCCCGACAGCCGCGTGTCTCCTTATTGGAGGTTGTCAGGATGTGGCCCAGTCAGTGATGTGATTTAGGAGGGAGAATAGCTGCACAGGCGACAGGACACTGTGAAAACAGTGCCAAATGAAACATTCATCGGGTGCCTTTTCCATCCTGCAAATCACACCCCCACTCAAGTTTGACAATTCTCTGTAAATAAGAAATTCCATTTATCAAATTTGGTTTGGCAATTTTCAGATCTTCATATTCCGAACGCATCAGCGTTTCAAGTGAAGAAAAGAAGTGATAAATACAAGTATAATAGAAACAGTAGAAAATACCAAGCATATTTTGGTGCAGATTCTCAGTCACTGCAACCAAGGGCATCAGTCGCTACAAATGTGTCGAACCACCTCCAGTGTGAATGTGGTTTGAATAAATAACGGTTTATCTGTGAATACTTGGAGTGCCTTGAATATGTTGAATGTTGTATGAAATCCAAGGCCATAGTGTTGTTAAGTGTTTGGAGTCCTTTCTGATCTGAGACAAAATATCAAACACATCTGCTGAACACAAGTCAGTTTTATTTTCATGGTGCATGCTGGGAGTGCATTGGTAACCTAAACGCTGACTTACTGGGTGGGCGGACCCGACAGAGGAACTGGGAGTGATAGAGGAGAGATGTGGTGTTGCATTTACAAACAGTTGCAGATGTAAATGCGGCATTGGAGAGTTACAGAGACATCTTCCTCATCCGATCACCTGAGAGCAGTGAATTGAGTGCTGGTGTATTTGACGTCTTCTGCTGAGTGTCTCACCTCTTATCAGCAGCTCAACTACTCCCAACTATTCACTCCAGAGTTCTGACTTTAAACCACAATGATTGTCAAGTTCAAGGCCGCTGACATGTTAACGTCACGTCAGTCCATCAAATACATCTTGGTTTATGTGGAATCTATCAGCTGTTTCCTGTTTGAGGCACGGTTCCAACAACTACTTGAACCCAGCAACAAACTAAAACACCAAGGACCCGACAGACCCAGCCTTTCATTCTCCATAATTAAAGTTCTGATCAGAGGCTTTTACTTAAAAAAAGTGTTTCCAAACCTACAACAACAATATAAAAACTGAAAAAGGGAACACATTTTTAAGCCACAGGAGAGACTAAAGTGAACATTTCGCAAAAAAATTATGTTTTCAGAAATCCATTTTTGACCTCATGGATTTGTGGCTTTTATCTTCTATTTATTTATTTATTTATTTTTTACCTTTTTCTTGGACTTGAAGACGTTGCAGCGGAAGACGTTGCTCTGTCCGTCTCTGGCGATGTAACTGAAAATCTTCAGATCCTGGGAGTCATGAGACACGTAGAATATCCTGAAAGAAGAAATGAAATGGGTCAACAAAAAAGAACATGAATGCAAGCCTGGCAGCATTTCCTGAATGTATCTTCAGAGGCACAACAGGCACCCAGCCCGTTCCTCCGGAGCTTCGGCGCGACAAAAATAAACAGTTTTTTTTTTTTTTTTTTAAGGCAGCTTCAACCTAAAGGGATGCGACTGACATTGAGCTGCTCAGGAAATAAGTAGAAGAAGCTCTCAGTCTGTTCTATGAACTACAACTAGCACTTCTCTGTCATTCGGAATGCTACATAAACTTGAACACAGAGTGTTAAGAAATACTGCGAGAGACACACGCTCGAGTGGGAAGAAAATAAAGAGGTGATAAAATGCAAATAAAATCTACAATGTGAAAAAATGACCCAAGCGGACAGCAATAGAGTTTCCATGATTGATGATACAAGCAACAAAGAAGTAATATGCAGCATTCTACACATCAGGTGGGGAGGACAGTGGGTCAAGGAGCAATACTGAACAATAACCTACACTTATATGTGATATTTTAAAAGGTCACACAGCTCTTTAGAAACAATGTATCAGCAATATTAACGCCTCATTCATATTTTTAGTCCTGAGGAAGCCGTGGGCAGCAGCGGTACTGCACCCGGTAATTCCAACGCCGAATACTGGGTGCCCACCAGGGAGGCAGTGGGCACCATTTTTACAGTCTTTGGTATGACCTGGCCGGGGGTCGAACCCACAACCCACCAGTCTCAGGGTGGACACTCTACCACTGGACCACTGAGCTGGAAGGTTTTTAACACATCAGTGATGGTGAAGGTTGTGGGTGTCATTTTCAGTCAAAATAATATTCAGACTGGAGCTCCCTGAATAGAAACACTAAGCGGCAGCTGGTAAATGGCAACAGGCAGAAGCCTATATGTTAACTCTGAGCACGCAGATCCATTTTTCTGAGAATATTTCATTCAATGTTGTTTTTTTTTAAAGGTTAATGAATGGATAAGGCAACATTAAACGCAGTGACAAAGCTATTATTAAATGTCAATTAGCAGCAGCAATCCAGCTCAGAGGAGTTTTCCACTCAGCCAATTAGAGCCATAATTAAGTGGCAGGAGGGCAGCACCTATGCAAATACATAATTGGCTATATTTCAGGTTTTCTATAAGCAACTGGGGTCTTTGTGTTTCTGGGGAAAATGCAGTGGCCTCATCAACACACTCTGACATTTCTGTGGTATTTGTTTTGGCCTTTTCTCTGGGACTCGGAGAGGTGGAGGACTGGCGCTGTGGTGGGTGGATTTGTCACCTTTGTTTAGCAGATGCAGCAATCTGCAGTGAGTCATTCAATCAGGCGATATGTGTGCATGCGCGTGTGTGTGTGCGCACACAACACACACACACACACACACACAAACACAGAATGGAATAGATGTTTTCCTGATTGGGGCTGCAGCAGAAATACCCTGAGGTTTAAAACTGAATGTTTATGTTCAGAGTATTGGTTGGCTGTATAAAGTGCACAGGTACTAGAGGAGTTGTTGGCTGCGAGAAAGTGGAAGGTCTTTTGAAATTGGGGCACCAATTTGTGAAAAACACAAAAACAGAAACAACAAAAAAAAACAAGCAGTTTTATTTGAAATTAGCCTTGTTTGGCTGGAGGAAAAAAAAAGTAAAAAAGAGACCAAACAGATGAAAAGCTACAAATACCAGAAGGCACTGGAGCGGTCCTGAAATCACCCTTTGTTGACACGGGCGCAGACAGTGATGTCACAAACACAGTCGCTTCCTCTGCGCACCACTGAGGGAGGAGGAACTTCAAGCCTTCACCAGGGAACTTTTCTACCGTTCCCTAAACATCGCCACCAGGAGGTGGAAAACAACAGACAGCAAGAGTTTAAACCTTGTCGGCTCACTGTGTGACTGCACAAAAAGGCAGATTGCTTCACAGGCTGGACCCGACTCTGCAGTAGTTTTCATCTCAAATGTGCAACTTAGAGACGTAATGTCATCTCTTAAAAAAAAAAAAAAAAAAAAAAAAAGCATAATTCCTATTAAATCTTGTTCTCCGCCTCTGACACCATTTAAAAAAATGAGAAACTTCTGTTGAAATTGCACATTTCATTTTTGCAGAAATCATGGGAGCATTTTAAATTCTCATCCTTACAATACAATCTGCATCTGGGAAATAAATTCACTGGGTTTTAAATGTACAATAGGACAGGACAGGACATTAGCAAGTTTTCTAGTACCGTTCTAACACTGCACGAGTCTCAAGAGCACAGCAGGGGGAAAAGCACCTCATGTTTCGTGTGTGAGAGAAAGATTCTGGACGACGTTCATTCTAGTTTGATTCATTTGTTAATAACCTCACGTTGGTATTGCTTGTTTGCGCATAGTAGTTAATGGAATTTATAGAGTGGCACAGTCAATAATTGCACAGGGCTGACAGTAAGATGGGATGCAATATCCAATTATTTACTGCCATAAAAGATTAAAGAATTTTAAACAGGGAATTATACAGCACAATAATAATGTCATTGAGGATTTTTAGGCTGACTAGGTATCTCCTGCAACTCTTTGTCTTGTACAGTAAGTGTTCAAATCAATGAAGGGATCCCCTTTTTAAAAATTCAGGTCTATGTCAATGAATCACCATTAAAATTTTAGCTTGTTTTTTCTTCTAGGAACGTCTGACCACTGCCAGGCACCAGCAGTTCACAAAAATATTCAATCTGGCTGCTCTGCAGACGATGCCTTTGGCCTCTTTTCACTCTCCGCCCCCCTGTAACTGGGAAACTAATCATGTACCCAAGGATGTTTGCCTTCAAAAGCTTAAGCTGACAAATGATTTCTTGTGAACAGCCAAATGTCACCTGCCAAAGGAAAAAAAAAACAAAACAAATCCACAGAGAAAATTGCAAGGGCACCGGTTTCCAACAAAGACATATTTAGCACTTCTGGATGAGGGGAAACTCAGCCGAGGGTGAGCGGAAGTGAGCTGTGCTGACAAATTCCCCCGCACAGCATAGGTGACTGCTTGTGATGCATCTCTAGCGAGCGCCTCAAAGAGAGACAGCAGCCAAACATCCAGGTGAAGATGCGCCAGACAGATCAGATCTGGAGTCGAAGAGGCAGCCAAGGAAGGAGAGCACGCCAAAGACGGTTGACGACTCCATAAATCAGACAGGAAATTCTGCCAGCGGGAAAGCTTGTGCGTCAACAGGGTGGCATTTCCAGTCCACCTCTCGGCACAGAGGTGTCGCACTGAGAGGAAGGTCACTGACAGAAACATATGTCTGTTTGCAGGGAAGCAAATCCTGTGTTCTGCTGTTGTCATTGTTAGCATTTTGGCACAAAGTGATTAAAATAAATCAAGCAGAAGAAAAACTACTTATGAGTCTACTGAGACGGTCAAGAGAGGAATTATGAACAAGTGTGAAAAGCCACATATTTGTCTGTCACACATGCAGGACGTGTGTGTATAGTTAGACAAAAAACAGAAATTCTGGAGGACGCACATAAAATAGGTAGAAAGATGAAGTCTTGGGGAAACTGTAAACGTGACTTGACAGAAGAGCGACTTGGCCCTCGGACTCTAAAGCACTTAGTTTACGGTTCCTTTAAGAGGTCAAAGCCCATTTGGATGCAACTGGCGGCGCTGCTGATCCGAGAGGGCGTAGAGGGGGAAATAAAAAGGGTCACAAACTATGAGCATGAGAGGAAGGCAGAGTGATATTCAAATAGGAAGCAGGATGATGACTGGCTCACAAGCAGTCACCATAGCATAGAATAGAACAGAATAGAATAGAATAGAATAGAATAGAATAGAATAGAATAGAACAATCCCACATTTGGGAAATTTGCAGAATTACAGCAACAAAAAGTCGTGCAAAGAGAAGGAAAAATGAAATATATATATATATATATATATCTTTATTAATTAGTAATATATATATATATTACAAAGAAATAAAAATAAGTAAGAGGTAATAAAGTAAGAAGGAAAAACAAGATATTCGGACCGCATATGGCCCCCGGGCCGTAGTTTGCCCATGCCTGGGCTTGGCGGAGGCTTCATGCACAAAGTGTGCATTCACCTTTTGATCAAACTGACTTGGTTCCGCACACTGAACCTGCGGAGGCCTTGCGAGTCGTCCCCATTAGCAACGTAGCATCGGCGAACGAAGCTGCCCAGCTCAGTTGAAAGACCTCCGCCACATTAAAGGCAGAGACCGGGTGTTCATTAACACACTGTGTCACGCCACGTCGGGCCAACTGTCAGCGGCCACACGCGCTAACCTTGTTAACAAGCAGCCTCTTATTAACAGACTGCATCTCGCACAGCAGGTTGTGACGGCGTGATGTTTGACTAATGCAGCGTGATTATTTGCTCAGGGCCCCAGACGTTTATTCTTTGATAAACTGGAAAAAGGGCCGCGACAGATCTAAGGCTGAGAGGAAACGCGCCTCACGCAAAGCAATTACTACGACACCGCAGCACGGGATCAATAAAGTCTACTGTTGTCGAGTGACTTCAGAACTGAATCACTCAATTCAGTCCATGTGGATGTGGGTGTAGTCCAGCCGAGTCTGTTCATTTCTTGTGTGCCCTGAGACGTCAATTTGAAAAATGTTGAGAACAAAAGCTTCTGTATAAATAAGACGAATCAAACATTTTTTTGTTTTGGACTTTTTGGACAAATTGATAGGTTCTTCCAGGGCTGACCCTGTCAGTCCCTTTGAATTTGGACAAGACTAAACTGCAACAGATACTGCATTGTTCACCAAAATCATCAGCTGACTGGGTCTGTTTGAGTCTGTAAAAATAATAATCAAAAAAATAAACCCCTCTCTGTTGGCTTACTGTGTGTTTTCCATTCCATCTTGTTTGTGTCAAAGAGAAGTTTTCTGGTCCTTAAAGAATAACGTCCAATTACAGAATCAAATCAAACACACACACACACACACGCTCAAGACTACGCTCCTGGACCAGGAGGAGAGTGGTGCTGAAATATTGGATGGATGTTTGATTGATATTTATAGTGAGGTACTCCATTGGTAGGAGATTAGACCAATCACTTAAGACTCCATATGGACATTTCAGGAAGTTCAACAATTTAATGGCCGATATCAATCAGCAACAAAACTGTCGTGTCACAGCATTTAAAAATCTAGGTTCATATTGACAGCAGTAGAGTCACATTCACCCTGCCGAGGCTGTTCAGCCTGGACTCAAACCCACCAACTGTTGAGGTGAGCAAAGTTCTCTCATCTTTAGGTGTTTCTGAAATAACAGCAGACCCAAGTCAGCTATTATTCATATCTTTACACTTCAAGTCAAGCCCAACTACCCGCTCAGACACAAATTAAAAACATTTTGACGTGTAAATTTGAGATTCTATCATCTTAGGGATTCAAACACGAAATCTCGTTACTTTAGGAAACAATCTCTGTGATCTTCTTGGCTATAAAAGAGAAGCCTCATTAGCAAGAGGCAAGATTACGGAAGAGGATTAGGGCAACAAGAAGAGAAAAAACATTACACAAAGGAGATTTTTATTTAAGTTTTCATTTCAAGTTTGAAGTCGAAATTTCGTGAATAAAGTCAAAATTTCGTGTAATAAAATAAACGTTAAAAAACACGAAATTCCCAAACCGAGCATTCACAAATATCCATATTTATCTGGCATTGCAGTGGAAAGAATAATAAAACAAAACGCGTGTGTGTAAGAGTTAATCCAGAGCCAGTTGTGTCCGGATGATTTGGCTTTGAACTGAAATCAGCAACACAGTGCAGACAGAACCTGAGACCACAGGAAGATTACTGACAGTTAATGTGCCACCACGTTTGAGTCCTGCATCGGAGGGGATGTAATCGCTCCTCTGCATCCCACTCAAACTAATTTGTTGTTGTCAGGCACTTGAATCTGAATTTTGATGTTGTAATAGTTTTGAATGTGGAAGGAGGACTTTTGAGAGGGGGCGCACCAAAACTAAGCCCTCTTCTAAGCCCGCTAATATGTTTGCAAGACCTCTCCCTGTGCAGATGAGCTCCTCAGCAGATCACAATGGACCCTCTATCATGTAGCTTAAATTAGAACAACAAAGGGGGTGAGAAAAAAATGTTGCTTTGGGAAGAGAAATGCTGCTGCGTCAGCAGAGCTTGTTTATGCAAACAGAAATATATTTTTCTGTGGCTGAAAGCATCGGAACAAAACAAACCAGGTCATCTTGCAGAGAAGCGCTGCTCTGCTGCAATCCGGGGGCAAGGTGAGAGGCAAGAAGCTCTCCTGCATTTTCTGATCTTTAATGCGTTAGTTTGGAACACACAAATATTTATTCAGTACGCAGCAAAGGGTCTTTTATGAGAAATGTGCTGATTGCATCAGAGCATCACGCCCCGTGGTGAACTGAGTGCGATGGGTCTCCCACCGACTCGAACGAGACTCTCAAACTGATTAAAACAGATGAAATATTAATGTTCTGCCTCAGGTGTGTGGGTCTGGAACTCCTTCGGATTTCTATTATACACTACTGTGGGCGTACACTGGCGGTTTTATGGCCAGGTGCGCAGCAGATGCTCAAGCGCTAGGAAGAAAATTATCCAAGAGTCATTTCTGGAGTGAAACCTTTATTTGCCCAGAAACACAGAGAGAGACTCAAGTTGAAGTTTAACCAAAACCAAATATAAGAAAAATGTCTTCAGTCACTCCGTTAACGAGTAGAATTTCTGTCTCAATACGTTCTTTTTCCTTCCCAGATGCAAAGTCATCCTCCCTGTGGAGAACTATGCTGTTTGCACAAACTGCACATCTGTCACACCAGATGCTTAAACACTGCTTTAAATTGGAAAAGGCTTTCAGACCATCCCAATGGTCTCCTGACATAAGAATGACGCCAGATTTATTGTGCTCAGCAAAACAAGCAAAAGAAAAGGGAAAGAAATAAATGAACAAAGGAGTTTATGAAAGGGATGAAAGTGGACAAGACAAAGAAGCAAGAAACAAGGCCAGGAGATTCATGCCCAGCTCATGCATATGAGATCACAAAATGAGGAAGAGAGAGAATATCCACTGAACACGCTCCAATTCTCACTAACTCTGGTGCAACATGTTCCAGTAGCCAATCCTCTGTGTCTTTACATGATCTCCAAGGCTACACACACAGTTAAGTAGCCGTCTTGGATAGGTTCCACTTGTACTTTAATCTAAAACTCAACAGACCTTTTGCATAATTCAAAACGCAGTGTTTGCCAACCTTCTGCTACATTGATGAATCACTCAGCTCTGAGGCGCAGCGATGAAATGGTGCACGTGACTGGTATTCATAAATTAAAAACTCATCAAATATGAGACGTACCGCAGAATTAATTTCGCGTTTTGCATTATGTACTAATTTCGTAGAGGTTGCAATGTCAGACACCTACCTTCAGAGGTTAATTTTTCAAACTTCCATCTTCCCGTTATTGAAATCAGCAACTCAGCTGAACCCCTCAACGTCTCAGAACTCCTTCACCCAGCTACGTCTTTAATGAGTGTTACTGTCCATCACTCGGACTAACAAGACGTGTGTTGCTCTTCCAAGAAAATTCCAACAAAGTCCAACCAAGTCGAAATATCCAACGGGAAGTGATGCGATACAATTTCACCCGTACACAAAAACCTTTTATTTCATCAAACATTTTCTGTTCATAAAACTTGATGCCAACAGATATTAACTATAAACGCTACATGGATAGATGTACTGCTTTTCTAAACCTTTACGATGCCAAAAGCCCGAACAGTTGCCTTACATTCACCCTCTCCCCGCCTCCACACACACGTTAAAACAAAAATATGAATAAAAATTATCCTTAAAAGCATTTAAACTTGAGCAACTTTTCGCAGATGTTGAACTTTTGCTCCCCTTAGTTTTTCTCTCTTTTTTCATTCTGTCCCACTCTGAGGAAAATACTCTTGGAGGCACTCAACCTTTTCTATCTGCCAAATTTGATAATATCAGGGTTAAATAAATGCTAATGGTTGTTTGTCTCTATGTGGCCCTGCGATGAACTGGCGACTTGTCCAGGGTGTACCCTGCCTTCGCCCTAAGACAGCTGGGAGAGGCTCCAGCAGACCCCCGTGACCCTGAATTGGAATAAGCGGGTATAGAAGATGAATGAATGAATGAAATAAATGCTGTTGTTGTTCAGTCATCAGTCATCTCTGTGGGTATGCTCATTGTGCGATGTCAGCAAGGTATTTTAGAACGTCGTCTGCACGTCTCTCGAGGTTTTAATCAAAACTAATGGATCGGTTGAGAGGGAGGTAAATTCCTTTACAAGCCCCGTCAGCCCTTGAGAGCATCAACCACATGCGTATACACACAAACAGCACAACAAGGGAATCATGGAACCAACGCTGCATGTTCATTTGTGGACATGCTTTTTCCTGAATTTCCACAACTCACCAGAGCTGAATGTTACAGCCTACATCACAGATGATTCGGCAAACTTGTTTCCGCAAAACAAATTGCATATTGGCTCAGATTTTAGAGTTTGCGTGGTTGGTCATATTAAAATCAGTCATGGTTGGCTGTAGCTGAGCAACTGAGGTACATTTAAATGTATTTTTCAGTGAAATGCTTGTGGAGGACAAGCAGTTAATCCAAAACTTCCAGTGTGTCTGCTAACACAGACACACAACCCAAGGTCATGTTCAAATAGCTTCGCTCAGTCGCACACACACATGTACAAAGTGAGAGAGCGAGAGTACCCAGAGGCGGTGGAAGGCATGGAGTGGGCAGACGGGGAGGAAAAGCCTAAACTGAGCCGTTTTCATTTTCATTTACATTCATACGAGAGGTTTGGAGCAGCAGCTGAGGCCCTTTGGATCAGTGTTGAAGAAATGAATACATGCACGCACACTTTTGTTGTTTATGAAATAAATGAGGAAGAAACGTTCAAAGTCTTTACACATCTTTTTCTACTTGTTTCCTCCCCGCAGTAAGACACAGACCTGGAAGAGACAAGCAGCTGTTTAGGCAACCGGAGCAGACCTGCACACGTTTTGCCTGGTTTTTGCCATTTCTCTGAGCTACTGAGCTTGAGTTAACGGTTAGAGGTCATTTTCGACACAATTACAAGCCCGCAGAAATAATGTGCTGACATTTTGCCGCCACCTTTCTTTTTCCAAATGAGTAATTGAGTGTTACAGCTCCAATTCAGGGCGGCCAATGATTAAGACGCTCTGAACAAAGGTTACCCTCTCTTTCACCTTTAGAACCAGTTAAAGGGCTGCCAAAACACCTGTGAGGAGTGTAATTTTGAAGCATCTATAAGAGTTTTTCGCAACGGAACCCGTTTCTATCACAGTATTGCTGTGAGCATCTAACACCAAAGGCCTTTCTTTCACAGGAATCATGGACGCTCCGTTTCCCTGGAAGTGTACATGTTGATGTCAGACCTGAGATTCTTCAGTCTGAAGTCTATTGGTTGCTTATAAACTGAACCCAACAGATGATAATGGACATTTTGAAACTCTTGCACCTTCCTCTGAATTGTATTTCATCCTCATAGTCCTTCAGAAGAAGAATGGCTAAAGTGCACATGTTATTTTGTGTATGGCAAATAATTCAGATATAATACAATGGTTATGTGAATGTTGTTTTGAAGCAAAGTTGGAGGTATGAGCAAAAGGTTTTATTGTATGGACACACAGAAGCAGGTTTTGGGAGTCCTAAGACTCAATTTTTTGTGTCCTAGAGCAGTGGTTTATAAAGTGGGGGGTCACCACCAGGGGGCGCTAAGGCTGAGAAGGAGAGGAGAGAAGTCTGAGTCTCAGACGCACCATTAAACAACATGTCCTGGACCACCCAGGAAAGAAACAATGTATACTTTCTGTAAAGTCTAATTAAGTGTGACTATTTATCTTCGTTATGTAACTGTGCCCTGGGACTACAGTGGCCACTGCTCACTTTTACACTAGAGATGAAAAACGTGCTAATGGAGACAAACTCAGCGTCGGAATCAGACTGTTTTTCACACAGATGCCATTTATCTCAATTACTCAGAAGTACCTGCATTACAGTCTTAACATAAAATCAATTATTTTCCAAACTTAACAGTATTGAGATTTTAAGTGCCTCAGGAAAGTTGGAGGAGATGCATTCATAATATAAAAACTTAAATGAACAGACTGCTTGGTCAGAGTATTTTAGAAAAACAAGCAAGATTTTTGTCTCTTTAAATTCCAGATGAGTCTGAGCTGAGGCTTTCCTCTAATTTGAATGGGTTGACCCTTGCCAACTTCAATTTTTTGGTAAATGGAACTTTCTTTTCTTTTCTTTTTTAATACAGTGGGTTATTTTTTATTTATTTTTACCCTTTAGGGCCCATCAGATTTGATTGGACAGGCCATTAGAGTGGATCACAAAAGAACGGACCAACTGGAGAGAGATTGCTTTGGACTGAATGAGGTTTTGAGAAACTGTGCGAGTGTGTGTCTGTGTATTTGACGTCTGGATTATGCAATCTGCACGGCATGAATCACGCACTGAAAGACTGCAATGAAAACTGTGAGAATTCAGGATGGAAATGTAGCGCTTTTATTCCTTATCACATCATCAGGGTGTTTCCCGACCCAAACATGAGATTGGGGGTAATTGGCTGGGTGGAGCGTTTTACTGGGCCGTTTTGAAATGAGGGCAGAGCGAGAGAGCAGTAGAGTCACACAGATTGGTGGGTGGGTGTGGGGGAGGGGGTGGTGTGGCGGTCAATCATGGGTGGAGGAATCAAAGTAACTACTGTAGCTGAAGTGGCGTAGAAAAACATACAACACACAAACATCTTTGATGATTCTGACACAGCTGCAGAGAAATGTTGCAGAGCGAGAGAGATTTTTGTTTATTTTTTAAGTCACGGTAAAAGGATGCAGCGTCTATAAAACACAATTGACATATACTGCAAAACAAGCTGAAGCAGCAGTGTGGAACTTGCTGTAAAACTTGTCGTAAAAGTCACTCAGACTCACTCAAAGTTCTATAAAAAATGTTATAGAGCCTGCTACATAATCGCATACAAGACTTTGTAGTGCTTTGTAATCAAGCTGGGACATCAAGCTGCTAAATTAGTGGCTAGTTGATGGAAATTTGAAATCTACGCTCTCTTGTTAAATCGGTGCATAACATGGTAAAAAGTCCTGTCATGATTCTAAGTGCTGTAAGGTCCCAATCCAAACCGCTTGGGGAGCTCAGTGCCATCACCGTTCCATTTCCAGGAGATCAAGCTGATTTGTTAAATTCTAAGAGACCCACCTGCCTCCGTGTGTATTCCAGGGGATGAGGGAAGGCTTCACTCTCCAAACCCGGTTTATATGTTAATGCAATAATTTGAGGACCATGAATTCCCTGCAACTCTGACTTTCAAAGTGGCAAGAAAGTGGGCCCAGCACATTTTAGAAAGCCAACCACATTCACCCGGAATCTGCACTCAATAATGTCAGAAACCCAATTTTGTGCTGTGCATTTTAATGACAGAATAAACAAAAGGGATTCATTAAAGCTTGTCTTAAATTTAACTTGGATCTAAATTTCATCATTACAGCTACATTTTCAAAAGCAGGGACATAATCTTCTATATTTTGCTCTGTGCATGAAATAACAATATATCTACAGTATGTACTCACATATATAACTTCAAAACTGTACTGTCAGTGGCTAAATCCAAGGAAATACTACATGAAAGGTCTTATTTTAGTTTTTACCTTCTCTCGAGCATCTCCGTACGTCGTGCCAGCATAGCAAGCAATCATTTGTGGGAAAACAGCATGCAATTCATTTTATGAGGCCATCCTGCGAGGTTGTCCCGACAGATGAATGAAGAAATTAAACGGATTGCGTATCAAACAAATAGGCTGTCAAAAATTGCAAATGAAATTTTTCAACTTCATCTACTTTAGCGCCCGTTCCCTGATTTTATAATTACAACGCTGACAATGGGGCATCAATTTAACAAACTGTCCAATGGTAATATTAATATCTGTTATTTCTTTACAGTCTTACTATTTGCCGCCCGTTCAAGAAGGACAACACACACACATACACACACACAAAATGACTGTATGTGTTGTATGATATTATGAGGGCTGCTCCAGTTCCTGCAGCAACAGTTGTGGTTCTCTTTTGCTTCACAGAGGTTAAAAGCAAAACTGATCATTTTGAAATGATGAAAGCTGCGACCCTGAAAGATCAGTGGTACAGTAGCCACGCCTCCCTTTTCTCCTCAGACTTCGCTCACTCACATCCCACAGACACATACATAGACTCATACTTGTAGTTTCCTTTGAGTAAATTACAAATTAGGCGACTATTTCAGTAGGTTACGCTGGCATGAGCATCAAGCCAGTTGTTGCTTGTTGCTTATTGGTAGCGGCATGAGCAATGTCCTTGAGTTGGTTGTAAAATTAATCTGCTGAAAGTGCGGTCGCTCAAAACTATCCTTCGATCGCTTTTGATTCCTGCTTAACGTTTCCAGAAGGTAGGCAGCCAAGAAAAGGGGATTCACATGCCAACAAGAATGCAGGGTCGTCCCAGAATATAAAGCTGCAGAGCTACACACACCGAGGGCATATGACGCCACTTTGTACTGTACACATACTGGTTCTGTGTTTAACAATTCTTTTTTTTTGCCGAATCAGACAGCTCCTTTTTACAGAGATCAGACTTTGGAGCGATGCTGGATATTATTGAATAGTGCGATATTTGCATTGCAATATTTTTCACAATATCGATCATTTGTGACGGCATCTTGGGACTTTGATTTTCAGAGGAAAATGCATGGTGGACTGGCAAGATCTGAATACGCATGCAGTGTTTTAATACACAGACATGGTGGATTAGTCTTTGGCAACATTTTAGCTTCAAACCTGGGGAAACTCACCCAGTGCAATCGGAGTTAACTAATTAACTCATTTAACAAAAGCACGTACTTTCTTTAAGTGAAACCCTGGGATTCCACCAGAAGCCCCTGCAGAGTGTCCACACTGCAGCACTTCCCTCTAGTCAGCACCTTTGACGGTGTGCCTCGGCCTGTTCCACCGGTTCACGAGATAACGCAAGGATTGCTGCATTGCACAATAATCTGTTCTTTTTCTGTTCCACCTGTGTCTGACTGGTTGCTGTATACGCCTTTCATTATTTTTCAGAGTTAACTTGAATTGCAGCGAATTGGCTGGGACATTCGAGATGTTTTGGATATCTAGGCCGAGGTCTAGGCCTAGCAGACAATTCTTTGACTCTTTCATTTTTTGTAGTAGCGTAGTATGACCAAGCTTTTTTCAAGCATTGGTTTACTTGTGTATGAAGAGTAAAAGCCGCTAATTGGCATGAGGCCAGATTGTGCATTTACCTGCACAATGAGGATGAGCTTCAGTTATTGCTTGCCAAGGTTATTTAACAAGGCACCTGTTTTTGTCCCGGTATAAAAGCACAGGATGGCAGTAATTCTGTTTGCTTTTTTTAACCAAACTATGCCCAGCTCCATTAACCTGGCTTGCCAGATGGAAAATTGTACAAATCCTTTCAATTCATTTTGTGTGTCCGTCTAGTAAGAGAGGAGCGAAACCATTTTCATCGCAGAGAGAAGCCTTTCACAGAGGAAAGCGAAGAGAGACCATCCTTTTTTCAAATTCAAGCAGACCAATCGTACACTGACTGATCGGATTGTACTGCGTGCTTGGTGACCTCACTACAACTGAAGGATTTAAATGTTAAGGGCAACATGGAGTCACGTCATTGCTCCATAGTTCTGTGTACTTCAATGTTGATCAAAACTCTCATCAAAGCAGCAGCTGGGCACACAGTAACTTCCTGTTTTTAATTCCTCCGGAATTCTTTGGCAAACCTTCTTGCTTGTTGCACCACACATTCTGAGAGCAAGCTCTGGGAAGATGAATGAGTGAGATTTTAGTACAGCCTCCTCGCTGCCATGCAAGCTCAGTACCCCATTAAGATAGATGACAACATGAGTGTTATCAGGATGTGATTCATGCACTTTTCCTTTGCTGACTGAGGTTATAATGCAACAAAAATGATCAATAAATGACAAATTAGCCACCGGGAACTTGGTGGCATGAATACATTGAAACAACCTAAAATATATTTTTTTTTAAAAAATGTGCGTGTATATATATATATGCATATGTTTTTTTTAAGGGAAGGATTCACTCAAAATGTTATGCATAAAACACATCAATGTCTAACTAAGTCACTGTCCACAGAAGGACTTTATTTTTATTTTAGGTTCAATCTGAAGACGTTAATGGTTCAGTTCATCGAGCATGTATACCTAAGTGCGGTTACTCCCACCAGGCTCTTTCAATTACGACGTTCAGACTTGCAGAACTTCGAAACGCAGCTTGTTTGCTAACTCACTCAGCTTGGACAGAAATGAAATGTCACATCATTTGCATAAATTACTTGACATGTACAGTATATAAACGAGTTTCTGCAGAGTATTTCACTCCACTGCAAATTAGAGTGCCAGAATCATTATGAGCAGCGAATGAAAAACAAACAGATGTCTCGACATAATTTGCATACCCACTTTACATATCATTGCTGTCCAATGGGCCATGGCCGCCTACTGTTTGAGTCTATGTATGGAGAGCAATAAGAAGCAGATGCTTGTGATGCAAGGAGATATTTCTACTGACATACAGCTCGAATTGCATCCACGGGGTGAAGTACGGCGTCACAATGGTCTTTCCACAGCAGATGTGGGTTTTTAATTACGAGACTATTTTGTTTACTCTAGAGCAGCAGCAGTTAAGAGTATAACGCATAGGAAAACCAAGACATTGAAAATACATAGATGTTACAGTTATGGTCCACAGGTTTGGCCATCAGTTGTTGTAATAAACATTAGAAAATTAATGAAAATAGAATAATTTTAAAATGACTTATTGGTAAATGGAATTTGTATCTCACCTGTGGTGATTCTGGTATTTTTTGAGATACAGAATATTTTATTGAAACAGGTTTGCTGAAGAACCTCTGACTCTGAACACCACGTGACCCCTGCTGTGTGCTAAACCCCAAACCGATGATGTGTCAGTCTATCTCAATCCAAGCTTGTCAAAGATTCCTCCAGACCAAAAAGAGCAGTCGTGCGTGACCCTCGGCTTGTGCAAATATCCACGACCAACCTGTTTTCTGGTTCAGAAGACAGGAAACTAGAATATGTGGTCAATTTCAAATACATTTTAGATACAGTGTGTCCAAGGTTAGAACTCTGGTCCCTCTGCAGACTGATAACAAACAAACCTCAGGTGGGATATGACACAAACTAACCCAAGGACAGAGATATCACAGCACTGGCCCAAAGGTTTGGTCGTCGCTTGACCCATGGGAATCACTGAGTTGAAAGAATGCGGTCGATGACTTAACTGATGTAATCAGTCAAGGCCTCCAAGGGCACTCTGACTGATAGGACGGGTTCAAGAGACTGCCACTCTCATCTTGAGCCATTCTGGGAACGACTCTTTTCAACAGATGGTCACAGCAGTGGCGGCTACATTAACGGTAGCACCACCTGCTTCTACTGCGGTTGTGCGCCTTAATAGAGTCTGTTCAACAATCTATCAAGAGGAAACATCATCAGGCTGCCACACAGAACCAGAGCATGGTGGAATGGTTGAAACGTGAATATAGGACGATGTGTTTCTTGAAGAGGCAGTTTGACACACACTTTGCTCTGCGTTCTTCATTTTATCACACAGTTTTCAGCAGTGACCTGTCATTGGAAGTTTCCCTCGTGCAACCCAGGAAACAGCTGTTGTGAAAAGACAACAACCCTCTCTGTTCCATTTCTTCTTCTGTGGTCTCTTTGAGCCATTTGGAAAAGTTACTGTTTTCATTTTTCACAACCGAGCCTTCACCAGACTCACTACTACTACTACTACTACTACTACTACTACTACTACTACTACCACCACCACCACTTCATCTGTAACAAATTGTGAATGATTATAGCATCCATGGAAAATAAAGTGAAACTGACAATGCTACTACTGCGTTGCCAGTTTAAATGTAATGTCATGTATCAAGAAGCTGGCAGCAGCAAATACTAATGTGACACAGAACACACAACAATCGTTATTGGCTAATGCCAAGGTGTGTACTTCCCTCTGTCCGCTCCAAACCATTTATGACTCTAGTTTGTGATGCTGGCTGCAGCTTCTTTTTAAAACTAGTTAAGTCAAAAGAATCCATCTTTCTGACACGAGTGAGGCAAAGGCCGGGCTCACCTGAAATGGGTTCACCAGGCACCAGCGAGAGATTTTTTTTTTTACGTGTGCATTTGTGTATGTCTTTTTTTTTTTTTTTTTTTTAAAGGATGTGTGCGTAGCAAAGACAGAATGAAAGAGAGGTTCAAATATGAGTCATTCATCACGGACTGCATTGCAGTGTCACAACAGAATCTAAGCATTCCTTCCTAGATGCAGACATCTCAAGGTTTTCTCTCATTTCACACTGAATCCATCGTGTTGCCTTTTGGTCTGAGAGAGTGTAAAGCCGCAGTGTGGCTCTGTTGTGCTTGTGGCGACGCTCACTGCTCTGCTTACTGTTGTCCTTTGCAACCGCAAAGTCCTCACTAAACACTTTGCGCTGTCCGCTTTCCTCTCACAAATGTAATTCGCTGAACAATCGATCAAAAATTGCTTTTTGACAACAAAAAGCAAATGAAACATATTTCGTCACCCAGGAGACAAATAAAATGATTTTTGATGAAAGACCAAAAAGCCCTTTAGCAAGGACAAGGTCAACCAATAAAAGAGTCATTTTTTGACAAGATTCATCATTACATTGCGTTATTCCAATCTGAAGTTGTGTGCTGTGAGATACATGTCACTCATTATGACTTCTCTGAAAGCACTGTGCTACTTTTGTTCCCAGGCCGTTAGACGTTACCATGAATGAGCTACAACATTATGTTTGTCAAAATGTCAGAACCGACACTGACAGAGACAAAAGATTCTCATTTCCTGAGCCAACACGCTGCATTCAATCAAGTCGGGACTCAATTCAGTTCAAGAAAGGCCTAATGACATTAAAATTTCACATTAGGCAATAGACCGCAAAATGTCAGGAAACCATCGTGGTGTTCTGACTGGCTTACCTGTAAATGGGATCCTGCATTACCATCATCTTGCTCTCGTCCCACGTCCACTCTTTCTTCTGTGGATGCACAAAAGATAAAAATGTTGGCTCTTTGTAAAGATTGGCTTATAACTGCACTGGCTTTATAACTGCAGTCAATAAAATCACCTTGTCAACAACTTTAAATTTCATAAACGTGCAACAAAACGTAATAATATCAAGCATCTTGTAGATAACTGCAAATATTCAAACTGTTCATAACATGTAAATATCTTGTTTTTATCATTTTTCCTTCTCTTTGCACTACTTTTTGTTGATGTCATTGGCAAATTGGATGGACTGGTCCATGTATGTTTGGACCATTCCGTCCACACATAAATGGTGCGTTATGTTTGGACGGAGGAGGCGATGGAATATTTTTTACAAGTAATCAAAGACAAAAGTATAACAACCATTCTTGACAGCAAACAAATGTAAAGAAACAAAAGCAAACACAATTTTTGTAAATCTCACAGGACGAGATTTTAGGAGAATTACGGCTTAGGCGCTTTGCACCATTCAAGGGAAACAAGTGCAAATTGCAATTGTAGAAATTTTAGAAATTTTAGAAATCTTGCTTTTATTTTGTGAAAAACTGTCATGGAAACACAGCTGTACATTCAAACAGCTTTGCGCCGAAGTTATAGGAGCAATAAAAAAAATCAAAAATTCAAGGATCTTGTACAAAGAACCACAAGCAACTTTCGGACTCTTAAAAATAAAAACTTAGACACAGAGTGATTGTGTCTCGACAAATTGCCCAGACAAGTGTGGGCTGGCAGGGAGACTGAACGCTACCATACTAACTTTCCTTTGTTTCCATCCACCGATTTCTAACCCGTCAGGCTCAGCATGATTGGTGCCGGGTGAACTCGGCTCCGGTCCGTCTCGGTGGATTACAACTGTCAGCCCTGCCACACCTGGGCACACCAGGCTGCTCGTCTCCTGCCTCAGTCCAGGTTGATTTTCTTACCTTTTTCCTGCCCTCAGTTTTAACTTCCACCTTCTGGATAATGCTCCGAAATAACAACTATAATAAAGCGTTTCACAGCCGTCCTGATCTAATGAAGGACTTTATTGAACACAACGTCTCGCCACCCAAAGCTCACGGGAAACAGGAACAAGACTGAGTGAGTTCACCAATACATATAATCGTATATTACTAAGATAGAACACATGTTGGAATTGTGGAATTTGATAAATTATGTGAAACAAAGATATTGCTTTAGCATGGCAGTGTTTTGTTTTTAAAGGGGGATTCTTAAGGTCAGCAAAACTTCCGAAAATGGCATCCATGAAAAGACTAAAATTCTGTAAATGTTACTAACCCTCCCTCAAAATTTTCTGTGCGGCTGGGTTTATAACAAAATAAATAGAAAAGAAAAGAAGTTGTGCTTCAACACAGTTTTCCTGGTGGAGTGCTGCAGCATCGCCCAAAACCATTTTTAAAACTTTAGAGACGGAATGGAAAATTACAGGAACCTTTCAAGACAGTTCTGAACGGTTCTCTGGTAAAAGAGGTTCATGTGACATTGGAGTGTCATGACTGGGTGTGAGAGAAGCTTTATTATGAGGATCATTTGCTTACAAGCCTAACAGAGGCACAGCTAAAACTGCAGCAAACTGGCTCAATTGAGTTAGTGTACAAATAATGATATTAAATATCGATTGTCCTTGGATCAAAAACACCTGGCTGTGTTTTGCTGCCATATATACATATGTATATGTATATATATATATATATATATATATATACAGGTAATACCTGAAAAATAAGAATATCAAGTAAAAGTTGTTTTATTTTGGCAATTTAACATAAAAGATGAAAGCAACAAATTTTATTGAGCCATTCCTTTGACATCTCAAGCAGTTCCTTGTTGTAACTTTGCTGATTAAGATTTTCAGCTTATTAAAACCACAAACCCACAAACTCAGAAAATTAGAACACTGTGAAAAGCTTCAGTTTTGTAGGTTCAGAGTCCAAAGAATCCAAAACACCTGCAAAAGGGTCCTGAGCCTTTAAAAAGTCTGTCTTGGGTTGTTGGCTCAGAAGACATGGGGAAATACAACAACCTGTTCAGGATATTCTAATTTTCTGGGTAGTACTGTATATATATATGAATAGTAAAGGAACACTCACTTTTTTCTTCTTCCTCAGGTTGACTCTGACGCCGTCTACAGACACCACGATGTTGACTTTTTTCTTCTTGATGTTTTTCACCTTGAACTCGTACTGCAAAAAAAAAAAAAAAAAAAAAAAAAAAAGACGACAGAGTCAAATTAATACACTCAGATTCAACAGTCACAGTTGCACTGAGGGAGCTGCTCCAATATTTATAGGCGGTGTCAAGTTTCTTGTATCAAGTCTTCAGGATATGACATTATTCAGCAGGTACCCTGCAGACAGTTAGTTCCAGCCAAGAGGTTTGATCTTTACAGGAGTACTAACCCCACCAGCGAAGCATCCGAAGTGACTAATTAGAATTGCTGGGCCAGTTGTATGATTATAGTAGCAGAGGTTGCCATGTTTGCATTGGTGTGTGCAGACAAATGGAGACGCATGACAAAGGGCAGCCACACTGATGATATGCTGCTGTGTTACATGACTCTCCTTCTAAGTCTGCTGAACTATTCGTCAATCCTTGGTGGCTGGGATGCTGGGAGCTTCCTCTTTCTTTTCATCAAAAACTGGCATGGGACCAAGCACATTTTACTGCTGGAACTCAGAGAGATATGGCTCTTGAAACCATAATCCCTCTGTAAAAATTATACAAAAATGTCAGGCAGTCCGTTGGAACAGAAATATCCATTATTCGTCCGCGCTAGTCTTGTGTCGGATTTGTGTCTGTCAGGCCGAAAGAAGAGAGAACGAAAGGAGAACACCAAGCCGCTGTTAAAGTGAACAGCCCATTTTAATTGTCACGTCCATGGAGCTTTTTGATCAGCCGCTGTTGATCGATCAGACAA
This sequence comes from Thamnaconus septentrionalis, assembly GCA_009823395.1. Classification (NCBI taxonomy): domain Eukaryota; kingdom Metazoa; phylum Chordata; class Actinopteri; order Tetraodontiformes; family Monacanthidae; genus Thamnaconus; species Thamnaconus septentrionalis. The sequence goes on along the minus strand of CM020508.1, from coordinate 20,456,401 downwards.
TGATCTGATGCTTGGAAACTTTGGGTCGGAGTTTTCGAGCCTTTTCAGAGAAGAAGCCGTTCTTCCTCTCTGTCTTTTGTAGGACGTAAACAACAAGTGACACTGCCACCCTCAGCACTCAGTGCTGCACTGCAGGTACTAATGAGCATGTAGCGACCGGAGTGTGATTTTATCATTCACCAATTTACAACAACAATAAAACGACGCGTCGACGCTTAAATTTTCATATCGATGAATTTATGCTGTCGACGTCATCGATTACGTCCACTAATCATTGCAGCCTTATATGATTGGATCCCTTTGTAAGACTACTAACGTTGAGTGGCTGGTTGGCAGCTTCTATGCATACTGCACATGCGATCTTGAGCTTTGCCTAACCTAAGAACCACAATAACAATGGAGCGGACGACTAAAATGTAATCTTCCGCGCCGATGATGAGCGGGTTTGCGACAGAAAACGAGGGGCGGGGCCTTCTGAATAAACACGGCACTGGCAGAAGACCTTTGACTGTCAGTCCTCTCCCCGGAGATTAGCCCGAGACAGCTTCCATCTCTGCCGCCTCTAATGGAACCATGATGACAGCCTAACTGTTAGCGTGGGGCAGAAGCGCCCGTGCACAAATCAATGGGAAACGGGAATACAAAGTGGCTGGGGAGACTTTTACCTTGGGAGCTTCGGCGCTCAAATTCACGTCTAGGAATTTATGCGTCTCTCACCAATCCCCCAGCGCGTCAATGGCATTCCGATTTCACAAGGATGTAATTGAAGCGCAGAAAAAAACACCTGCGCCAGTAGCCTGGAGACGCATTATCTCCAAGTAGCTTCCATTTAGGTCCATTAGGCCGCTCACGGCTCTGGCCATTTTGTCGCCCCGCTAGGTGACACATTATTCCGCTTGTGAAAGAGGAGGCAGGCCCCCCTTTAAAAATGCCCAATGAGCAGGCAGCTTCATGCTAGAAGAGCAGCTGCGAGACTCACCCAGTTTGCTTCCATCAAACCCAGGCGCCGACACTCGCGGGAAATCTTCTCGACGCAGCGAAGAGGGAAATTAAGGAGGAAACGGGGAGGGAACAGCGGCAGCTAGGTAAACACGTCATCTACGTGAGCTGACGGCAACATTAAGACGCATTACGCCGCCGAGTTGTGAAGTGTCTGAAGAGGGCCGTTAAGCTGTCAGTGGTGGGTTTCCAAATGCGGATTGTTCAATCTAGTTTCCATCAAATACTGATCACACAAAATCAGCCATCTCTCACAGAGCAACTGGAGAGACTTTGGTCAGTCAAGTCACCTCTAAATCAAATTAAATAACTTGATGCTTTCAAAAAAAAACTTTATCTGTCATGTTTGCCAAAGTGCTCGCTGGCATTTTCTCTAAATCAATAGGACCGCATCGCCGCTATTGCAGCCGTCAGTCATCCCCCCTGTCACTGGACTGGCCTTTCCTCCCTGCTCTTCACTGTCACCCTGGACTTAATGGATATTGACGTATAACATTTATTAAATAAATAAACCAGTAAGACAAAAATGCAGAGAATTTACAAAGTCTACTTGAGTTTATAAGAAGTTTAGATATCCTCAGTCATCTTTGAAGACCTTCCTCCAGATTGTAGCACTAACTGCTCTGGGTAAAAAAAAAAAAAAAAAAAAAAGACCCAAACATGAATCATTTTTGAGCAGGTAAGTTCAGCAATTGGCTCGTTTTAATGCACATAAAGATTGAAACAACAACGGTCAACTCAGATGACCTCAGTTTCCTCTAAGACTCTGGCCCAAAGCCAGACAACGATGATGACTGAGAGCTGAAATGCATTTGGAGAGGCAGCGTTCTGCATTGATAATGAGAACGACGCTGATTAAAATGAGGGCATAGATTAAACAACAGGGGGACTGTAGTACAAGAAAACCATTAAAGCTGAAATGACTGATTGTGCAACACTTACTGCATTGTGTTACACTAATACAAACTCTGGACTGGACAGAGCACATTGCAATCCTCTGGCTGTAATACCATGCGCTCTATTTTCTGGTTTACAAAAACGCTCGAAGAAGACAGTATATCATCATAAATATCAATAATCTGTTGGTGCTGTGGCTTAAGGACAGTAAATTCCCTCTTGTACAGGCGAGTTCCTGCATTTTCATACAGTGCTGCTACAGCACTCTAGCAGTTATTACGAAGAGTAAAAAGAGGCATTAATGTTTATGTGTCAGATTTTTATAGGTGTTTTTACAGGCGTGTTGTAATCTGGTGTGAAGTTGACTGTGCTGCAGGTGCAAGATTTAAAACGCCGGTAAACCTGATGAATTGCATCATTGACCTCTGCGGAAATGATTACAGAGGCAATTCAACAGCTTTTTATGCCAGTTTCTCCTCCCTGACTGTATGCGGCATAATATGATGAAAGCACTTCGCTCTAATTGGCCTCCCTGTTCTATTCTGATGCGGCCACGTGGCTGCAGCCACCGCGTACGCCTAGCACTCCACTCGTGCCTTTGGCTTTCGTTCAGACACACGGCAGTCATATGATGTATGATCCCACCGCTCCGTGCATTTCAGTGATCGTGGGAATTATGAGCAAATGTAATTAAAACCGCAGAGGAAAGCTGCGTCTTGGGGAATCACACTGGCGTACCATTAAAGGCGAACTGGCGGGGGATCGAACCCACAACCCCCCCTCCGGTCTCAGGGCGGTTGGTTGCTCTGCCACTAAAAGACTAAACAATATACTGACATGGTGTCTTTGAATTGACACATCACTGCTATACAAAAAATGTCTCAATGAATCCAGATTCAGATATAAAGATTCAGTGTGTAACATTTGGAGATTTTGCAGCGTCTTTCACGCTACATCCCCCTCCTGAGCTTGCCCAAGAGCTACAGTGACCTGTGCACCTGGATACCTCGTCCACCGTCTTCTCCTTCTTTGGTTTATTTGGAAAACACAAGCAGTCACCCTAATTATGAAACGTGCCAGGAGCAAGACCCCTGGCTCTATGTCGATTCATATATATGTATGTATATGAGAACCGTTGAAAGGGTAGGAAAAGCAAATTACTTTTATTGTACTGCGATTATACCCTTTAATTAATCTATTTATGGGCTGCATGTTTTATCAATACAAACATCACAAATCAAGCCAAATATTACACACTGAACCTTTAATGTCGGCTCATAAACTGTGACACACTCATCCTGCAACTCCTGCAACAATGGAAAGAAATAGATGACAAAAAATTGAAGCAGACACAATGACAAAATTAACAAATATATCTGTATGTAATAAATCTGTGCATAAATAAATCTGTAGAGTCAAGAACATTTGAGAGGAAACTAATCTGGGCTCCTGATGAAGAGGCGTTTATTTAACAGGAAGCAGCTGCTTTGCAGGTGCTGGGGCAGAAAAAGATTCTCTCAGTCAAACAACTGAAAGGATTTCAGCAGAAACGTCCACAGGCTGAGCGGGTGCTCGTGCCTCAGGAGCAGGCTCATCCGTCATGCAAATAAGGAGGCCGTGTCAAATCGGCAGCCTCTGTTCTGTGAAAAAGCAGGTTGTTGTTTTCAAAAAGGTCCCTTTTCCTTGTTTCCAGGAAAATCCGTCATTTTGGAGACAAAGACGCCGCCGTGCCCACACAATAGCCTCCCCCAGCCAGCAAGCGCTCTCTCCTCTCACCCAAATACCAAGCAGGAAGCCCAGAGAGCGCTGCATTCACTCACAGCCCTGATTGATTACATCATAATTTCCAATGAACGCACACAGCGCGCCACTGAGTCCGCCTATCGCCCGTCAATAAGAGCGTTGAACGCTCTCGGCGGGGCGTCGCAAGGCGTGCGCTCAGGTAAAGGCCACCGCCTTCGCTGCCAGACAAGCTGCTCATTCGGAGGTCTGAAAGGTCTTTGTGAGAGGATTGACCTCTCGCTGTCACCCAACTTGGAATTCTAAGCTTTCCACGTGGAACATGTCGTCTCCTACTGTTTTCGCCAAAGCAGTCATGTACACGGCTCTTCCTATAAGCAGTTTCAGGGGGGAAATGAACATAACCAGCCATCTCCCGCTTCTACATCAGAGGTCCCCAACCCCTGGGCCGCGGACCGGTAACGGGCCGCATAGAAAGAATAAATAACTTACATTATTTCCATTTTATTCATTTTCTGAGTCTGAACAATGGTTTATTTTGAATAATTACCGGATTCTCTCCGTTACATCCGTCTATGGCTCAACTCTTGACGCACGTCGAGGCGCTTATCTCGGTCACGTGATACAATACCACTAAAATCAAACCCACAAAATGAGTGAAAACAAACGTGTTTCGAAAGTTTCTTTGCCAAGGGGAATTGGCCCAGTGAGGAGACAGAAGAAGGGTCAGGGTTAGGGCCCTGTGACTTCCAAGAAAAAGAAACCAGCATTTACCAGACAACACCAGGAGTCCGACTTAAACTACAGATTTTATTCTCAACAGGAGAATTTCTTTAGGACTAATGCCACTTGATGGAAAGAGCTCAGACTCGTCTTAAAGTGAAATGGTGTGAAGCAGCTATGGCGTGTGTGTGTGTGTGTATGAGAATTTGAGTTCAAGGTCTATTACTCCTAACTTCCCAAAATTACAACCCAAAAAATACATAACTTAACATCAAGCGTGGCTTGTCATTCTAACTTGTAAACCCAAATGTCTGCGACTGACGCACGTCTTACTGATTTGTCTTCTATTTTTTTTCATTGCTCACCCAACAGTTTTCCCAATATATGCAGTTTCTGAAGAGTTGCATACAGTGTTTTGACCAAACGGCACCTCATCAAATACAGTCGAATATTAAATATGCTGGCCAAGAGCAGCAACACTAAAAAAAAAAAAAACCCACAGAGTGAAAGCACACAGTTCAAGGTTATCAACCCTGTGAGCGGCTGCGTGCATTTACCTCTGGATGAGAGGCAGGCTTTTCACAATGCTCAGTTCAGACAAAGGAAATTAGCATGAGAGGACCTTTAGGTTATGCAAGGCTTCCTAATCTGCATGGCATTGAAAAGCCTAAAGAGGGCAAATAGTGAATACCTTCAATGCATCTCCACAGGGAGAACAGAGAGAGAGGAGAGGAGAGAGGGTCGAGTGGCCTCGACCTCGGAGGAGGGGAAATGCTTCTCGCTGCCCTCACGAGACGACACAGATGGAGACAGGAAGCGACAGGGAGTGACTGGAAGTCATTATCAAAACTACGGTAGTGTTTTGCCTGGTCTTACGAACTAAGGCATGAACACAGTGCGACTGTGAGTACGGTGCTTGACTGCCAGAACTGTACAATTTTCTGTGGGATGAGCTTTGCACCACTTTAGCTCTTGACTTTGTGGTGACTGGTGGAGTGTTTGCCGGTCGGACGAACAAGAAGCAGTTTTTAAAACCCTTCCTGTCTCTTTGACGTGGAATTTTACACGTGTGTGTGTGTGTGTGTGTGTGTGTGTGTGTGTGTGTGTGTGTGTGTGTGTGTGTTCATGGCTTTATGGGCTGACCAGTTCTTTTCCCAACCCAGCAGATAGTAAATCTTGGGGCAATTACAGTGTTGTTTCTGCTGCTGTGTGGCGAACCCACTCGTCTTGTTAAGAGCGTCTGCTGCGGCCTTTGATGAAGCCACTCCTCAAAGCCGTCGACTCCCCGAGACTTTGAGCCTTCTTCTACCGCGAATCCTTCATTGAATGGATGCTCCTGCATCAAAAACAGTTTATTCTGTTATTTTGGTTCCATCCAGCTCATCACCCTGGCGACGAATGCATATGAATGTTTTCATTTCCCTTCTCGCTACAACACATTGCACGTCTTTTAAAGTCATATTATCACAGCTGCACTGAAAGTCCCTTCAGGGACTGATCAAATTGGTTTCATTTTCTTTTGCTCCTCGGTGATGCTTCCAGCAGCATCACAGACTGACCCGCCAGCCGTGTGGCTGATTCAATCTCCAGCAATACTGACATTCCACTTTCTAATCCCATTTGTGTTTATGATGCGACCAAGGCCGTCATGTTTCATCAGTCTCGCTCCAGAAGTGTTTGAACTGGAGCTGACATCTGCAAACTCAGAATATATTAAGATATGCAATAATAATGAAGACAATAACTCAGTTTAATAACGGTAATACCTCCCTACAGGGTGACGGAGCAGCGGCCAGCGCTGTCGCCCAGGGCCAGTGGCTTTTCTGTTTGGAGCCTGTGTCTTCTCCACGTGTCTGTTTCTCTCTGGGGATTCTGGCTTCCTCCCACAGTATAAAGACACACATTAGGCCAAGTGGCAACTAATGTAAAGGTAATATCTATATATATAATATATATCATCACAATCACTATTCCGAGGAAAATGACAAAAAATACTGAGAACTACAGTCAGTGTGTCGCTGGCTCAGTGAGAAAAAAAAATGACAGAGTGTCACTAAGACTTCAGGTGAGGAGATTTGTGTGCATCCACACAAGTGTTATAAGCTGCAACCAAAACAAAGCTGTTTGAGACTCTTTCAATCTGCTGTGAAATCCTAAGAACCTTCAGCCCGATGCCGCAGAGGGAAGAAAAAAAGCAAATACCAACTACAAGATTGCCAGAGACCAATCAGGCCACAGCAAACACAATCCAGCACTCACCAATCTCAGCGTTAACCACAGTAGCTTTAATCTCCTAACCCCAGACACACAACCGCGATCAAAGGGCCAGCGGAAAACCAATTACAGAGACACCTCTTCTGTTGACAAGGCGGCCTGGGCTCAAATGAAATTACAGCACTGAGTGAGGAGTCACCCACGGTCATTATGAAGTGACACAAAAGGACTGTAGCAAAAAAGATTATGGGCTCGCTCTGCTTTAATTGATGGCTTCATTAAGTCGCCCATAACCGTTCTGATAGCCCCGAGAATCTGATCTCACATTTGCACAAATCAAATAAATCATATGGGGAAATATGAGCTCAGCAGGGGACTGAATAAATCAGAGGAAGTTCGTATAAATGTCACATGCCTCCTCCGTAATCTCACGAACAGTTTGTCGTGCCACCGTTCGCAAGGCTGATTATTCAGAATTGGGGCACCGCCGTGCTTTTGACATCTCCAACACTAAATCTGCACTAGAATCAGAATTGGGAAGGAAGGTAAGACAGGGAGCTTTGAAGGCTGATTAGAAAAAGAAACAACTTTATTCTCAAAATTACCATTTTATTCAGGAAATTTCAATTTTACTTTCAAAATGGAAAATTATTTCTTAATACTTTTTTACTTCTTCCTACCCCTTTTCGAGCATGACTAATATTATTTTGATGTATATTTCACTGTTGTTTGATTACTTATCCGAATTTTTTATTTATATGTTTTTCTAAGTTTTCTTTCAAATGTTTTGGGTTTTGTATCCCTTTTATTTTCTTATCACTTTTCATGTTCGAAATAAATAAATAAATCAAATCAAATCAAATCAAATCAATAATTTTTTTCTCTTCTTGTTAATAAAGATAAAGGTGCAGATAAATATAAAAAAAAAGCAAAGGATTTCCTGATAATATGACTTCCTCAAAGTGTAAAGAAGGCAAAACTCACAAAAAACATCTCTGCCGAAAAATTGTAGCGCTAGCATCAGAATAAATAATTAAATGATAAATACGGGAAAAAAAAAATAAAGCAGGTGCTTCAGTTCAATGTTATTTAATGCAATAAAAAGTGCTTCTTATGGGGGCCATGCTGCTTTGGTGGCAACCTCTTGACATAACAGGATTAACCTCCACATTTTGAAACGTGGCTCTGCACCCAGTGTGTAGGTGTGAAGCTTTTAAAGGCCTGCTGCTGACTTCTCATGGAAGCTGAAGTCGCTCACCACGTCCATAAATGGATGAGGGGAAGTCAGTCTGTTACACAAATGCGGCCATTAGCATTTCAACTAACTTAATTACAACTCAATTTCAGGTTCCATTTAGAAAAACACATCTGTTCAAAGCACTAATGACGCACTTAGTTTTTGTAAGAAATTACATATAATTGCGATGCGCTCCCATCATTTGGATTAATATCTAGTTTTGCTCCTACGTGGTTTGAATGTTGCTGTGTTAGGGGCCTCTGGATGGAGCAATCTACCGCCTCAATAGAAAACAATGTAAACCTTTGGTAGGTAGGCGTGATCTAGACCTGCATTTATATTGGCATAATACATTTTAAATAGGTTCTCCAATGGGGGTTGCTACTGAACAGCCATTCTCTAGTAACCTGTCAGCCAACAGCATCTACCTGAAACTTGCTGCCGCACGCAAACACCATCTTTGCATCGGTGTAATGACCTGCAATCGTTCCCATCGCTCACTGCCACACGCAGACGTTTCACTCAGCTCTCGCAAGGTGACACGCCAAGCGTTCCCTGACGCCAAAATTACTCTTCTGGCGCGTGTGGCAGAAGTGCTTCAGAGCTACGTGGGACTCAAACTCACTCACGCCCTGCTTTACCAGTTAAGGATTCCGTTTTCTTTGTTTCCGTTGCTCCCAGTCAGACAAAACAAAGTCAGTGAAAGCTGCAGTGCGTTAGCCGCGCGCAACCCCAAATGTGACCTTGCTTTGTTGACTGATATTTTCAAAAAGCATGAGACATCATCGATCACTTGGCGTGGAAGGAAAACAATTTGTTTTCAATGAGCATTTAATCATTGCGTGTCAAACGGTGCCTCCTGCATTTGAATGAGACAACGAGGGCCTTGACGAAACCTCAACATCTGTCAGGTTTGGGGTTGTGAATGGATTGAAACAAAGGTTCTTTGTCAGAGCAGACAAGCTTCTGTCGACAAGACTGAGGGATAAAATTTTGCCAATTAAAATATTCCCGTGGTTCAAAACTGGTCACATTTTTTGCCTAGTTGAAAATCTTTGGCAGAGTTGGATAAATACATCAGCAAGAGAAATCCCTGGCCTATTCTAATATTTAGCAGAGCTCAAATGATCACAGCGAACAGGAAGCAAAGTGTGGAGCTGTCGCAGCTGCAGGAAATTGTTCGCCTCACTTTTATAATGTTCAATTTGCTGACGGTTCAAGGCGAGAAGAGAAATGATTAAATTTCCATGACAGTGTTTCGCAAAATAAAAGCGATATTTCTAACATTTCCACAAAGTTCAATTGCGATTTGAAGGTGTTTTTCCATTGAATGGTGTGAATTCTCGTCAAATCTCGTCCCGCAAGATTTTAGTGGGATTACGTTTGATTTAGTTTGTTTACGTTTGTTTGCTGTCAAGGATAGTTGGTATATTTTTCTATTTGATTACTTGTAAAAAAAAAAAAAATATTCCATCTTTCTTCTCCTCTCTTTCTCTTGCGAAACAGAGGCAGACATAACCTGTCAGAGGAGACTTAGTCAGAGCCACAAGACAACACACACAAACACACACACACACACACACACACACAGCATTCAGTGCACTGTATCGACTCACTGCGTCCTCTTTCTGATATTTAAGACACTCGAGGCCACAAGTTGAGCTCTGCTCTCTAATCTTATCTCAGGGAGCCGCCTTCATATAAACAGTGACTAAGGAGGACATGAGTGATACCAGTGCCTAGCAGAGCTGCAGCCAGAGGCTTCATGTTCCCTCACGGTATCAGTTTCGTGTCTGCTTTTCAAGCAAAGACAGACGATGGGAGAGAACTTTGATTGGAGTTCCTGAAAATAAATCCTGAGTCATTCCGTAAATATTACATCACTTTAACCTGACTACACGTTTATTTATTTTTTATATATCAACCATCAGACTGCTTGCTTACTTGTTCACTCAGGAGGATAACAATGAAGTTGGTTGGTTTCGATATCGAAGCAGACTTTCAGGTGCTATTTTAGAACACTTTACTTTACATTCAGACCACTTTTGGCTTTCTTAAATCAATAGACACTATAGTCTGGAAAGCGTCACATGGGACAAACCTGTGATTTTCTAGCCATGCTGAAAGAAGAAAATAAAACTTTTGCTGCAAAGACACTGAAAGCACTCGGTGTGCCATTTAACTGCATAAGAAACTGCAAAGAGAAAGCGGAAAGAACTATTCATTTAAATAAAGGTGAGATAATTAAAATGAAAAATTTCAAAAGCACAAACACACAGAAGCTCAACAGCATAAATCTAATTCCATCTATTTTAGCACGTCTAAGGATTTTCACGAGGCAAAACAGCCTTGGACATCTTCATCACTCATCCAAAAAACTGAAGTGCGAAGAGCCGACTCACTGTGACTAATCGCACTGTGTCGCAGAAATCTGAACGGCTCCTCTAGTTCGCAGCTTAAGGTAAAACAGCAGAAAGCAGAGAGGGCTTATTTGAGGCCCTTCACTCAGGCGGTGATGTGTGTTATCTCTGTGCCCAAGCAGCTGGTGACAACTTGATGACAGACACAATCTTAATGAAGATGGAATCGGAGCAAAGCATGTTGAAATGTGGGTATCCAGTGAGGAAAAGTGCCAAATAATGCAAGTATTGCTAAGCTAGCTGTGATTAGAATGTCATGCCATGGAAGATCCTTTATTTGCCTTCAAGAACCAATTCATGTTTAATCCTTTCAATCTTTGCTCATTTCTGTAAAAGCCAAAGGTCGAAGCTTTTAAATGTTTTGTTTCTATCTATTACAAAAACTGAGAGATGCATTTTCTAGAGAACGTTGACACTTCTGTGAAGACTTTAAGAAAAAACACAGGTTGGGTTAAAGAGAAGCTATTTCCCCTGTACATAAAGCATTACCCTCAGAGTGTCCTATAGAGTAAAATGATCCGTTTCACTTCAAGTGCAGTCAGGCTGAAAATGCATTCCTCACTTCCCTACCATTCAATTATGACGTCCTTTCTTATTCTTTATTGGTTTGTATAACCAATTTCTCCTCTCAGAGCAATTCCACTCAGCCATTAATTTATATTCCACAATGGCAGCTCCTCAATACCCTAATCAGCAAAGCAATCAGGGGAATTCCAAGCGTCTTTGGCGATACAACACACCGCTCTCTCACTATATTCTCCTCATGGTGCCTTTTCTCTGCAAATCAAAGGCACATTTTAATTTTAATTTTAATGACTTTTGTTTGCCAAATTAAATCAAAGTGGGTTACAATCCGTCATCCGTCAAGTAATCTGGATCTCTAAGAGGAGATTTATGGGGATGGTAAGGGGATACAAACAACCTAAAGTAAAATAATTTCTTAGATCACAAATATGATCGGTTCTGAAGTGTAACATTAACGGACCCCCAGTTTAAAACAGAAAAGAACGGCATGCTATGCATGAGCAAAAAGAAATGCTTTGAGCTGGAAATGACAGCAGAGTGAGGACAGGGAGACACAGAGTTATGGGCCAGAACAAAGGAGAGGCTATCTTTCCTCTTTTCAGCCGTCTCCTTTATTCCGGACTCACAAAACTAATAGGAGATATGGAGAAGGGAATATTCCATTAGCGATAGCGATCCAGTCCATTAGAGAGGAAGGCCGCTAACGTTGAGGCTTTCACAAAATTTTGCAAAGTGAAAATTAAACTCGATAACCTTGATAGGGGATTGTCAAATAGTTTTTTTTTTTTCAGTCTTTCAGCTTCTTAAATTAAAAAGAAAAAGAAAATATTTTGCTCTGTCGCATTATTATTAATCTTACGAGCAAACATCAGGCGCCTCATTAAAAAGGGCTTTTAAATAAAATAAAGCAACTTCTATTTGCGTGCCTTCCGCATCACTAAGGTTAGAGAGATGGTTGACCTATCGCTACCTGCTGCACTCAAGAAACCAGCGTGTGTGTGTGTGTGGTGACTGATTCATAGTGTGGGGCAAATCCTCTGAAAACAAATCCATTGTCACGCTGTGTATTTTTGCAACTTCATTTGTCAACAGCGTGGGAGGGAAAAGCCTTTTTTTGTTCAACCCTTTTTTTTTTTTAAATCAGGAATTTAATGTGGTAATTGGTTTACTCAGCAGGATTTGTGTCATATTTTCAATTATTTTGGCATCGCTCTACTCGGCAGATAATTAAACTGCCTCAATTTGAGATTGGGTCTAATTAAGAGGGATGAGTGTGAGACCGTTTTCAAATTTAGCTTCCAATCAGCACAAGTTTGAGCCCAGAAACAGATTGATAGATAGATTTTTATGTGTGTTTCTTTGCCAGAGTTGGAAAAAAGTGGCAAAAAGTAATATCCACCGAGGCTTTGCTGTTGCCATCTGCAACACAACACGCTATTAGCCATGAAAAAAAAAACCCGGACAAACTATCCTCACCATCAGGGTTAATCAAGGACCTGGAAACTCGAGTCGGCTGGCCGCCTGGCTGAGTGAGGCGTGAAGTCCCCCTTTTTCCCAGTACCATTAGCGTCGCAGCTACAGCTCTGCTGACCTCCATGCAAAAAAACAAATAAAAAAAACTGCCGGTGCATAAACTGATAATGGAAAGCCGTAACGCAACCGCACGGCTCGCTCGATATGACGGCGCGCGACCTGGAGCAGCGACAGGCAGTTTCCTGCCTGGCGGAGTGTCTGAGCCCGGCGCCATGCACTAGAGGAGGAGGCGGCGGCGGATCAGCGCCGGTGGGCAGACGCCGAGGATGGTGTAAAACCGCTCACACTCCGTTTAACAAAGCAACGAACTGGGCCACACGATGAATCTTCACTCACGGTTTCTCCCACTGCAACACTGTTAAAGGTCCACGTGTAATATTTAGCTTGATCAATGATTTTTATCCTGGTAAAAGCTTAATATACTGCCCATAAATACATTAATATTAGTGTATAATACACAGTACAATAAAAGTAATTTGATTTTCCTACCCTGTTCTTATTATTAACAATTCTTATTTATAAATAAGAACATATATAGAAAGCAAAAGTCGCATCCTCCCACCACCCAAAAACACATGCATTGCATGTGAGGGGAACTGGGATTTAAATTGGCCGGAGGAGTGAGTGCCAGTGTGACTGGTTGTTCTTTACCTTGCAATAAACTACCGACTGTGTAAGGCGAGAAGAGAAATTAAATTAATTAAATACTGTGACCAGCTTCAGATCTACAGCCTGAGAACATTGATCTGTGTTGGGGGCTAGCGCCTATTCCTGTTATTGGTGGTAAGAAGACAGTGCTACATCGTGGACCTGTTCATCCCAGGGCCACGGCGAGACAAACAACCATCTGCGCTCACATTCACAACCAAGGATAATTCTGAGTTAGCAATTAGAGTGACGTCCGCATCTTTGGAAATCTGTGCCCATCTGTGTTTGCAGGTGTGTAGACAAAAGTCTCGGAAAAACAAGTAAGAGAATGTTAAGAATTAACTGAACAGCAGTAGGAAGTGTGTTGGATAATGGCCCATAGGCACTTATTGGCTTGTAGGCAGTCAGCCCTGAAGCAGACACGGCGCAAAGAGGAATAAAAAAAAAAAAAAAAAAAAAAACAGGCCCCTCTTATCGAGCAGCTCCCCTCTGTATTTATTTTATTATGGCAAAAAAAAAATACATTTTTTGTGCGTTCAGCTGCAACAGCAGAACAAAACCATGACACCAACACTGTAAATCCATTTTTTTCCACCGCTGACTGATTCGCACAATCAGCTTTCAGACTCGTCTCGTCCTCGCAGCAGCCCCTCTCTGTCAGCAAACAGTGGAGCGGACCACCACCAAAAGCCAGATCAGGATGTCTTGTTCCAACTCCGTTGGCGAACACGTTTTCACACACGTGAGCATCACGCAGCTCAAAATGCTCTTCTGAACGTGTAGAGAGTGTGAAAGGGGCGAAGCGACAGGCTTAGGCAGTGATGGAGGCTTTGCATTGCCAGGCAGGGCTACTGTAATTGGAGTGTCTTTCAAAGCCTCGGCTTCTCCTGGAAGAATGGTATCAAAGTTGACAGCGTTTGCTGGATATTTCTCAGCGAGCGCCTCGACCCAGCGCTTTATTCCATGCCCGGGTTTATACCAACCCTGCTTTCAGAGAGATAATAAAGCCCACTAGTCTTTTCTATTTTATTCTCGCCTCTATAGTTTGGTATAGTTTTGCCTTCAGGGACCTTTTTGCATGATAAATAGTCCACCGAGGTAACAGAAAAGCATCACATTGCTTAAAGGTCAAGTGTGTAATGCAAACTTGATTTAGGATTTTTGCATTAGTAAAAGCTCAACACAATGCCCACAAATACATTAATACGAGTGTATACTCGCAGTACAATAGAAGCAGTTTGCCTTTTCTACCCTGAGAATGGTCCCAGCACCATTATATTTCAAGGAAGCCCATCTGGCAGCGTCCTAACTGTATGTGGAAAACGACCGGGCCTCCTTACAAATTTTACACACACAGGACCTTCAAGACGTGAAATGCACAGATGAAAGAGATGAATTTATTTCAAGGGTTTGCATAAGAGACACATTTTCAGTGATCTCAGACCTAATATTGAAATGAAAACATCGGACTGCACGGCAGCCTTCAGCCGGCTGATGACCGAGTGCGGCCGTGCACAAGACGCTCCGGCGGTCCGGCTGAACAATGCAAAGAGAGCCATTGATTTCTCATTATATGTAAATCTACAACAAAATGAACCCATACTACAGTAAATCCACGGCTTGGCTTAGCTTCATCAATCTACTCCACTGACTGAGAGTCACATTAATTCATAAGCACGCCTCGTTACTGACTGGTGCTCATTATCCACACCGATGCCTCCAAAAGGCTGAGGTCGAGCCCCAACAGGGGCAGAGAGACTGTACCTCTGCTGCCGCGCCACATGACAGGACTGCTAATTCCAAGTAATGAGCAGGATTCTTAAGGACCGGGGCCGCACTTTGCAGAAAACGGTCACATGGCGGAAACAGACGCGTAGCAAGTGCAACTGTGTATTACCGCTGATTATATGCAAATATTCTTCTTGGTTCATTTCTTGTATAAGCGGCCTCACAGCTGATACGGAGGAGGAGAAAAAAAAACATATAGCTTGGTTTCTATCTCACACTTTGTTAATTTCACGACGCAAGACAAGACATATGCAAACATTAACTTCTCCCATGCATTTAAAAAAAGGCAAATTGGTGTAATTTCTTTCTTCATTCTCAGCAGTTCAGCCTGACCTCCAGATATTTATCGAGGCTCGGAAGACATTCCTAAAAAAAAATAAAAACGGGGCTCAGTATTGTGTTATAACGTGACGCTATCATGGTTTTTACGTGATCATTTTCACGGTATAACGTAAAAGTTTAACATTATAATGTGATACTGAGCCCTGTTTCTGTCTAGTGTGGCAGCATCCTACAGAAACACATCAACTGGAGATGATTGAAAAGGAACCCACAATAGGACAGCGATTCAAAGGACTTTTGGGGTTCTAGAAATCTAGTTGAATCTAGCTCTATAAGCTATGTACAAATACACAGCTTCAGGTATCATGTTATAAGATGAAAATGATCACCAAATAAAGTGATAGTTTCACGTTTTCACGTGAAAATTGACACGAAATAATGCGACAGCTTCACGTCATAACGTGATACTGAGCCCTGTTTTTTTTTTTTTTTTTTCTAGGTTGGCAGCAATCAGCATCGGAGAACATGACATATAAAAACTCATTTAAGGCATCACCAAGGGATCCAGGAAAATCATCATGTACTTATTTTTGACTAAACCTCTCTCTCTCTCTCTCTCTCTCTCTCTCTCTCTCTCTCTCTCTCTCTCTCTCTCTCTCTCTCTCTCTCTCTCTCTCTCTCTCTCTCTCTCTCTCTCTCTCTCTCTCTCTCTCTCTCTCTCCCTCTCACTCTCTCTCTCTCTCTCTCTCTCTCCTCTCTCTCTCTCTCTCTCTCTCTCTCACCCTCTCTCTCTCTCTCTCTCTCTCTCTCTCTCTCTCTCTCTCTCTCTCTCCCTCTCTCCCTCCCCTCCTCTCTCTCTCTCTCTGCTGCTATCACGGTGTAACCCATAGCACAAGACATTTGCAATCAACACCCTCATTATCATTATTGCCACCACTGTTGATTTTGAGATTGGGAAACCTTTCCCCATCCCCCGATCAGACCTGATAATTCTTATTGTGAAGAACGGGCTGACTGGCCTTTCATGCTTGACTGAAAAATGATTAGCAGATGTGAAGCTCGGTAATGGAAAAGAATGAAGCGCAGTGATTAGGGCAGGCCAGACACCGTGCTGTGCGTGCACGTGCGTGCGCTTGTGAGAATCTGTTTGCTCCCAAAGCGCCGCTTTCCTTCTTCAGACTCCTGTCACTGACAGCTATATGCTTTCATTGCATGTGTGTACTCAGGTGTGCACACACGCCTGTCTGCCTCAGTCTTGCCCAGGATGACCTACATACGTTTCCTCTCTCCGCACTTCACCGTCTCATGGGTGGTGTTGCTAGCAGCCACGAGCTTGACATCAAGCGGTTGAACTTGGAACTATGAGTGTTCGGCAAGTGCTGCATTTCCAATCTCCAGGAACATTTTGATGACCTGCGGTGCAAGGCATGGACTTCCCATATGATTTGGTCCTCATTCTGTCAATTACTTTTACTGTGATAGCGCTTTTCTTGAGACAAGGCGTATGTAATGTATGTAACAAGGTCCTACGGGAGAGCACATGAATGTATGCACGATCATTGGAAAAACATTAGGGCCTGCTCTCCTCCAGTCAAATCTCCCCGTGGAGCCAATGATTAATCACACACGATACCCAGTACACAACTGGGATTCCAAATGGAAACGCTTGGCATGCTGGTCTCTGCAACGCGGCACACAACATATGTGAACGTGAGAACAGACTGAACACACGGCATACACAGCGACAGCAAATATTCTAAAGCTTTCACAAGCCGCGATTTAAAATATTGGTCATTTGCGGCCAAAGCAACAGTGACCAACAATGTCAGGTCAAAAATAATAAGGATTAATAGAGTTTAATCAGCTACTAAAACAAAAACAAAAAATTGTCTTTTAAACATTTACAATCAAATGAACAAGGGAGTGTTTGCAACTATCAAAAATACAAACAAAAGAAAAGTATAATATGGAAAATCATGCACTAAATATTACAGCAATTAAGTCAGGAATTCTCAACCACTGGGACTGAGGATGAAAACAGATCATACAGTCACAGAAAGAATTCCTGAATGGCCGATAAAAAAAAAAAAGAAGTGCAAGACAAACCCAGAATGGCAAGGAATTGGCAGTTATTTGGTTAGAATTTGCAGAAGAAAAAATCTTCTCTGCAGAACACTTCTGATGACAAAAAAAAGTATTTTAAGAAGTAACCGAATAGACTGAAAAGATTAAAAGGAGAATCCATGGAGAAAAACTAAAGCCCGGGTCAGAAGAACTATGAAGGGCTCTTTAGAAAGCAAGGGAAAACATTCAGAGCAAAAGAACTGAAACTTCTGCTGTGCAACAAAGTGGGATTCTGCGGTCAGTGCGAGCGAATGGACGTAAACATGCATCTGCAGCATAATGGTTCAGACACATTCTTCATGTCCTAGAAGACAGGTTCATGGCACTTAGTGGTGATTTATCTGTCACCTGTGCATTAATTTTCTAAGAAAAAAAAAATATACATTTTTACCAGGGCTTAGCAGCCATAAAGGATTTTATTACAAAAGCCTAGCAGGCTTATTAAACTGCCTACCAGAATAACATACTAGTTAGATGTGAAGAGCCATGATTGAGATACCAACTTTTGCAATTATCTGACTCATTAAACACATAAAGACTTGTGAACGAATTTTGAACCAAAAAAAATAAATCTTACATTTTCTCTCTTTTCTGACGCTTTTCAACTGAATCTTTTCAATCTCTAATGGCTATGAGAACTAATTACATTTATGAGGACAGCACGTGTTCCTTCCATGCACTTGGCTAAATGTAATCACGGTAATTTACAGAGAGACCGCCTCTCTATCACCCTGGACGTGCCTCCCATGTCCAAGATAATTTCTCAGCCACGGCGCTGAGAGTGATGTATGAACTGATTTAACACCTCAACCTGTTTAAGCCAGCCCCTAATAAAGAGTACATTATTCTGATAGGATTGCCTGGCTGGCACTGATGGGGCTTATTCTGATGGATGGATTCAGGACGACAAACTTTTGGCAGCGGGACAAGGGGCAGGGAATTGCATTAGTGCGGGACAACTCTGCCATTAGGTATATCAGTTCAGAGGACAGTTCAAATGGAATGTGCGACAGGGAGACGGACTCCTTTATTATATATGGGTGTTAATTGGGGCCCAAGTGGTTTTTAAATCTGGCCTCGGGGGTTTAATATTGCTCCTGCGTGAGGAAAGAACCATCTGCTAGTTATAAGAGAAGCGTTTAGCACTTTAAACAGCCAACTTTAAAAGCCAGAACTTCTCTGAAGCCACGCAGTGACTCACCAATGACACACGCGGTCCAAATGAATCTCGAATGACAGCAACTGCGGCTCCCGTAATCCTTTTTTCTAAAGCTACTGCCTAAATCAAAAATCAAATCAGACTTTGTAAAACAAGCAAGCTCGGGGGCTCAAAAATGAAGACAGTGCGGATGTGCCAAAAACTTGGGTTATACTCGAGGTAGCGAGCATAACAAGGTAATCCCCAAAGTAAAAAAAAAAAAAGAAATCCCTACTTTGCAACTGAAAGTGCTTCAATAAACGTGACGCACTTCTAAATCCCTGCTCTGGAAAACTGTGCTATAGTGGAACAAAGCCTGAGGGATAAAACTGAAAAGGAAACAACTGTGTTTTCCTCTCTAATTAAATACAACGGCGACAAGTTGACACAAATAATCCAAGGGTTTTTAATCAACACATTCGCAGCGTCTTTTCCAGCCGAACGAGGCGTTTTGTAGCACCGCTTGTTTATCTCTCCCATGACAGGATGGCTTTGCCAACTCAAATCATTATTGTTGTCGTTGAAGTAGGCACAACAACAGTGTGATTCAGCTGTTCTGCTTGCAACTGTCATTTCCTGATCATCACTCCACAGGTTGGCGACAGATTGCCATGATTAAAGCAATCAGGCTCAGGTTGCAAATGATCACCTATATGACACTGAACGTGCTCACAGCTCTGCTCTGATTGCGCTTATACATTCAATTTCAGACATATTCCAATGGAGTTTATGATGTAAGGAACTGCATTATATTTGAAAGACAATCCATAACCCATACCGGAAGAAAATAAAAGCTATCAAATCACTCTGAATGACTAATATCTGCTTTATTTCTCAGGATTTGAAGCTGGACATTGTCTCTCTTGATAAAGATTATGACAATTTTCAAATTTCTCAGGCTTATAGCTTCATTACATAAGAGATATGTCCAGTTCCATGAACTGTGTAAAACTCAAATACTGGCGGAGAAAACCATGCTGATTGTTTTTATTTTAGTTTGTCCAAAGCGCAGTTGCTTTGTGTCCCCATTGTGCCATACAAATAAATTTCCCTTGTTATTTTCCACCTTGCCTGCTTGCTATCGACCCAATAAGTAACCCTGCCTTCACTTCCTGGCCCTGTGGCTCTGACCATTGAGAGCCTGATCGGGTTTTCCTCCATGGCCCCTTCTGATCAAGGAAAGCTCTTTTGTTACTTTAAAACGGTGCAAGCATGTCAATATTTAGTCGGTATTTCAAGTTACCCTACAGCTGTGAACTAAATCAATAAACTACTCGTTGATTCCAAAGGCCCAGTATTTATTCGTACACCTGGTGTCGCCTCATGATTTGAAGACTGAGGCTCGAAAGTTGGGGAAAACTCCAAAGTAAAAACATTTAATTGCTGCAACACTTACTGCATCATTTTCAGACAGGCAGATTTACAAGATGAAAAAAAAAATACTACAGGGAGAATCTATCAAAAGGCAGAGATCAACAACTGTTTTCACGTAATTGGAGTGAGAGAGGAGTGATATACTCTGCCAAGTCACTGCGAGATCGTTTCTGAAAATCTTAGTCACACACTATGAGCCAACGACACCGTCTCCGGTACCGGGCAGACCAAACAGATCTGTCTTAATAGCTTGTCCAGAGTGTGCAATAGGCTATTGAATCTCGCAGTTCTTCAGCTGCACATGAAAATCCCCTAGAGAGCGAGACAGCCAGATGGAGTCCCGAGCTCCATTTATCCAGTCCTAAACTCTAAAAACCAGTGACCGTGGCACATGGGTATTTATTTTAAAGGCCTCATTCCTATTTTTAAAGTCCTATCTTACAACCATTTTCATGTTGGACTCCTGTGAGAGTAGCCTCTCATTTTTGATAATCCCAAAAACTCCACAATTCTCCAGAAAATCTATCACGAAGAAAAGGACATGGTTTTAGCCTCCTGCTTAAACTGATTGATAGACAGCTGGATACAGACAGATTTGTCTTTAGCACACATTTTCTCATGCGTGAAAGAAGTGAAATTAAGTTAAGAATGAACTTTTCCCATTGGTAGATCATTTGTTGACCGGACAGACACACAATAGGTGTTGCATCGCAAAGTTTTTAAAGGATAAAAACTCTTGCAGGTAGGGATGCACTGACACCGATACCAGTATTGGCTATCGGCGCCGATACCAGGGTTGTAATTCTGGTATTTCTAAACTAGCATATAATTACAGTACTGTATAATTACAGTACTCATTACATTCCTACTTCACAGTGGGGAACAGAGCTTACGCACTGGGCACTGGAAAAACAAACCTAACGGCTGGAAAATCAAAGCTACATATTTAATGCAGCTAGTTTGGTTCAATCATGGCAGAATTTTTCGATTGGTCAAATTGCACAATGGGATTTTATGTGGATGGCTCGAGAGCCTTTCTGATGTCAGACATCTTGTTTTGAAAGACCAAGTGAAGAAACAATGTTTTGTTATTTTTCCATGATGGCTCCCTCGTGATAGCTGCAGCACCAGCATGGAAGGAATATGAATACAAAAAGGACAGAAAATAATGTGTTATCGGTTTTTTTTTTATTCAAAATAAAAAACAAAAGAAATTGTCTGCAGTAATAGCGCTTTGATCAACGGGCGAGAGGGTGAAGCCTCCATTCATCTTCCAATACACTGACTTCAAATTCTGTGAGTGTAAGAGCTGCTCATCTGCAGTCCTTTAGAAAATACGGCAGCATAGAGGATGGCAATTATCACTGCACTCAGTGGAGCCCAAGTTCACTGTCCTGGCCTGGTATTCACCTCATAATCTGATCCATAATCCAGTACGAGGGTTTAATTCATTCTAATTGTTCTCATTGAAATACTTTGAAGTCTTTCAATTTGAGCAAAATGAAAAAGGTCTCCAGCAGCTGCGCAAAACTAATTCGCGGTGACGCCCCTTGAACGACATTTTAATGACAGTCATTAATGTGAGGACCGTGAAGTGCTAGAATTTAAATGGATTACAATCACGTCTGCGTAATGCTGCTCAATATGTTTATTGCATTTTTTTCTACGTTACTTTTAAAAGCAAACAAGTTTTGCAGCAAAGTGCTTTACTTGAAGCATAGGCGTAAAAACATATGTGCATATATTGAGGAAACGAGATTAAAAATGCAAACAGGTTGATAGACTGATAGGAGTAGATAGATGTTAACTTCCATATGTTAGAAAGGGACAAAAACAAGGCAGAAGGCACCTGGCTGGGGATGTTGCGTCTCACCTGGGAGAGGTATCAGTGGCTTTCGTGACATCACAAAGGGCTTGTTTATAGAATTTCCTGAAGCGTGGAAGAAACTCTATTAAGCTCCTTCAAAATTCCCTCAGAGTATCTGCTCGACACTTGGGCGGTAAAAACAACTCTGGATTGTCAGCAGGGAGCCTAATCATTGTGTCAGCTGCGTCAGTGTGAGTCTGTACCTGAACGTCAGTCAATTTTCAAAACGCTATGAGATCAGGGGCTACTGGTTTTACTCCTCCTTAAGATTTCATTCAGGTAGCAAAATCAAAAGTACAAAGAAGACTGAATGGGTGGCTGCTTCTTGTTCAGCTAAATATCGCATGATTCACTCTGTGGCCTCCATAACTGATGCAGTGAGTTCCTCGAAGCAGCACCTTTCTCTGTTTGCTCCAGCCTTGTCTCAGCCTCACACTATGGGCTGCAGTCACTGGGCGATCCAAATCCTCTATTTAAAGTTAAAGTTAAAGTCCCAGTGATTGTCACATCCCTGAGGATGCTAAATTAGTCCTCCGCATTTGACTCATCATCTCCTGAGGGAGAGCGGTGGGCAGGAGTGGTACTGCGCCCGGGAATCATTGGGTGATCTAACCCCCCAATGCCAGCCCCGAATACTGAGTGCCAAGCAGGGAGGCAATGGGTACCATTTTACAGTCTTTGGTATGACTCGGTTCGGGAATCGAACCCACAACCTATCAGTCTCAGGGCGGACACTCTACCACTAGACCACTGAGTTGTTTACACAGAACGGGGATTAAAAAAAAAGAGGCACAGAGTGAAATCAGAGTTAAAGTCCCACTGATGGTCACAACCCAAAGGCTGTGGAAATGTGTCACCCACATTTGATTGGTCCCCTGTGGGAGCAGTGAGCAGCAGGATGTGGAATGTACACCATATATTACCAAAGCATACCTGACATTTGTCCAGCTGTGCTGTGTGACCTTAAGTGAAAAAATGATTTAAGCCAATTTATGTTTTCAGTCTGTTTGCTGTTAACATGGCAACAGACACAGGTGAGCTTTGGCGCCTAATTATGCAACCAGGCCGAGCAATCAGCACTGGAGCCGTCGAGCAATTTATCATCTTCCGAGGCGAGGTGGACAGGAAACCAGCCGGCCGCATCCCATTCCCCTTCCGTATTAACATGTGATCAATGCTTAATGAAAAGGCTAAAGAGGGAGAGCACGCACGACCTTCACGTTCAGCACAATGTGGGCGACCTCATCCTACAGGTCGCCCTCAGGAATTCACTTACTCGCAAGCTTCCAGAACAGAATAACAGGATGCTTCACCAGAGTATTTTTTTGCGCCGAGCTAAAAGTGTTGCACTGGTGTGGCGGGTGTGTCAGAATCAGAGCCATTGTCCTGCAAGACTGAGTCATACCCTCTTCCTGCGAGGACAGAGAGCGTCATGTTGCAGACAGAGCCAAGCTCTGGGAGGACCGGAAGACCAGAGAGGAGTCCCATCGACTCCTCTCCGCTCTTCCAACCCATGGCGGCCGCACCGTAAAATCGAAGCCGTCACTCCACCTACTAAACACACAAACGTGAGCGCAAGCATGCGCACGCCTATATGTATTTTTAAGGAAGACTAGGAGAGGACAAATACATACTGTTTGCTTCCATAGTGAGAACAATAGACGTGAAAAGTTTCAAAACGGCGGCTCACTTATTCAAAATTGTCAGACTACTTCAAAGCTCCCTGGTGCGGAGCCGGTAAATATTTCAGAAACAGGTTACAACGCTACGCCCAGAGGAGGCATGATGGTTATTTCATAACCTTATAATGCAATGCGAAGCTCCTGATGACTATGCTGACGTCAAATTGACTCTGACAGCATGTTGCCGAGACAAGGAACAAAATGTGTGTAAGGGAACTAACAAAACCTGAGATTTCAGTTTTGTTCAGTTTGATTCAGGGAAACTTTACTTTTTGAGGCGCACAATTTTTGTTTTTTTCATCTCACAGAACAAAACGTAACAGCACGTACGAGGGGAAAATGTGAATAATTAAGGTCGCAGAGTAAAGCTACTAAATTAGTTCATAAGTTCGTAATAAGATCATCACATTTACTGTTGATAAAGATGTATTTTGTTCAGGCACTCACTCTACAGTGGTATTTTTAGGACAACATGCTGTATCCAAACTCCTCAGCTTTATCTATAGTTACAGTGTTGACTCAAGAAGGAAAAATATCTTCCAGGTTTTTGTTTGTTTGTTTGTTTAGAGATATTGTAAAGTTTGTTCAGTAAGTTTGTTAGTAAAAAAAGAAAAAAAGAAAGAAAGAAAGTCCATTTGACTTTTTAAATTTTAATGAAATGCTTATTTAATTTCAATTGTACATATGAATTAACATGACTGTGAAAACCCATTTGAGAAAAGGCACAGCACAGTGGAATCAAACTAAATGAGGTAAACCTAAACAAAACGCTACAGTGTTTCCACTAGGGGCATTTAAGTCTTTAACGCTGAATTTATTATGAATAAATTATTTTCAATGTAGCGTTATTGATTAAATTTCCAAATGAGCCCATTTGTCATGTTTCTCTTTGGATTTGGTTGATACCAGAGGGGGGAAGTGCTATCAGCATGAGGGAGAACAGCCATTATTTATCTTTCTATGCACACTGACCACATTTATAATATATGCAAATAATACCAATACCCTGGCAAGGTCACCTGTTATCTCATTAGCTGCTTATTTCCTCTTCGGGAAATTAGTTTATCTAAGCAAAAGCAGCCTCACATGCACATATTGATTAAGCTCCACTAAGTCCCAGTGAGATCTTCAAAGGAGATGATTGGTCAGCACTTTTCATGTCTTCCGCAAAGTCCAGTCAAAGTCATCACTTCACACTGTCAGAGAAACTGCCAGTACATTTGGTTCGGTCTGATTTGGTTATTGTGACATAATCTAGAGATTGAGCTTAAATGTGTGTACAGTTCAAGTAGTTGCAGCTAAGATTCTTGGGCCGGGAGTATTTCTGTGTCGAGTTTGCATGTTCTTGCTGTGTCTGTTCTTTCTGGGAATGCCACACAGTCCAAAGACCTCCATGGGTTACCTTGCAATTCTTTACTGTAGGTATGTTTGCGTGAATGGTTGTTTGTCTCTGTGTTAATGGATGTCATCCCACCTTTGCCCCAAGACAGCTGGGACAGAGCAGTAACTAAACCACCACCACCACCAGCCTGAATGCAGGAGAGGTGAAGACAGAATGGAAGGATCCATTGATTCATCCATGAATTGATGGACAGCACATGTATAATAATGTCAAAATCAGGTTTTAAATATCTCAGAAAATGAGAGTTCCATGAAAATCATTTGTCTCAAATATTACATATATCAACACTGGGTCAAAGCCAAAGATCTGTTTCTTACTGCAACTAATGAGAAAATAAGGGGTGCCAAGCACCCGCAGTGTAAGTTTTGTGTTTTAATGCCATATGTTCTTTATATTATACATTTGTATGCTTAGTAGAAAGCGAACATATGTTTGAACTCTGCACTGGTTCAGAATAAAACAGAGATTTGAAACAAACAAACAAGCCCATGAGACTGAACTGGTCTGGGAATCCAAACCAAAAACACGCTCCAGTACGGGTCCTCCAATAACAACCTGAAAAACTGAATTCATATTCAGTACGCGGACACTGGCATACGTGCAAGAATGCATTTGCCAACATGCAGAATAATTGGCAATGTTCTATGCAAAAACAAAACTCAGCAGCAGCAAAATAAACCAACAATATGAAAATTGAATTTATCAAGCAAACAAATTGTTCTCAGCTCAACTTTTAGAATAGCCCCAACGTCTTGGATTCATTCATGGATCACTGAAGGTGGCATTTTTTCCCGCCTGAGTGAACATTGAAGTGCTGTGGCTGTGGCAGCAAGGTAATCCCTCATTGGGACTAATCATTATGATTCTGTGGCGAGGTCAAATGAGACGACAGCTCCAGGGAGCCCTGAGAGTCCGACCAAAGCGGCATTCCATTGACAAAACTGCGACGTGGAAAATTTTTAGAGGATTTCACGTGTAGAAAAACATTCCTGAAGGTTCCTGAAGCAGACATGAAAAAAAAACGTAAAAAAAAAAAAAAAAAAAAGAAAGGTGAGTTAATCATAGAGACAACGGTATTAACGGTGTACCTCTTTATACTCTGCACTCCCAGTCGGCATCTACAATACATTAGGCCCATGACTTCTTCATTCACTTCCTCTCATCCTCCCTTCCTTTCCTTGTCGCTTATTGTGTTCCTTTCTCAAGAGTACATTCAGTGCAAAAAGCAATGCCATTTCAGCAGTGGGCTGTATCTGCACGGATACAGCCCACCATGACTGGCAATTCAGTCACCAGCGTGCGACATCTGTCATGAAGTATCCTTGAGAAAGACCCTGATTCTAACGCCCTCGTATGCAAATATTTGTAAAATGGGAAAAAAAAAAAAACACAAAACACCGCGGCATTGAAATTAAAACGTGGAAAAGTTGTGCAAAAAACGAAACCAACCAGGACTTCCAGCTTCAAGGACGGTAAAATTAATTCATTTTCAATTAAATATTAAACGTATCTTTAAATGTGAACATTTCTATAAAGCTGAATGTCATTTTTTGCAGTGCAGTGCAGTGCAGTGCAGTGCAGTCAGGCAGCAGACCACAGTGTTTTACACTCACTCAGGCCAGAGATATTGTTCTCTCATTTCCCCCCACAAGAACTCTGCTTCCTGAAACCTACATTTGCTTCCAGTGTGCGCGCACGCGCGCACACACACACACACACACACACACACACACACACACACACACGCACGCACACACACACACACCCCTATCCACCTACATTAGAGCCACCGAGCAGAACAGGGAGGTTAGTGGACTTGTTGACATCACATACTTCCTAAGCATTGTAAAAACACACTGACCTCAACTGCTGTTCCCACAACACACTCCTTCCAACACACACAGACTCACAAACACCACCTCCAGTCGTGTGTATGCCGTGTCTTGCAGCGCGTTGGCATTTGCTCAGTGCCCCGAGTGAGTATGAAACTTCAACACTGTGTATAATTCATTAGGCCTTACTTCCTACACGTTGCAGTGTTTTTGATCTATGCTGACTTAGTCTAATTCCCTGATGTGTACCTTCTTCTCAGTAATTTTTCCTTTGTTAGTTTGGGATTCGTCTCAGGTGGAAGCGCGGCAGCTGATTGTCGGCAAACAGCAGTGTGTGTCGATGTTCAATGTTAGGAGGGTAAATGTTTTTTTCCAAGGAAGTACGTGCACACTCTTATAGAGGCATTTCATAATGCAGCCGAGCTAATTTTGACCTCCCGATTTCAGTTTGTTTGATCTATGCGAGTGTTTTACCTTCCGAGCCGGCTATACTTCCTCGGGCCTGGTACAGCTGGAAGAACAATCACGGTAATGGAAGGTGGACATGATGTACAGCCATTGCTGCGTTCTTCTCTGCAATCATTTAACAACAACGGCAGCTATCCCGCAACAAATGGACCGCCATGAAGTCGGGAAAGTCACACCCATGTTCTCAGTGTTGTTCTCCACTGCACTGCAACCATGCATGTTGTATTATTATTGTATTGTATTTAGTCTAAGTCCCAGTGATTGTCACATCCCAAAGGATGCAAAATTTGTCCTCCGCATTTGACCCATCATCCCCTGAGGGAGCGGTGGGCAGCTGCAGTGCTGCGCCCGGGAAACATTGGGTGATCTAACCCCCCAATTCCAACCCCAAATACTGAGTGCCAAGCAGGGAGGCAATGGGTACCATTTTTACAGTCTTTGGTATGACTCAGCCAGGGATCCAACCCACAACCTACCTGTCTCAGGGCGGACACTCTACCACTAGACCACTGAGCTGGTTGCATGATACAGTGGACATTAGGGATAAACACAGTAAAATGTAAAATTTACTCACAAGGGGAAATTTTTGTTTGAACTCCAGATAGCCATTAGCTGACCAGTTTCATTGCTGGACGCAATTCCACCCAAAAGGAAAAAAAAAAAAATGGTGGACAAATACTGTGATGTGAGACCAGCCACAGAAGATGTCAAGAATACACACACATCCAACGCAACTGCAAAAAGGTCATGTTTTCAGTCAAAATGTCCACTGCGGCCTCTTAACTAGAACTATGTCAGTGAGATGAGTCAAACCACCGCACAACCAGCAGTCCTCACTCACTTTCTTTATTTTTATGCACTGTATTGTTTGAATTTTTTTTTTTGTGTTGCATCATGCCAACAGCACCTCGGGGCTACGAGGCTTGGGTGGATATTTTGGCTAATGATGTAAACATTGCTGTTGCGAGACAAATTGGACTGTGGCAGTTTGTGGGCACTGGGAGGACACCACCGCAGCAGCATGCAGGCGGATCGTGCTGTTCTTCTCTTTGTTCTCATACGCTGGAGTTACGAGGCCACCATATATTATTTATCCACCTGAGGGAATTTGTTTAATCCACAAATCCACTCCAGATTGGCTGCAGGAGTTAGAAAAGCGGTGATTTTAAATGGGTGGAATTTCCCGTTGGATAAAATAACCTTATATTTTAATACATTTTGAATTAATTTTATAATGCAGTCATTGGGCACAAATATGATATTATTAATAAGCATAATTTGTAGAAACACTTAAATTAAGTGTGTAATATTTGGAGATTTTGAAGAAGAAACCGCA
Organism: Thamnaconus septentrionalis; assembly: GCA_009823395.1. NCBI lineage: Eukaryota > Metazoa > Chordata > Actinopteri > Tetraodontiformes > Monacanthidae > Thamnaconus > Thamnaconus septentrionalis. The sequence continues at coordinate 20,428,112 of CM020508.1, read as the reverse complement.
ACATTAAGTTGTTACTAGTGGTTTTAGGTTGTTTTTGAGGGTTTTTCACTCTCCCTCCCCTTCTTGAGCTTGCCAGTGAACTACAGTCAAACGTGCCCAACAACAAGAAACACTGGCCACCGCCGGACTCGCTTTGCGTATTGAAGATTATTCACAGGGATTTCTCAACTCCTGTTGTCGGAAAAAAAATATCAGCCGACATGAGACAACTGACGAGCATTGTAAATGTGGGTAATGTTGAACAGCATAGACTTTATTTTAACTCCTAAATTACACATGATGTGTTTTGCATTCTGGTACTGCTGTGCTGCCAATAGTCCTTTCCAGCAACCGATGCACTAGCTAGTGCAGCAGTCACTACCAGACTGCTCAAGTCACAAGACCGGCAATGTCCTGCAATAATAAGGGCATTCATAAAAGATGCTCGGTATCACATTATCGCTCCCAACCAGAGAAGCAGCAGAAAGATTGAAGTGCTGTGGCTGTTGGCCTGGCAGTAGAATGTGAAAAGCAAATGTTGTTTTTTTTTCTTTTGATTGCCTGAGATGCCGTCTCCGTCTTCTGTTTTTCACTAAGTTGTTGTGTTGCGTGCAGGAGTCTGGCAGAAATAGAAGTGGCATAATGAAAGCGTACCTATTTTTTTCCCGGAGGCTCTGGAACGCCTGTCGAAGTTGAGAGGCAAGTTGGAGCGCAAGCGTGAATCGGAATAGAAACGTATCAGCTCCACTGTTCCACCTGAGCGCACACACACGCACACGCACACACACACACTCTTGCAAGCTGCATAAAATGACATGGTGGGCCTTGAGTTTTGACACATGGTTTAACATTGTTACTCTGGGAGTGAAATGCAGGGCAGCAAAGGTTCTGCACATTGTGCTCCAGTCGGAAAGCACAGCTAGTGGCATATTGTGAGAGGGCAGAGTACACAGCAGGTGTTCCAGATTGCTAGCACAACACTTGCGTCGACATTGCAAACTGGATCATAAGCATCGTTTCTTTTTCTTTTTTTAACCTCAAATGTCATATTTTACGATTGTGAAAAACCCAACAGCCCAACCCGACTTCGATCCATACAGCGCGAAGCATGAATCAATGCCATGCAGATTGTTGTCAAGGGTTCTTGTGAATGATATAATCAGACACAATTCAAATAAATCAGGCAGCTTTGATGAATTAAAGCCAGTCAGTTCACGAGGCTCTCTCATGCCGTGTTGGCAGCACAGTACCTGGTCTCTGATCAATCTAAAATCCTTGACTAGAATCCATCCATCAGACACAGATTTCTGAAAATTTTCCCGAGCCTAACGGAGTGCAGAGTCCCTGATGAAATTTCTTCACGCAGTCTTGCAAGAGGCACTTTTTGAGACGAATTCAGAGTTGGTAGAGCCACCGGAGACCGACAAACTAATTCCAGCCCGATGGAGTTCAAAGTTTAATTTTGCATGGGAGCTGGATTGTTGAATTAATGTTTGAAACTTCAATAAATGTTGCTACATCTGACACAAATTACTTTTACACTGACCTCATCATAAAGAGCAAGAACTCATGTCTTAGGGACAAAATGAGTGTCTTAAAAGTCTTACAAAGTTTCCTGCATTCATTATATTTGTTTACTTGGGGTCTGATTGGACTAACTGGAGGACTCGGCTACTATTAACCTTCCTGCTGGCACCAGTTGTTTATCAGTCGAGTCCAGAACAGAGATGAGGTGTATGAAATGAAATGACTTGGATGAAAATGGGAAATATCGCAGAACGATACGCAATCACCAGCTGCTTTATTACACAAAACGTTCAATTTCCTGTTAACACAAATAGCAGCAACTAAAATAAGACATGAGGACATGGTGAAGATGACGTGAAGTTCAAAGCAAGCATCACAACGAGGAAGAAGGGAGATTAAAGTGACTTTGCATGTGAACATGGTGGTGGTTGCCAGACGTTCGCTGGCAAATTTGGAAACATTTCGGCTTTAAAACTGGGGGAAATTGATAGAATTTACATGAAGCCATATGTTGTTTTTGCCGCAAGCAGGTGAGCCATAACTAGAACTGCCACTACGCACTTTGACAGCTAAATACGCCGGTACGACTGATCTCTCTAAACTACACAAAAAGCTGCAGGCATGCGAGTTTTGAAGGAAATGTGCATGTGCAGTACAATGCACAATGCACAATGCAGCAGCGTTGGGAAGAAGTTTCAACCAATTATTGAAGAGCATCAGAGATAAAAAAAAAAAAAAACTGAAAAAAGTTTATTTTTTATAATTGTTTTTTTCTCCCACATCTATCGATCGTGTTCCTCTGATGATGCAAAAAAAGAAGAGGAATTAGCACGAGCAGTGAATATTACAGGTGTGTGTGTGTGGGTGTGTGTCACTCTGCATTGACAAACAGCCACGGCGACATAAACAACCAGGCAACGGACAGCAGAGTTCTTCTGTGCAGCTCCAGTCCTCATCTTCACACAAACTGGCTAAAGACGGCGATCAATAAATGCACCGCAAATGACGCTGACTCATCACTTCCACTTTAAAAATCTCCAAACATTATTCGAAGGCTGGTAAGAAGTCCCAGGCGGCTGCAGGCGGCACAATGCGACGCCTCAAGTCATCTTTTCATATCACCACCGTTGTTAGCACAGAGAAGGATAAAGTGGTAAGAAGTCAAGACGGTTCCAAGGCACTCGACAAATAAAATCACATTAGCTGAAAAGCTAAAAGGCTGCGAGGCTGAATAGCACCAGCGAACTGAGCCAGTTGTCTACACGGAGAAGCGGAGTAAAAGGAAGAGAACAGCGGTTGGAAATGCGAGACAGTCTGGTGTGAGCGGATGAAATATTTATCACTGGGCTCAACACAAATCTCTGCCAGAAAGCTTCAGTGTGGCACCAAGGGCGACAACGTAGGACTGTTACTTTTGGCTTTCTGTCAGACATAAAAAGAGAGAAAAGACGTCGACCCATTGCAGATTATTCGATTACTCTTGAAAAATGAGATTCAAGGTCAGTTTTGCTGTAAACAAAAAAAAAAGAAAAAAGAGCCAAGTATCATCAGCCCCTTCAGGACGCTCCTGCAACTAATATTTAGGTCTCTCTGCCTTCTTCCTGATTACATTCTAACCTGATTAGCTGTGGTTTTGGCAGCTGCAGCACTAAATCAACTTTATGAGCTAAGATTGAGCCATCCACCGCTCTGCTCTAAACCTCAGACTCCAGTGGGGGTGAGAACCTTGTGAATTCTGGAGGTAGCGCCACATAATGTCTGCCAAATTGCAGCAAGTGTGTGATGTGTCGATCCTTACTTTTGTACTTTTGCGCCTGCCACTTGTGTTTTTAATCTTTTTAGCCCCAGCGTTGGGTGGTGATGGACGGAGGTGACTGTGATTGATGGCTTCCATGCCCAAGACTGCAGTGGAATCAATTAATGCCCTGCGCTTTTTCTGCGAGCTGAGAATGAGACAATCGTCTTCTGGCCCCTCCCTCTCTGACACTCTGTTGGGGCCATAAAAGTGACAGACACCGGTGACAAATCGCAGTTAAGACCAGACTGTGAGACCACAGGGCAACCTAAGCAAGATTTATATCAAAGCAGACGCAGACAGAACTCATCATGGATCATGGCAATGGAGACAGGGCTGTGGGTGTTTGTCTACTGTCCGATCATCAACTACGTTTATTTAAATTTTGGAGGCTGGGAATCTAAGAGTCGACAGATTTAATTGCAAAAGGTCTGCTAGGACAACAGAAAGATTCATTCAGGTTACTTTAACTATGACTAAAAGACAACAAGTTTATCAAATCATGGTAAATTATTAGGAGAGAAATCAGCATTTTAGGGGATTTTAGAATTACTCGAAACTCATTCATTCATTCATCTTCTATACCCGCTTATTCCTATTCAGGGTGACGGGGGTCTGCTGGAGCCTATCCCAGCTGTCTTAGGGCGAAGGCAGGCTACACCCTGGACAAGTCGCCAGTTCATCGCAGGGCCCTTATTCGAAACTGAAGTCTAGAATAAAAAAAAAATGATGAATTGACTGACATTGTCAGACTGTGATTGTTCCACCAGAATTACAAGTGTTGGTTGGTAGTTTCCTTGTTTTTCGCATCAGCTTCAGATAACAAGTAATCTGCATGTGTTTCCACGTTACCAGTCAACATTATGTTGAAAAAAATTGGCAGTACAGCAACATATAGGTCACTTGGCTCTCATCATTAAGGGATTTTCTATTTATCACCTATGTGTGTTTTATTCTATGTGTGTATTACCCCTGAGAATAATTCACGTTTTCCGTTAAAAAACATGTTGTTTTTTTTATCAAATAATGATCAGCTCTGACGTTCAGTTTTGATTTTCCAGTCCCGCGTTTCATCAGTGATCTCTTTCAACATACAGTAACGTTCAGCCGTCAATATGTGAAGATGGAAAAGCAGTGAAATGTTAACGGGGGAGAGTTCACAGTTCGGTCGCAGAGTTCGAGATGAAAACAAGCGAGACATGGGCCAGCAGACGATGGCAGAATCAAGAATGTTGGTGGGTGGGTGGGTGAGTTGGTTTCTGTCGCCATGGCTCTACACATGGCGCTTGTTGGCAGAGGAAGGCTGACTGCAACAGTCTGCAGCTTTAATGAAAGTGTCGTCTGTGCGGGGGAAAGGGTTTGATTGAAACCATATTGAAGGGCAACGTCATTTCATCCTCCCTGCCCACCAAAACTCTCTCTCCCTCTCTGTGTCTCTCTGTGTGTCAAGTGCACGCATACACATGTGCCGACACTCATGTTGGGGAATAAACAAACTGTGGAAAAACAAACTTCTTATCATTCCATCTCCTTTAGTTCATTTTATCAAGGTTGTATTACCAGTCTGAGGCAAAACACTGGTACAAGATAAGAGCTGTCCACTTAAGAACATGGTTGGAAACATTTCAAAACAACTGTGTGTGTAAGGTGATGGTTTGTAGCACAGCCAAATTTTTTAAGAACAGGTCATTAAAACAAAAAAACGGTTCAGCGTTGATATCAGAAAAAGCAACAGAGCAGGCACAACTGATTCATCCAATAACAAACACCACAATGTGGCATCTTTTCATTTACACATTGACACACATCTACCTCAATTTTGTTTATCAATGTAAATGATGAGGTACTTAACAAATAATCTCAGCTCTACCATAAAGTATACTATCCATCCATGTTCTATACCTGCTTCCTGCTGCACTCAGAGGGTCCGCTGGAACCTACATATCCCAGCTGTCATGGGGTGAAAGTAGGGTGACACCCTAGGCAAAGTGGAAGTTCATCGCAGAGCCACATAAAAAGACAAACAACCATTCACACTCACAAACACACCTACGGTCAACTTCGAGTTCCCAATTTGCTGCACATGCATGTTTTTGGAATGTGGAAGGAAGCCGGAGAATCCGGAGAGAAGCCACGCAGACACAGGGAGAAGATGCAAACTCTACACAGAAAAACCCCAGGCCTGCAATCGAACCTGTGACCTTGTTGCTATGAGGCAACAGTGCTAACCATTGGTAACTATACTATACTAATGATGGGAGCTAAAAACTTTTTTCTAAAGTCACTCTCATGACTTTAGAAACTTTTTTCTAAAGTCCTCTCATTTTTCCATCTATCATTTGAGCAGCTACTGAAATACTGGCAAAGTTCAAACAAGAAAAACTGACCATTTATTTTCCATGATTTTTATGTCAACAACCGATTCAAACCGGAATCAGATGTAAAACTAAGCGCATTGAAACAGAGGTGCAAACACTGTGTATTGGAAGAGGAGGAGCCATTCAGGCAGAGAGCGGAGCTATGAAAGCCATGCTAGGCATGCAGGCAGGATTGAAGGAGGGCAGTCTCTTCAACAGCGATAAAGACTGGAGTGGAGGAGGAGGGGACGAGGAGGCATGAGCATGAAGAAGTGAAAGGAAACGGGGCAAAGTGTGGAGTGGGGAACCATAGGAAAACAGAGTGGAGAAGAAGGGCAGGAGCAAGGAGCTGGAACAAGACATAGGGGTGGAGTGAAGGGGGAGGGGGACATGACAGAGGACAGGGAAGGAGGCAGGAAGAGATTAGCGTGAAGGAGGAGGTTAGAGAAAGATAAGGTGCTGGCTGGAATAGGGGCAACTCTAAAGATGAGGCGAAGCAAAGAAGGAGAGATTTAAGCGGCTACCTGGGAGTGTGACTGAAAATAATAGGAAGAGCAATAAGATCAGGAGGACCTGGTGGCACGAAACAGAATGGAATGCAAAGAGCTGTGTGTGTGTGTGTGTGTGTGTGTAAGTGTATCAGACCGAAGCAATTTGAATTTCAGGCCATTGCAGTGAGACTATTGGATTCAATTCTGCTTTTCTTTTCTTGACGTCACGATGCAAATCAAATCCGATTCCCAATTCAAACGATTCTCAATTCAGATGATTCTCAATTCTAAATCAATTCTCAATTCAAATGATTCTAAATTCCAAAATTGATTCTCCATTCAAACAACTCTCAATTCACATGATTCTCAATCAAAATGATTCTCAATTCCAAATCGATTCTTGATTCAAAACGTGTATCAACGCATCAAGACAAACTGTGTGTGTGTGTGTGTGTGTGTGTGTGTGTGTGCGCGCGCATGCATGCATGCGTGCATGTATTAAAATAAATCAGCAGACACATGCTGAAGACGAGGCAGGCAGCAGCTGGAACTGCCCTCCAGAGGATCAACCTGGAGGTCACGTCACACGGAAAGGCAGAAAATCAAAGGGGTGCACTGACGGACGTGTGGAAGATGGACGTCTGTAGGCACACACACAAAGTTATGCACCAAGCAACACCAGGCCCCCTCGCACTCTCACATGACTCTTCAGGTGCTCATACCAGCTGTGCAGAAATCATCCCTCAGTAGAGAGAAGCCTCCAGACAAGAAGGTAGCTGAGGTTCTGAGACATTTTGTCCTTTCTTTGACTTTATGACAAGAACTAATTGTGTCGAAGGAAGGTAAACTTCACAAGTGTTATAACTGTTAGGCCTCGACATCCCACAAGAACTGTAAATGAATAAATAATTCTCGCTCTAATCAAGTTTTTCAGGCATTAATGTGAAAAGTGAAAGTTGATGTACTTCGATCTTCTATGGTTTCTTTTCTTCCAGATGTGTATACCACCTTCATCAGTGTCACATGGTGCTGGTGTGACGCATCATTATCAGCTGGTGTTTCTGTTAACGTATATATTATATTGTATGTATATATTTACATGTATCTGTTATTTTGCTTGTTACCTGATGGAAGTGGCTGAGGGCTGTGAAAAATGTTTAAAAATGCAGGTGGTTTTAAGATCTAAATATTCATAGTGTTAGAGAGGGATTTCTTTCCATAAAGAAAATCAATTATTTTGAATCAACCGAAACAGACTTGCTCTCATACAAATTAAAGCGTTACACTCCACAGAGCTGGTATTTCATTACCGACATCTGAGGGAAACGGCTCATCGAAAGGTGACCTTTCTTCTCTTCCTGCCACAGCGTCTTCTCTTTCCACCGTGTCATCCCGCGTGGATGCCGCAGGGCAACCGCATCAGAAACCGTTACCGCCTTGAAGCAAAGTCCTCATATGTTACATCAACACGGTCGTCCCTCCGCAACTCGGAGCGCAACCTGGATTCATCCCCAAATACACTGTCGACATTTACACAGGAGCGGTGGAGGGTGAGACGATGCTATTGTGCCACTGTGTGTGTGTGTGTGTGTGTGTGAAGGGGGAGGTTTGAAATTAAACGCCTGCAGGGAGCTCCGGCAGCATCTGCACGCTATTACATTACCTTGTCAGAGGACGAATATGAGAAAGTGAAGCGGTGGGTTGTGAAGTAGAAGCAAAGTGTGGAGATAAAGGGAGGATTCAAAGGATGGAGGAGGTGGGGGATGGAACTGGAGTACGGCTAACAGTGCTGACAACTCAGTTTAGGGCTGTTTGTCGAGTTTGTCACTGCCGTGCCTGGAGGGTGGGTGAGGGCGTGCTGTGTGTGTGTGTGTGTGTGTGTGTGTGTGTGTGTGTGTGTGTGTGTTCTGTTAGCCTAAGGAAAACATCTCTGTCGTTTATCACATTCAAAAGTGACTAGATGAGGATTAATTCCGTGAAGCAACGTGCACTCTGGGGCTGTGTTTACCTAAAACCTTTGCAATCCATGTAGATCCCCGACAACAGAAAAACAGAAACCACAAGGTTTATGCTCCTTCTGGGGAAACGAGGCAGGGATCTTTCTGTGTGGAGTTTGCATGTCCTCCCCGTGTCTGCTGGCTTCTCTCCAGGTTCTCCAGCGTCCTCCCACAGTCCAGAAACATGCATCTGAGGTGAATTGGAAACTCTAAATTGACCGTAGGTGTGTGTGTGAGTGTGAATGGTTGTTTGTCTTTATGTTGCCCTCCGCTGAACTGGCGACTTGTCCAGCTGGGAGAGGCTGCAGCAGACCCCCGAGACCCTGAATGCAGGAATAAGCGGGTATTAAAACGGGATGGATGGATGGATGGATGGTGGATGGATGGACATGATTGAGAGTGGGCTTCATTTTTATTTTTGTGGAGGAGTGGAGGTGATGGCGATCAACACTCGTGTTGCTCGCTAGCTTGCGAGTTTAATCTCGCGGTAACGTATCAGGTGACCGAGACAAGCGCCTTGACATGCGTCAAGAGTTGAGCTTTAGACGGACGTAACGGAGAGAATCCGGTAATTTTTCAAAATAAAATTGTTCAGACTCAGATATTGAATGAAACGAGATTAATTTAACGGAAGTTAATTATTCTTTCTGTCCGGCCCGGCACCGGTCCACGGCCCGGTGGTTGGGGACCTCTGTCTTAAAGAAATCTGGACAGCGGTCATTCTTTTAATGGCCACACATTTCTTGGCAAGACGTGGATCCTCCTGCTCTGAAGACAGCTGAATAAATTATTATTCAGTTGACAACTCACTTAATCTTTATTCAGTAACCCTTGTGGGCTTGCCTTTAGCAGTAAGTTATTCCGATAATGCAGAGTGCCAACGGAGGGCCATGTTGGGTGGATAAATGTATCATTTGCATTGGGAGTCGCACTCCACAGCCGGTAGCTTTTTGTTCCTTGTTACCACCTCATACGCAATAAAGCTAGTTAAGCATTAGCCCAATTTTGAATAAGCAAACAAAAAAAAACTAGTTCATCATTTCTCACCTGCTTTTAAGGAAGTCCACTGACATCAAGATAGTAAATCATTAAATGACTGAATTAAGGTGTTGAAAAGCACAAAGAATACATGATGAACACAAATATACACTACCAGTCACAAGTTTGGACACATACTTCTGATTGAAAGGTTTTCTTTCATTTTCATGACTATTGACATTGTAGATTGTCAATCGTGGCATCAAAACTATGAATGAACACATATGGAATATGTCTAAAACAAAAAAGTGTGAAATAACTCAAACCAGTTTTATATTTTAGATGATCTAGAAGCCACCCTTCATATGAAATATATAACATAAGGTATTCAACATTTTTTCTTTTGCCACATTAATCCACATATCTTGGTCAAATATTTGATGTCTTCAGTATCTACAGTGTAGAAAGTAGGAAAGATAAAGAAGAAACAGGCGTGTCCAAACTTTTGACTGCTAGTGTATAGGAGTTGTACTAAATTTGGGGATAACCAGGAGTAAAGGGAAGAAGAGAGAGAAAGTAATGAAGCGCGCATTGGCTGACTTCTTGACCTTTCAACTTTGACCTCGAGGCAACAATGTGCGGAGGCAATAAAAAGAAAAAGGCCTGATGGACCACAAAAGGACGCTTGAAATGCTCTTCAAAAATAGTTTGTGTTTCAAGTGCAAATGAGGCGAAAAATCGTGGAGGACACCAGCTGCATATTCCCCAGCAGTCGCTTATGGCACTTTATTGAGGTCATAACTGGCCACATGTGAAACATGACGAGATCTCCAAGCTTCCATCCACCAATCTCTACCCACGCGTGTCCCTGTGTTTATCTCTGTGCGAGAGGCATGAATGATTCTCCTTTGACCCGACGTGGCATGTGTTTAATCTACACAGTTAGACCCCAGTGACTTGGCCTTGGTTGTGTTAGACCCCTGGAGCTGCTACTCGTCAGTCGCTGCTGGAGCGACAGCCAGGCGCTGCGTGTTTGGAAAAACCGAGAGGCAAATATTTAATAAACATTCTAATTTGGTTTTCTTGCCGCATGAACCACAGACTGAGAAAAGGGAAGTTCTAGAGTTTTGTACATCAAACAAATAATTTAAGTTCTGTCGTTTGTCTTGATTTGTGTAACATATAAAAAAAAATAAACTTCTTTAAAATAAATGATGGATTGTGTCCACGTTTTTTAGGACTTCTTTGTCCTTATGAAAAACAAAGGCAGCCTGTGGCCTTTCAGAGTGGAAGGGGCTACTGTCTATTATGATGATTATGCTTGAATCAAATTATATTCATTCTTTATGGTCAGCCAGCAATGGCCATGATGATGATTGTTGTTGGACGTCTTCATCAGAAGTTGCACTCGAACGTTTCTGCTCACCCACTTTGCACTGAAGTGTGTCGGGCGATAAAGCACACACCAACCAACCAAGATACACTACCAGTGTCTTCTATCACAACTTAATTAGCGTTAAAAGGATACTCATGAGCACCCCGCTAAACACACAAAGCCTCTGGTACACACTGTTCACCGAGACAGCTGGTGGTTTGTGCAAATGGTTTCTATTTGTCTCTCTTTGCCCGGTCTAGCCTCACTACTGTGCTGCTTCAGTCTCCTCAGAGACGTCTAATCGTCTCGCCCCATGCTGCGCAACCTTCCTACGGTCAGTTAACACCGCAAAAACAGATTAATGAGAATTTAATCCTGTTAATTCGCCGTCGAGCTCTTTCCTCAATTCCAACCTGAGAAGACTTTACCAGATAATTGCAGCGATAATAACTCTGATTTATGAGTCTTTATTGTACAGAGCCCAGTGATCCCGCGGTGGGCTTTAAGTACCAGCGTGAAAAGAGCAAGACAAGATTGTACTTGTCAGGCTATCATTTAATATCACATGGTTTGTGTTTAATGGCACGCAATAATAAACGCCCAAGGCACCGTCCCTTTATCAGAGAGGCAAACATCCCAAATGATTCCTGACACCTGCAGGTGATCTGACATTCAACATCTTGTAGAAGGATAACTGAACCCGTGGACTACCAGGCCACCTCATCCCTCCATATCTAGTCTTCTATCTGAGACACAGCCGACTGCATTGTTTTACAGCCAGAGAAACAACAACAGAGAGGGGCACTGCTACTTTTTTGCTGTTCTTGTGTTATTTCATTCAACTGGAAATATTGACTTTTTATTAAGCCAAACGCATTTTGCTAAATGTCAACGTGGCAGTTGATTTGAAACGTTCATTTTAAAACAACTACCTTTTCAAACAATGAAAAACGAAGTGACTCACCAAGTAATCACGAAAAAAAAGTACACAGAAAAATGAATGGAAAGTCAAAGCAACACTGACGACAATAACAGAAATGAATAATGCAAATTAACTTTTCTAGTGATATATCCTCCAGTAGAGTGAAAATCTCTATTATTTCAACTTTGCTCTGAAAATAGTCATTCAAAATCCTTTAAAATAAATAATCCAGAAAGAGTGTTGTTGTTTTTTTTTGTCTTTGAGAATGTTTGTTGTCCTTCGTGCCAGTTTATGAGCAGATCAACAGTCCAGCGCTGGTTGTTTCCTGCTTTGCCGTGTCATTAGTTTATTATCAGCTCTTGACTTACAGGTGACTCACGTACACAATGGACAATGACGCCATACATCAACCGGTTTCCCGGCAACCGAAATAGCTTGGACTGATTGTGCAGGAAGTGAGGCAGATGGAGAAGTCTTGGCGGGGGAAACACGTAAGCCATGGGGGCAGGCCGTCCACCCCATTTTCTACATTAGCATTAAAAAAAAAACCATCTCTCTAAAAAAGGACTGCAAAATTAGTGAAAGGAGAGCCTGGGCTGAATTTAAAGACTTTAAAAATACACTGTTCTACTACAGACGCAAAAGTTTACCTCCACTTTTTGCAGGGGTCATCAGGTGTATTGTGGTCTGATTCAACGATACAAAGCCGCTGTCGATGGTAAAGACATTACAGCACCAGAAAGTTGCCCATCTATCCGACGCTTCAGCGACAGCTTGCCATTTGTCTTCAGTAAAAACTTCTACTTTGGCCTCCTTGCCCCACCAAGGTCAACAAATGTCTTCTGAACCGCTCCGATCTCGAACTCTCAAGTGAGAGTTTCCTTCCAAGTTAAGATACCTGTGGCTTCCCTCCATTGTCCTGCCCCTGTCGAACCATTTTCACACTAAAGGAGCCAAACCAAAGCTGTTCTCCTGCCAACAACAACAGCTGCCATGGCAGCACACTGGGAGGTCCACTTTATGGGCTCAGGATGCATCTGTAAAAAAGGAGCAATAAGACCAACATTTTGCTCCTCATGCTCAAGCGGCTGCCCTGCTGTAATAAAGTTCACCACATTGCGGCTTGGAGATAGCATTTTGCAGCCAGGATACAAATAGTTTGGATAGACTACACTCTTCAAGAAAAACAAAAAAAAATGCTCTCCACTGCTCACAGAACATCTCAAAAGTCATGGTGATAAAATGTAAAAAAAAAAAAAAAAAAAAAAAAAAAAGTCAACTGTGTGTGTACATATACACACAGCTTTGTTTGTGTGTGGTTTTTGGAGGAATAGCTGATAAATCCCGGCACACCTGCCAGCCAGTGCATCTCTGTGATCCCCAAATACCTTCACACCACTGACATAACTTACATTAGATTGGCATGCCAACCGCCGCCAGGCTTTCAGACATGCTGATTAAGATTATGTCTGCTCCGTCGCTGATAAAGCTGTAAATCTTGGGTTTACACAGCAAAAAAAAAAAGGGATGGCGGGGGAGAAGCGGGGAGGTGGCGAGAAGCATTACACTCCACTGCATCGCTTCAAAGGGAACTTCACAACAGTGATGGAGCACACAGGAGGACAAGCAGCCCCCCCGGTCTGAAGTCTGAAGCAGGACAAAGTCTGCTTCTTGTTCAAACTTTTAGGCTCCCTTCATTGTGTGTTCACACTGTCAACTTCTGAATAAATCGGATTCAGCCATCCGTTTACTGCTTCGTGGGTCGTTTTGGGGGTGATTTTTGCACACAGTTTAGGTGGCGTTTCAAAGTTGGGAAATGCTTACATGAATATATATTCCACCTCCATGACGATCCAGGCGAGAACCGCTCAGCCACACTGGCTTCGCCAACAGAACTAAATTAAATTTCACAGTCGTCGCTATCTTGATCCAAGCTGATGGTTTTCTTTTTTTAGCCGAATAATGCAGGGGAGCGCGGTTAATGCCTTAACGCTCCGCTCGTTACTCAATTGACAATTCTAATTATCTGATAAATTAAATTGGGGGAGAAAAACAGAAGAGTTTGGTAACGGAGTTTTTTTTTTGTTTTTTTTTTTTAGTTGGAATTCCACTCACGCGTATTCTCCGCATCGCGGCCACTATCTCCACCCGGCTGCTCGGCCGCGCCACATCCAGGCTGCCGATGTACTGTTGTCAAAGAGGGTAAAACACACGACAGGTTAAACTCGTTCACGAAAGTACCGGACCGCTGCGTTCAGTCAACAGTATAGTTTAGCTGTTCATACATTCACAAAAAACAAAGTGCAAAACTTTCGAACTTTCGACGTCAGAAGCGAGCGAAGTACGACGTTAGGTTAGATCCTGCACCGGAAAAAAAAAAAAACTCGTTTCCTTCACTTTTGTATGGAATGTAAAAGCTACACAATTGAACACCCTTATAAAGGCTCTGGTCTGTCGCTGCGCACTTAATGTTGAAGTCAAAAGCAACGGATTAACACCGGGCACTGTTTCCGAATTCACCTTTGCTTCGAAGTTGATCCCATGCTGGAACGCTTCCTCGTTGTGCAGCGGGATCCTCAAATCATGTCCGTCATCAACCAGGTTGTACTTCGTTTTCCCGGGCATTTCCACCCCCCCGCCTCAAACTGCTGCTTATTCCGAAAAGTCAACGAGGAAGGTCGTTGTTGTTGTTGTTGTTGTGTTTTTACGAGGTAAAATAATCCAAGGACAAAAGGAGGGGGAGAAAAAAAAAAAGCAAATTCCAAATCCGGGTCAGTCAGTGCATGTTTCCCATCGCGGCGAAGTCTTCCAACACGGCAAGCCCGTCAGCGAGAGCCAAGTGGCGGTCACTACTTCGGCAGCGCTCCGCTGAAGTCGCCGCCGTCGCCGCCGTTTCCGAAAGACGAAAAACACACGAAAATCAACTGGAAGTGCGACAGGCGGACGTTTACGGTGAGTTTTCCCTGTGTGTGGGGGGACTGAGAAGTTGGTCGGGTCCTGCCTTCTGCCCCGGACTCTCCGCCCGCACGGACTGTGAGGGTGTGATTGGAGGAGTGCGGGGGTTCCCACCTGTTTCCATTGGAACAGAGTCGCACCGTGGCTCCGACGGAGGCGGAGCTCGCAGTCTGGTACCTGCCCCCTTCCTTCACGCACCACCAGCGGATCCACGGAGGACTGAACGCTGGGGGGCGTGACCCCACGTTCGTAAATTATGCGGTCTCTCTCTGGCTTCAGTGTTGATAGTAAACACAACCAAGAACAGGAATGTCTTTCGAGTCAAGGAGAAAGGAACTTTAAGACAACTTAAGGCTTATTGGGTCGTCTTTCCAGTCTGGTCTGATGGAAATCGATCAGCGCCACTTCACAAATTAGGGCTGATAAAATGTGTCAAAAATAAATAAATTAATAAATTAAAAAAAACAAGTAAAGGCTGCCAACTGGTGGTAACTTGAAGACATAAAACGTGAGGAAACTGGAATATGAAATTATACAAAGCCATGGACATATAAAGAAAATAAAAAACAGAGATTATGGATTAGAAAATGGTAACATATAATTTATAGATTGTTTCCTTCAATCATTTTATTCAATTTATTTCTACCATTTATACACAACGTTTTTCTATAACATAGTCCTGATTCTGATTCATTATATCAGGATGGATATTATTGAGTTTCATTAAGCTTTTTTGGTTTGGATAATTAAAGCATGTTGGGTGCAAGTTATAAATCAATATTTTTGTCACAAAATAAATTAATTTAGAAAAATTTGAGGTTATATTTGAGTGTATGTTTATTTCCAAGAGACAGTATGCTGAAAGTATTTCATACTACATCAATCATTCATCCCTATATTTTTTTTTCTATTACTGCTTCTCCTGCACGAAGGGTCACAGGAGGGCGTGGTGCCTGTACCAGCTGTCTTTGGATGAAAGCGGGCTTACGCCCTGGACAAGTCGCCACTTTATGGCAGTGCCATATGGAAAGACAAACTACCCTTCTGGATGAGTCATGATTGCATAAGAATGTGTATAGTGGATGCTGACTCATGCTTCTTTAATCTAAACCTCATGGCAACTTGCAGGCAGGCTACATACACAGTGGTGGCTCTGTGCTGGATTTGTAGATCCCGATGACGGTGATAATCAGTTGGGCCGAACATCTGGAACCGCAGCCTCCTCAGTTGGAGGGATGACAGAGGAATGTGGTCAGTGGTCACCACCGCAGAGCCGCGTTCATGTTTAATGCAGCTGCCATGTTGTATAATGCACACACCATCTGTGTCATTCTGAGAGTAAACAATCAGCACTTCCCCAAAGGTGCTCCCGAGTAGGCAGGAAAGGGGAAGTGGAGCAGCAATAATTCTCATTCTCGCCACTTCTTTGGGAGATGCAGGCCACTAATGGTGCCCCCAGGGTTTCTTTGTTTTTTTTTTTTTTGTTTGTTTTTTTTTGGTGGCAGGGTGTTTGGGATTCCCAATGAGTGCCGGGGGTCGAAAAAGACGGCTGTGTCGCCACCAAATCCAACATGGAACTCTGCAGTTATTTTGAAAGTGATCTCTCTTGTTTGTCTTTTGTTTAATGTTCCCATTTGCTCCTTCCGAAACCCCAGAGGTCGCAATCACCTTTGTCTTAGGACAGTAGAACAGCTTGATGACAGACGAGAGCAGCTGCTGTCTTTGCATGAGCAATTATTGCGGGTTAGCACGAGTTCCCCCGCTGACTCCTAAAGCTCTTAAAAAGGATAAAGAGCAAGAAATCCCTGCCAAGTCTTTAAATACATGTTGATCTGTTGATTAGGGTTTGGGCTTCGGAAAGCATTACTACAGCCGAAAACCTTTTTTTCACTGTTTGGACAGCTTGTGAATTGCATTAGTCCTCAACCTGATGGACTGTTTGGGCCAGTGGTTCTCAAACATTTCTTGGCAACGCTCTCTTTCTAAGCGCCACAGCATCACTGGATCCAAGTCGAATTTAATTCGACCTGAGAGCTTTAGCAAACTCTTGTTTAAAGATTTTTTCTCTCCATAAATCATAAGCCTGATGTTCTGCACTTGATTGCAACGTCTTTTTCGACGATTTTTTTTTTTTTTTTTTTGAGGGTATGGATTGATGTTTCCAGATGTGTTTTCTCTTTATTTATTTTGTTTGTCTTTCTTGAGCT
Organism: Thamnaconus septentrionalis; assembly: GCA_009823395.1. Taxonomy (NCBI): domain Eukaryota; kingdom Metazoa; phylum Chordata; class Actinopteri; order Tetraodontiformes; family Monacanthidae; genus Thamnaconus; species Thamnaconus septentrionalis. The sequence goes on along the minus strand of CM020508.1, from coordinate 20,411,529 downwards.
TTAACCCACGTAACATTTTGAATTCAAGATACTGATATGATATAGTGGCACTTGAAATGCACTGACATCAGATCATCTTAATTTCAAAGTTGTGTCAAAACAGAAGTTAAGTGGACAAAAAAGAACATTCAAGTACAGCACCTGTCTACCTATCTGATCCACTGATCAACTTAATAGTAAATTGGTACATCCACGTTAAATGATGTATTTTCATGTGAGTAAATTACTTTGCCCTGGGACGACATCACACGCCACACAAGTGTGATGTCTGGGGGTCTCCAACATCTTTCACTGTCCACTTTAATTTAATATATGTGAGAATCAAAGCATCACACTGACGCAACGTTAAAAATAACATCAAAACACAAGCACTCTAGACGGGATTATTGCATGATGAAATGGGTTTGCAAGATGGCCTGCACATCACTGTGGACAACTGGAATTGCAGACATTCATTGTGACATCCTAAGTGTGAGCGTGGTGATAAACTCCTCATCAAGGTTATTTTAGACAAAGCCTGACACAGCAGTCTATTCAACTGCATTGACGCGAGCTGCACCAGCCTAATGTTTCAGCCTCCTTTTGCTTCCTCTTGCCATTCCATTCACTGCAAGGTCAGTGTGTCAGCAGGAGCCCTGAAGCTTGGAGTCTCTGTCTCTCGCCTGTATCTCAGCAAGCAAAGACACTAACGCCTGCCAAACAGGGACCAGAGTCTCACATACCTCCAGGGCCTCTTAAGCCAAATTAATAATGGCAATTTTCACAGAATTTAGGGCACTCAGCTAGATGAGCAAACTCACCAGTCTGAGAGGCATCTAAAAAAAAACAACAACAATAAAAACACAAGAAGCTTTGTGCCTGAAGCTGTGTGACAACACCAAATATTAATAGAGCAGAGATATCAGAGTAAAGCAGAGAGCAGCCGATGCTCTTGTCTAAATTACGAGTTCAATCTAAGGGTTATTAGTTTATTGACGAGGGTCTATTTGAGAAAATATTTGCTACAATTGTTTAGGAAAAACTTGGAGTTGAGGTTAATGAAGCAGCAATTCTATTTTGCAGCAGCCCAGAAGTTATTTTTTGTACTGAACTCTTGTAGTATCATATACAGGCTTATAAGTAGAAAGACTGACACATCAAAACTGTGTTCACAGTATGTTGTCAAAAATGATGATGTTTTGCACCTTGTCGTGGTCACTTTTCTTTTTGTTTTTGTTTTTTTATTATTATTTTTTTTTAAATAAAGCGCTTAACGCACAATTTACATCATTCCATTCATGACTCTGCTGCCGATTAGCTGCGGTTGTTAATGCAATGTAAAGGGTGACGCCTTGTGGAGGCCGTATGTAATGCACTTGAAAATCCCGTACGTCTATGGAAAACGTTCTATTTTTGGTCAGATAAATGAAGTTCCTGCGCTGAACTCCTTTGGGTTCCTTACAGAAAATTGAACGCGCACACAGAGGAAATTATTTAATAAATCGGATTATTTAATTTCTATTGGTAAAAAAATTAATAATGATGAGCAGCCAGTCACAACTGTCCTCTAGGATTTCACAATTTCATTGGTAATCATGTAATAATATTATTAATAATAATAATAAAAAAAAGAGTTGCATGAAACTTTTCTTGAGTTCAGTGTTGCAATAACCATCAGCCTCCCTCTTCCAACACCAATCAGAGCTTCAGTTTGGCTAAACCCAGTCTGTGCGCGCGTGGCCCGGGGCAAGCGGCAGCTGCAGGTGAGGATCTGATTGGAGCCGGCAGATTCACCACGGTGCCTAGTGAGCCCTGTGTCCTGGAGATGGCGCTGTCTGAGGTGGGAGTGGCTGCGTGCACGTGCTCATGAGGGTGCAGGTGAGTGTGGTTTTCATGCTGGGGCTCAACGTGGCCGCCTGCTGCGTTTGCATGTTCTCGCGCCTCCACTGTGGCTGCCTACAGAGACGGAGAAGAGAGAAAAGATTTCCCCAAAAAATCATCAACAGAAAACAACAACAGCAAAAAACAAAACAAAAACAAAAACAAATGTTATCTAAAAGACATTAAAATTACAAAGCCTGATTTATATCAATGTGTCAAGGCTGCAATAGTTGTCTCCATTTAGAAGCATACTTGAATTTAAAAAATTATACTACTGGCCATTCTTTTCTGTTTTGTTCTTATTTTTCTTTGATATATAAAGTCTTGGCCTGGTCTTGGTCTTGACTACAACACTGCCACAATGACATAAAGCAGGCTGTACAGACACTCACAATTTACATGTTGGTAGAAAACTGAAAAGATGAACTCGCTGATATCAGAAGATGTTGCAGAGACACACGTTTGGTTTCAGTTTCAAATGAAACAGAGATTGTTTTGCGGCAGTTGACGCCTGTACCTGAGGCTCGTAGATCTCACACTTCACCTCGACAGCCTCTTGGTTTTCAAACGTCTTCTCCCCAGGTTTAAGTCTGACTTGAAACTCCTCCTCTTGGGTTACATGTGAGCCGGAACAGAAGCCGCGATGCTAAGAGAAAGAGGAGGTGACGGACAGTCCTTCAAGGATTAGAAACAAGTGGCGTCATTTGACTGATGGACTGGATGGAGTGACAGACTGTCATGACATTTAACTCTAATATACAGGTACTACCCGAAAAATTAGAATATCGAGTAAAAGTTGTTTTATTTTGGCAAGTTAACATAAAAGATGAAAGCAACTAAATTTTATTGAGCCATTCCACGCAAATTGACGTCTCAAGCAGTTCCTTGTTATAACTTTGCTGATTAAGATTTTCAGCTTATTAAAACCACAAACCCACAAACTCAGAAAATTATTATAAAATTTTAGTTTTTTTTTTTAAGCTGCAAGACCTGATCAGCAAAATCCAAAGAAATAAAAACTTGAAATATAATGATTTGCATATTATTCCTTTATATATTATGTCAAATTCACCTTTTAAGTTGAATTGGAGAAATACAACAACCTTTTCAGGATATTCTCATTTTCTGGGTAGTACCTGACCTATTGAGAATGTTTACACTGCTTTTTTTTGTTGGTGTTGCAAATTGAAAGTGCCTGAGTAACTCACAGCAAATGGACAATCCATTGGTGGGCAGTTTGCCACCTCGCTGGCTTCTGTGTTGTTCTTTGAACACACTGTCTCCACAATGGTGAACTCCACAAAGTAGGATGCTGAAAACACCCACTGGCAAGAACAGGACAAAATAAAATAAGGCTAACTTAAACTTAACTCACCGACTTAACTCACTGACTTCAAGGTATGTAGAACGTATTTTGGTTTCAAAAACGACATTTAGCAAAAGTCATCTTGCCTGGACAACACTGACAATGGGTTGACATGGTCCGATCGATGGAAACATCATTACCTGTGAACTGGCCCTGGTGATGTTCTCCAGAGTGAAGTAGTTGCTGAGGCGACTTTCTTTGTTGAACCTCTTCAGGGAAAGTTGAACTGTGTCCTTGACCACTGGCTCGTTGATGTCGTCAGGAGTGGGACAGTCTGGACACACATTCACCACTTCGATGGCAGGAACTAGCCGAGAGGATTGACAAGGAAAGGAGAACATCATTTCTTCTGTCATCGTATCATCAATGAATCTGTTTTATGTTCAGGTATAAAAAAAAAAAAAACAAACAAAAAGAAGTCATGCTGACTCATCAAACTACCTTGTCGAATGGCGCAGGTGTAGTTTTGTAGCTTGACTTTTGTGTCAACATAAACAGACAGCTCACACTCCCCATACACCTGAAGGAATACATGAGAAGCACATGCATGGTTTGATAAGCATTTTATTTTTCCAAGTTGAGTTTTCCTGTAAGAGTTGTGCTTAAGAGTTGTGTGATCCCGTTTCTTTCAATTTAGATATATATTATAAATAATTACGGAAAAAAAAAAAAAAAAGTTCCCTGATACCACTGCAACTCCTCTTGGTTAAATTGGGAGCATTGAGGCATTTGCAGAAGTGAAGGTATTTAGGTGCGGATATTTACTTACTGGAACATCTCCAATGCTTCTCACTTCACATTGTTTGAAGTGTTTTCTGCTGAAGACGTGACAGTCGGTCTCCATGACATCGATGGTCAGTTTGTAAAGTGACCCACCTTCTTCCTGTAAGCACAATCACACAATCACACACGCACGCACGCACACACACACACACACACACACACACACACACTGCTGTTTCCACTCAACTTGCACCTTTTGGACTACAGAGTTCTTTCCCAACCTTTCCAGGGGTGCGTGAGACATCGTACAGTCTGTTGAGACTCAGGATGTATCCATTCGTCCGGTCCTGGTTGATCTGTGCCAGCGCTCCCTCTGCCACCGCCAGTGTCTCAGGGCTGCGACACCCCGACGAGACAACTGCGGCTCTTGCCTCCAGTTGCAGCAAAGCCAGACTCCAAAGTAGCAGATAAACACTCATACTTGCATACAATCACACAAGAGCAAACAGAATAGGCTGAAATAAAATAAAAAAAACCCTAATTACTTCTGACTTTGATGGATGGATAACTTAATATGTTGACTAACATAGACCCGAGCTCCTGCGAAGTAATAAGGCTAATTTCAGCAGACCAAGTTTGGCCAGACATGTGAGTCACACGCTGGACTTTGCCCTCATTTCCAAAAGGTGAGCAAACAGCTGTTATCTGCTGGTTGGGGTCAGCAGCCAGCGCAGAGCAACACGGTTCATTGGGCCACAGGAGAGACTTACCACCAGTAAACCTGGTTAAATACAGAAATGAATTATTACTACAGGGCTGAAAAAAACTCTGATAGCTATCTAGTCTATATAGGCTAAGGGTTATATAACTTCTTTGCTGTGTGACAGATGATATTCTGGACTTTTTCTGGACCCAATGGCAAATATTGCAGCAATGGTTTATAAAACCTTGCATATCCCTGCCTCTGCACAATTGACTGCCTTTTGCACATCTGCTCTTGTTTGTTGTTTTATATAGATTCACTTTACTTTTTCTTGTAATTATTGTAAATACTGTATAGTTTATTTTTTGTATTGTTTTTAGTGCCCCAACAGTGTGGTTTGCCAATTTGGGATCAATAAAGGCAATAAGTCAAATAAATCTATTCTATTCTATCTATCTATTCTAAACAAACAGTATGTTTAACTACGATGCAAGGCTAAAGTAATATGTTTACAGAAAGGATTACAGTACTGTAACAATGGTCGCTGGTTTGGGTTAAAGTTCCATGCCGGCTGTAAATACGGGTATTCATTGTCCTTTGAAAGTGTTGACATGGCTGGGGCTCACAAATCACACACAGATCAATTTAAAAGTGGCCCAGGAATGGGCGGGACCTCGCCCTGGACGCCATCTGTTGGCACCTGTTAGCCATATAATAAAATAATAATGGAAAAAAATAAAAATAAATCATGTCTGTCGATGTGTGTGGCTTTATTACTGTTAATAAATGGCCGACATGAACTCGAAGGTTCTCCGTGAGGAAAAACTTGAAAGCCACATTTGACAGGGACAACAAACAAACATCAAAGCTACTATGACTGTATGATTTCTGGAAAAAAAAAACAACTGAAAATCAGAAAAATCAAAAATGAACTCGGTCCCCAATGAAGCAGGGACGAACAACTTCCGTGGTGAACGAGTCTCTATGAACCAACTTTAAATGCCACGTGGTTAAAAATCTGTTCAGTTATGCAACTGAACAGAAAATAGATAGGAGCTGTTTGCTATGACTGACAAATATATGCCCACATGGTACACAAAGATAGCAGCCGTAGTTTATACTGTTTGTGCATCTGTTAAAAATCAATCCATGTATCAAAGGTGTTGTTCTGTCATGGACCACCTGAGCAGACTTTGAAGGCTGACCAGTGTGGAATCAGAACCTCCAAGCGTGGGCATTTTCACGTGCTATCCTAGCAGGGGAGCATTTACGTGCTTGTTCAATTATTCCCATGGTCTAAAAAGTGGGACTTTAGCACCTCAAATACAGCTTTAGCTTTTTCCATCAGTTGCCGGTCAAAACCACAGGTATTTAAAAGCGTAGAGGCTCACATGACGTCTCTCAAGTGAGGTTTGTTGCTGAAATTAAAGTTTGAAAGATGCCTGTGAACCGCTTGTCCGTGGACATGTTTTCAATAAATAAATGTTCAATCCAATTCATGTTTCAAAAAATACGTACTAACAGATGTTAGTGCTATATTATATGAAAAGTACACTGTCTCCTCTGTATCTTAATATGGTACATTTAAGCAAGAATAACAACTGCAAACCTGTGTTTTGGTGCCTATTTTACTTTTTTTTCTTGAAATTTTGGGATTCTTTCTAGCAAAGATGCCTCTAACCAATTTCCAGGGTGTTTTTTGTTTGTGTTTAACTGCTCCAGGGTCTCAGTTGCCTCTCAGTTGGCATAACTGAGGTGAATTACAAATACTTTGCATTCCCTAGAATCTAACGGTAATATCTTGGACCAAGATATTGAAACTTCACTTCATTAAAATTGTCTTTGAAAACAGTCAGTTTCCAAAACACAAGAATTTGCTCCATATTCTTTCTTAAAAATATTGAAACTTCAGCAGACACATACATATACAACAAGACAGAGTAAATGTTTGTGGTATATTTGTTTTTATTTTACAGAGAGCACGTCTGACAAAAATGAAATGTTGAATCAAAGCACCATCTTTACTTCCCCAGGCTTGGTGATTTTTTTTTTTTTTTTTTTTTTAACCAGCCGATTCGGCGTTGTTTAGACTTTGCCAACTTTTGTTTGGATCAAAAGAAGTTCTAAGGTGAGGTCCACGAGTGGCCTTACGCAGCCGGCCGGAACAAAGGATCCTCGCTGAACAGCTGGTCCAGCAGGCTCACTGCTGCTGCTGGGGCGGGGCACTGAGCGGAGTAAGCGGTGGGGAAGGGGAGGATGGTGGGCTCCATGGCTCCGGGGATCTGAGGGTCAGGCTTCAGGGGCAGGACCACTCCCACCTCCGGGCCGGCGGCCGGCACGTCCGGGAAGGAAGGCATGATGCTGGGCTGGCCGATGGCCGGGAGCCTCCTCACCTCGCCCTGTGGCTCGTCGTGGGCCGTGGTCTCATGGTGGTGGTCGTGGTGGTGGTGGTGATGCTCGTGCTCGTGCAGGTGAGGGTGCTTGTGGTCGTGGTCCAGGGCGAGCTCGTGGTCGTGGTCGTGGGTGTGCACCCCATCGGCGTGCTGGTAGTTGTGGTGATGGCTGGGCGAGTCGGCGCTGTGGTCGTGCGCCTTGGCGTGGTGGGTGTGCACGTGGTCGTGGCCGTGGCCGTGGTCGTGGGCGTGGTCGTGATGGTGCCTGTGGCCGCTGCCCGGGGCGTGGTCGTGCGTGTGGTGGTGCGTGCTCCCGTCGGGGTGCACGTGGGTTCTGTCGTGCGCGTCGTGGGGTTTGGTGTGGTCGTGAGCGTGGTCGTGGCTGTGACCGGCGTCGGCGGCGTGCGCCTGGTCGTGGCCGGCTGCGTGCGCTTGTGTGGTACCGGCGTGGTCGTGGTCGGTCTGTCCGCCCAGCTCGTGGTTTTTCTTCTCTCTCTCGGCAGCCTGTAGGAAACATCGACATCGTTGGCTGATTAGTGACGGTCCGGATGATGAGCAAGTAGATACGGAAGCCCAGGGCCCAGCGTTACGTTATAACTTGAAACTATCACATTTTTTCGTGATAATTATCAGGTTATTCTGTGAAAGTTTCACGTTATAACGTGAAAACTATCACACGAAAACGTGACACTGTCGCGTAAATGTGCTTGAAACTCGACTTGATTGAGAAGTAACCCACAATAGGACAGTGATTCAAAGGACTTTTGGGTTTCCAAAAACCATCAAAATCCAATTTCTTTGGACAAATGTGTAGAAAAGTAAAATTAATCGTGTATAAAATGACAATGACAATGACAAAACTATTTATTTGAGATTGGAAATTACAAATAAGTTTTTAAAGTGTTAAACAGTCAGTTTAAATTGAGTTTACATAGCCTGACTTATATAATCTGTAATAAGTATGGAAAAATTGTTTAGGTAAAATCATGGCATCTTAAGGAGATAATGTTAATTAAGCATCAGTACTACTTAACTAATACTAACTAACTAATACTTAATCAATAATTAATGAAATAAAAAAAATGGGCTGCAGGTGAATATAGGATATAACTCATGCATGGGATGGTTTTAAATGAATGCCTTGTCAACATTATGCCCGGTTGAAGACGTGATACTTAAATGCTATGCTAGGACGTCTCATTGGTTTTAGGCTTAGATCAAAGGATTGCTTTGCATGACAAAAGTGGCAAGTCTTACCTCTGGCTCAAAGATCTCGCACTCAACACTGACATCGGCCTCATTCATTTGATTTGTGTAGACGGATGCTTTGCAGAAGCCCTTGTGCTGCAAGATCCAGAAACAAAGTATAAAACAAGAGGCACATCGTAGCAAGACCCAGGCCAACATGGCACTTGGATATGAAACACAACTAAATGGACTGGACACTCAGAATACATGCACTGTTCTTGAGTTTTAGACATTCTGTGAGAATATACAATACATATAGCAGGGCTATTGTAGCAGCCTCAAAAAGCAAATATGCTATGAATTCACTTAGCGTAGTGACTTAGTTGAGAGAAAAAAAAACAATGCATCCCTTCCAACATGGAAGAGAAACCCAGAGAGTTCAAATTAATGTTGGGTCCGCACTCACAGCGAACTCGCACTCCATCGGGGGGCAGCTCTCAGCTGTCAAGACCTCTGCGGTCTTTGGGCAGACGGTCTCCTGGATGGTGTAGTCCACGTGGTAGTACATGGACATGGCATACTAGATGGATATATGAGAAGATGGAGAGCATAAGTGAATGCAAAATATATATAACGAGAGATGCGTGGCCAGGAGAGAAGCCTTCAGAATCCTTCAGAATCCTTCAGAATCCTCAATTCTGAAGGATTGAGGATATGTGGTATTAGTACTTACTCCACTGATGGCGCGGGTGACCTTCCCCAGAGTGAAGAGCTTGGAGAGACTGCTCTCCTTGTTGAACTTCTCCAGGGAAGCACTGACCAAGCTCCTCACCGGCTCGCTGTCCAAGGCAGAATATGTCGGGCAGTCGGGACATAGTTGTACCAGTCTTGCTGCAGAAACTGTTAATAGGTGGTGAGAGCGCATTAGGGACGGGTGAAAACACCAAGAATTACAAAGGTGAGTCGCACGTCACTGTGTACAACTTGTGTATTTTTTTTTTTTTTTTTACCTGGTCTGATGTCACAGAAGTATTTGTAAAGCCGCACTACTCTTTGAACACTGTTGATGAAGATGGCAGCTTTGCACTGGCCATATTCCTACAGAGACCAACATGAAAATCAGGAAAGACATACCAAACCATTTTCATCTATACGAAGGAAAATTGGTGACGAAAGCTGTGCGAGTGATATTGAGTGTTTGTACACGTTGAGGTGCATGCAATGTATATTTGTCTGTAAAGTCTGACCGTCATGCCAGAACGGGTCTCGCAGGTCTTCCAGTGCCTTTTGCTGAGTACACTGCAGTTGGTCTCTGCAACTTCCATATTGAGGTAGAACACAACGCCATTCTCGTCCTGTGGTAATAAGGGCGGGGGAGGGGTTGTGGGGAACAGACACAAACGGAATCAAATGAAACTGAGTTTCGATTCAATTCATGGAAAAGCAGTTAGTAGCTGATGTTTTTCTCTCTCTCTCTCTTTTTTAGTATGTTCACTAAAATCAGTCAATATCAATTATTATTTTGATTTTTTTTTTTAATGGGGATAGGTTGCAGAACCAACATTCCACCAGGTGGCGATGGTAATCCAAATCATAACCTGGATTTTGTGGAAAGGACTAGAAAACAAACACACATGCAACACAATACTCTGTGGAAGGGGAACTTCCGATTGTGTCTTCTCATCAGTGACACAACAAACATTAACACACATGAATCAGTCGATGCATGACGCAGCTTGAAATGTAATGAAGTGCCATACTTAAATACGTGTAATGAGTATAATAACACTTTGAAACATTTTTCAAGAGAGGATTGACATAATAAAAAACCCATCAGAACTTTTTTTTGTTATATATAAATTAGAATAGCTTTGCTTGAGAGTTTTTCTAACATATATGTGTACATATACATATATACATGTCTATGTTGACGATTGAACAAATTCATACAAATGATTGCGTGAAATATTTGGTGCCGCACAACATCGTCAGAGGCCACTCAGAGTGCCTAAGTTGAAGTGAATGAATTTTCCCCATTCACTGCCTGACTCTCATTACAACTGAATATTGCTCAGTTTTGCAACTCACGTGTCTGGTGTAGTGCACGTTGGACAGGCGGTGCAGGGCAAAGACGTAGCCCTCCTGCCGGTCCTGGTTGATCTTGATGAGCGCCTGTTCCGCTGCTCCCAACGACCGTGGGTCTTGGCAGGAGCCCTCCACCCTGCTATCCCCCTCCACTGGCGCGGCACGGACGTGCACGCACCCCAGCGCCAGCAGCAGCGCCAGCAACGCACAGTACTTCATGGTCAGGCTGCAGGAAGAGATGCGGAGAGGAAGAGATGGCGCTCTTTTATAATCCCAAACCGGCTTGCGCTGGCCTCTGTGTGATGCCGGGTAAATATAACCATTGCCCATCAAACACCACACGCTTCTAAAGCACATATATCTGAGATTGCTGCATCAGTTGTTTCCACCCACAAGCCAGTCAGCTGCCACAGGCAGTTACACAATCGATCTTATCAGGGCGCAGATAGTCAACGCTGCAGTGGCAGACAGCTCCGACTGGGACTTCAGCTGAATCAAGGCTGGCTTGATCTAAAAGGCAACCGTATGATGTCAATTCACCATACAGATAATGAGCTTGTTAAGGGGTTAGGTTACTATTTTCTGATGAAGTGCATTGACAGAATGGGATTAAAAATTGCCTTGGTTACGTCACAGAGCAGCAGTGCATTTTCAAAGGGGAGTGTTTAGAAATTCTTCATGAAACCCCCCCTCAAATCTTGTTTTAGATTAGTGGTGGACTTGAAATTTATTGTGGAAAAAATGTGAAACACAAGAAAATTTTTGACCTGACTTCTCACAACAAACTGCCAATCAGTCACTTTTTTTTTTGTCACTGCAAAGTTAAATCAAGGAAAAAAAAACACACAATTTGATTCTTCTTTAACAGCATTTGTGTAAAAGTGTGTTGACTATGTAATTCATTCAGTCTCTATAAAAGCGTTACGATAGGTCAGCGTGAACTTTTTCGAGCAGCTTGTTGACAGAAACAAGGCAGAAGTGTGGATACTGTCAGCACGGTTGTTTTAGCAGTCATGAATTTGAATTTGACAGAAATTTTATCTTCTTTTTTTTATTTTTTTAAAGCTACTTTAAAAAGAATGTATGAATGAATATTCTAGCTTTATTTTTTTTTTAATTTTATTTTTTTGTATTTAAGAAAATAAGTCCTTGACTCACTAAGCCAAAAATCAATTTTTTTGTGCTGCTCGCTGTGTTGTAACTTCCAAGAGGTACACTTACGTAAACCACTCACTGGGAATGCGTCTGTCTGATTAAAAGACACTTGCAGAAAAATTGCAGCATCAGAAAATTACCACAATAACTCAATCCAATCATTTTCTGAAAATTTGTCTAAATGGAGTCTAAATGGACACACACACGCACGCACACACACACACACACACACACACACACACACACACACACACGCAAACACACACAGAGCATAAAACAAACACGGTAATTGACTTTTTGGAGTCAATAGGCATTTAAACTTTGCCCAGTAGTGATCTACTGTCAGGTTACTGACATCACACACCCCGTGTTGCAACCGGTCATTGGTACCATTGCTACTATTTATTTTGGTTGAAAATAAATAGTTAACCAATAATTATGAATATAGAATGTTAAGAGATCTGACATCAGTCTTCAGTTCAGGGATGGCATTCAGAAATTGACATAGCCATTCAATTTCCTTATTAACCTTATCCAACCCAGACATCAGGGCCTTATGAAAGAATGGCCCTGATGTCTGGGTTGGAGTATTCAGAGTTTATAAAACATGATACCCAACCTGGTCGGCCTAAGTCATAGGTTAAGGGTTTGAATAGCACTCAGTGAAACTTACACATAACTAAGGTCTTGGGGATACACACGAGTCCCTATCTTAGTTCAGGGATGGCAGATATAGACTAAAATTATTCAGAGATAACAGAGAAGAACCCAGCCCAGCCACCTAGGTTGAGATATTCACAGGTTATAGATTCTAACTTAATAGTTAAAGAACATGACATTCAATTTCTTCTATTAGACTCAGAGGTTTAAGGGTACGGGTGTTCCGCAGAAAAACGACCAGATCAATATCTGATGTCAGTCTCTACAAGTCAATATTGAAAATAAATAATTGACCTACCAAATTATTGGAAAAGTCCAAAGTGAAAATGCAGCAAGCAAATACGGTGGCAGAGCGGGTGTGTGGGAGCGCTGGAGAGAAGATCAACCCTTGAAGCTCTTGCTCCTTCCCTTAAATATCCCGCCAGAACAGAGACACTTCTAAATTACACATCATAGAAATTTACAAGGGGATGCCTTTCTCATCTGGGAACCTTTTGGCCATCGGGGGTTCTTTTCCCGCGACAATAAACCACGTCGGCCTTTGTACTTCTCGCACTGAGACACACAACATTTCAAAGGGAAGTCAAGTAAGCAAAAGGTGTTAGTTTAGGTTGATGAAAGACAGTCAGCAAATGGTGACGTCTGAGCCGAGTTAGTCAATTACGAATCAACAAAAGATGAACACAGTTGTTACCCCCAGTCTGGGAAAATAAAACTTCCATTGGTTAGATACAACGCTTTAGGGTGGGGATTTGACTGTCGTAGACTTCACACACACACACACGCACGCACGCACGCACGCACGCACACACACGCACACACACACACACACACACACACACTGCATCTTTCCTTGGCAAAAGCTCACCACATTTATATGTTCTGCAATGAGAAGTGCTCTTGTGTTTGACTCAACAGATTGCTTTGTCAACGGCACTTTCACAGGCTTGTCTGGCATCTTCAGCAGATACAACAGCCGCCTGTTCAGTTCATAAAGTGAAAGTCCAAGATATTTTCTTATGATTAAAGTGGATTGGTGAGCTAAGCTGAGATAAGGGGATGTAGCTCAGTGGGAGAGTGTGCTTTGCATGTACAAGGTCCTGGGTTCAATCCCCAGCATCTCCAACTGCAGGAAATCTCATTTCTCAAGGTAACCTTGCATTTTGGCTTCTTTTGACGTTCACACACAGGCAGTGTTGTTGTTAATGAAGTTTTCTTTTCTCCTCTGAGAAAGAAGCAGCATGTGTAGGGCTCGTTGGTCTAGGGGTATGATTCTCGCTTAGGGTGCGAGAGGTCCCGGGTTCAAATCCCGGACGAGCCCCCCTTGGAACCAGCGCTGTTCTTGGGTGAGAGCTCACCGCATGTATATCTGTATCTATATATTCTCCACTGAAAAGAGCTCATGTGTTTGACTCGACAGTCAGGCATCTTAAGCCTAGAATTTAGAACAGCCACCTGTTCAGTTCATGATTTAGGTTAATTAAGATCTGTCAACTTTATATGAACTGGATGAATTTTTACATGCTTCTTGTTGGGCTAGGGGCATGCTTTGTTCACCCTAAATGTACTGGGTGATGGAGGTAGAGGAGGGGATGTAGCTCAGTGGTAGAGCGTGTGCTTTGCATGTACAAGGTCCTGGGTTCAATCCCCAGCATCTCCAGTCACTGGATCTTTATTGCTCTTGTGTTTGACTCGACAGATTTCTTTTTGAGCTTTGTCAAGGCATCTTCAGCCCAGCAGATACAACAGCCACCGGTTCAGTTGATGAAGTGAAAAGTTTCCTTTTGATTAAGGTGGATCCAACTTTCTTCACCCTCCATGTACTGGGTGAAGAAGATCAATAAGGGGATGTAGCTCAGTGGGAGCGTGTGCTTCGCATGTACAAGGTCCTGGGTTCAATCCCCAGCATCTCCATTTGCAGGAAATCTCATTTCTCAAGGTGACCTTGCATTTTGGCTTCTTTTGACGTTCACACACAGGCAGTGTTGTTGTTAATGAAGTTTTCTTTTCTCCTCTGAGAAGCAGCATGCGTAGGGCTCGTTGGTCTAGGGGTATGATTCTCGCTTAGGGTGCGAGAGGTCCCGGGTTCAAATCCCGGACGAGCCCTCCTTGGAACCAGCGCTGTTTTTGGGTGAGAGCTCACCGCATGTATATCTGTATCGATATATTCTCCACTGAAAAGAGCTCATGTGTTTGACTCGACAGTCAGGCATCTTAAGCCTAGAATTTAGAACAGCCACCTGTTCAGTTCATGATTTAGGTTAATTAAGATCTGTCCACTTTATATGAACTGGACTCATTTTTTACATGCATAGGTCTTGTTGGGCTAGGGGCATGCTTTGTTCACCCTAAATGTACTGGGTGATGGAGGTAGAGGAGGGGATGTAGCTCAGTGGTAGAGCGTGTGCTTCGCATGTACGAGGTCCTGGGTTCAATCCCCAGCATCTCCAATTTGCAGCTTAACTCGCTACGCTGCTGAGTCAAAAGCTCTTTTGCGGAGCTTGTCAGGCACCTTCAGCCCAGCAGATACAACAGCTACTTGTGCCATGAACTAAGTGTAATCACTGGATTTGTATTGCTTTTGTGTTTGACTCGACAGATTTCTTTTTGAGCTTTGTCAAGGCATCTTCAGCCCAGCAGATACAACAGCCACCGGTTCAGTTGATGAAGTGAAAGTCAAAAATGTTTCCTTTTGATTAAGGTGGTTCAAGCTTTCTTCACCCTCAATGTACTGGGTGACGGAGCCCAATAAGGGGATGTAGCTCAGTGGTAGAGCGTGTGCTTCGCATGTACAAGGTCCTGGGTTCAATCCCCAGCATCTCCAACTGCAGAACATGTGTTTCCCATGGTAAGCTTGCATTTAGTCTACTTTTGACATTCAAATATAAAATAATTGGCGTCATACTTGATTGAAAACTATTTTTGCTGTAACTGAAGACTTTTTGTCTTTTAGTGCAAGATGTCCCGGTGGGTGGGTGGGTGGGGTTACAAGGAGGGGGGTTGGTGGAGTGGGGAGTGAGCTGGGGGGGTTGTGGGGAGGCAACAGGGAGGGGGAGGGGGTTGTGGAGTAGAGAGTGGGCAGAGGGATGTCGGGGGGGGGCAGCAGGAAGGGGGTTTGAGGTGTGAGTCGGGGGAAGGTGTAGCCGAGCTGGTTGGGTCGGGGGAGGGGTGGCTCGTCCTTCAAACCTGTTGAAAAAGCTGTTAAGGTCATTCACTCAGCGCTGATCCCCATCCAGCTCAGGTCTGGAGTTGTTACGTCCTGAGGTGGTGTTCAGGCTCCTCCAGACCCTGCCTGCTGACGTCGCTCTGCTGCAGCTGTTCTTCCATCCTCCTCCTGCCGCTGCTCTTCATCTCTGATCTTCCTCCTCAGATCTCTCTGCACAGTCTTCATCTGCTCCCCGTCCGCTGACCTAAAAGCCCTCCTTTTGTCATTGAGGAGGTCTTTTATGTCTGCTGTAGTTACACAAGGGGATGTAGCTCAGTGGTAGAGCGTGTGCTTCGCATGTACGAGGTCCTGGGTTCAATCCCCAGCATCTCCAATTTGCAGCTTAACTCGATACGTTGCTGAGTCAAAAGCTCTTTTGCGGGGCTTGTCAGGCACCTTCAGCCCAGCAGATACAACAGCTACTTGTGCCATGAACTAAGTGTAAGCCAAAGATTTTCGCTTTCGGTTAAGGCGGCTCAACCTCTGTTCACTTTAAATGTACTGGATGGAGCAGAGAAGGGGATGTAGCTCAGTGGTAGAGCGTGTGCTTCGCATGTACAAGGTCCTGGGTTCAATCCCCAGCATCTCCAACTGCAGGACTTGGTTCTCTCAGGGTAACCTTCCCTTTTGTCATTTGCACACAGGTGACAATCTTGAAAACTATTGTTGTTGTAACGGAAGATTTTTTTTTCCTCCTCTGAAGTCAAGTGAGTAGGGCTTGTTGGTCTAGGGGCATGATTCTCGCTTTGGGTGCGAGAGGTCCTGGGTTCAAATCCCGGACGAGCCCTCCATTGAAGTTCCATCTTTCTTCTGAAAAAGCTCTCTGCATTTAGAAGTTGTCTGCTGTTCTGTCCAGAATTTACAACAGCTACTTTTTATTTGCTTTTGATTTTGGTGAAGCATTGTCCACTTTAAATGTACTGGACAGACTTCCACGTGGGGATGTAGCTCAGTGGGAGAGCGTGTGCTTTGCATGTACAAGGTCCTGGGTTCAATCCCCAGCATCTCCAACTGCAGCGCATGTATTGTTCTTGCCTTTAACTTGCTATTTTAATGGCACTTTTCGGGGTTTGTCAGGCATCTTCTGCCCAGCAGATACAACAGACACCTGCTCAGTTCATGAAGTGAAAGTCAAAGCAGTCAGTGCTCCCACCTAGTGTTTCCTTTACCCAACAGCAACACAATACCATTGCTACCATATCAAAAACATAAAATAATAACTCAATAAAATGCATTCCGTGAGTGTCACATATACACGAAGGAGAAAAACCCATTTCTGATTGGATTATTTGGGTCTCTTAATCGGAGAACTCTAAAAATAGTCAGAGTAACACGTTTACATGCACTTCAGTTGCCCACTTGTTGTCGGATTAAGCAAATTCATTGTTCAAGTGTCATGTAAATGTAGTGATTGACAATAGCTGTCCATTTAATGAGTGAAGTGTGAAGTGTGTGTGTGTGTGTGTGTGTGTGGTGCCGGTGGTGTGTAAGCTTCTGCACGTCATTACAGGTGGTAAGAACAAAGAACATAAAGTTAATAGTTGAAATGTCTGAATAGTCTTATTGTTCAGTTCCAAGAGGGGCAGTGCCGTTTCAGACACCAGGGGGTGCTGTTACCTTGTAGGTTCATATAAGCCACTTGGCCTAACACAAAAAGCTTTTCTGTGTGAGGTTCACAACTCCACCTTAATCCTGCAGTCACTGTGGCACGACTGCTTTAATAAATTTAATAAATAAATGTAATTTTCCAAGGAAAATAAATGCACAATTTCACTCTTTTCCCGTCACTATTGAGACAACATATCCTGGTCTGTTTTAGTGTTTCCTGTTTTATTTTGATAGTCTTGTCTCCCCTTGTGTTTTCAGCACTTTACTTCCTATTCGTGGTTTTCCCGCTTTTTTGTCGCCCAGTGATTTTCACCTGTATCTCATTGTCAGTTCTGCACTTGATTGTTCTCACCTGTGTCCCCCTGCCCTCTGGTATCAATGGGCTCTGTTTGTCGTGTGAAGTCAGAGAATCTGTCAGCCCATGTTTTGTATTTCTTTGCTGCTCTTCTTCCTTTAGTCTTGGCTTATTTTGATATATTGATATGTTGAGGTTTTTTTTCCTCAAGAGTGGTTTTCCTTTGAAACTTTTTTTTTTTTTTTGAAAGTTATCATTTTATTTTATTGTGCAATAGGACAATACAGTGACCTGGACAGACAGAGTGAATTACAAACAATGACATTAATGGTTTTGTGAGTGGGGTTTTATGTATGTGTCCATCCATCCATCCATACATAATACTGTCATAGTGAATTCCATAATTGAAGAACTGTGAAAATTGTGAGTGCCATTACAGCTCCACATTGCTTACACTCTGACTGCAAACAGTGTGAAATTACAGCTTTGCGTCCCTCCATGTGACGATGGGTTGACCTACATTGCACTGGCACATTTATAATCTATTAAAATCCCAGGTTGTATTTTATACACTGCTTTTCAGGGCACGCTCAAACAACAAAAACAGCTGAGTGAACACAACCGTCGCCTCCGAGCCAGGACTTCTCTGTTTAATAAGAACGTGGACATGGATTAAAGAGAATTAAGACTTTGTTTAAAAGCATTGATCTCGATGTGAGATCCCTCTGCAAGTGCTCTCTGTGCTGACCCTGTAGGATCGAGTGTTCTCAGTCGGTACGGGCCAGTCCTCCCTCGAGAAGATACATCGGGGTTCACTGCAAGCTTCACGCACTGTGTCAACACACTGGCATGCATACATGCTTTATGAGGTATTACATAAAAGCTTATTTATTGATTCCACAATAAAGAAATGGCACGTTAACCCAATTTATGAAACGCCACTGACATGCATGTAATGGCTAAAGTGTGGCCCAATATCCTCAAACGTCTTGGTTTAGAAATAAGATACTTTGAATCTAAGCCATTATGGACTAAATTAAAGCTTTATTAAGACCTTGTTGGGATACTGCCCCCCTTTACAACATCCTTTTCCGGGTCCATTCTGGGTGAACCCTTGAAAAAATGGTGTTGCCTAAGGAGAAAAAATGTCCACTATGTTCAAAGTTTTTGAGATTGGCTTTCTTCCCCATTCTGATGCTCAGTTTGAACTTCCACAAGTTGTCTTCATCATGTGGTTATACACAGTTTTGTGTCCTGCCGTCACTCATCTGATTACACACACCTGCAGCTCGTCTCAGCAATCAAGGTGAGTCTCACCCAGCTGCCAGGTTGTTCTCAGCCTCCATGCTAAATGTGTCTCCAGGGTCAGTCCACACCTGCCCTGGGCTGTTTTGTCAGCCTCTACCTTGGGTTCTCCCTGCTACCTCTCTCCTGCCTTACCTCCACAGCAAAGAGCATTTTTCATCTTTTGCCTCCCTGTCATTGATTTGTTCGGTCCTTGTCAGAGAACTACTAATTGATTAGTAAGCTCCAAATAAATATTCTATTTTGGTATTATGTTACTGTTTGATAATTCTGAATGCCAAGATGAACTTCTTTGAAATACTGAAGGCTACTGGACATAAATTATGAACAGTGACCCATTTATTAAGGCACTCTCATGCATTAACACATGAACACCATGAATAAGCAGATTGTAGTATTAACAAAACCAACAAAATTAAACTGGATCTTTTCAGTGGGCAGCTCCATCAGTGGAGAAGAAGTCTTGAAATAAACCAGCTTCTGAATAATTTCCTCAATGTTCTGTCGTTGTATTCTTCTGAATTTACAGCCATAGTTTACCCCTATGAGGTCACTAAGGGACCCTGAATATTTATTTTAAGCTTTTGCCAACAGGCCTTGCCAAATTGTTGCCTCGCTAAGCTTCTTGATGGCATCATCTTGCAATAATGATACTTGACTTTGAACTTGTACTTGTAATTGAAACTAGGAGTGGAAATTGGAATGGCCATTACATGAAAGCCCAGTCGAAAGGTACAAGTCAGCCTCCCGAAAGGAGGCCAGAGCACCAAGCGTGGTAGAAGCAGCACACCTTCCCTTAGTGTTAGCCTAGCTGCTGGCTAGGTAACCAACTTAAAGACACACAGTCCTAAAGCTCTTTCTTTATCATAGCACCTTGATTCTATTTTTTATTGCTTCAGATGTTGTCAGATTCTGTTTCAAGTTCTGCTTTTGTTTGCTGACTGACCCTCACAACCTCAAGTTTGAGAGAATTTGGAAATAGCTGCACCATGTTCAGCTTGAGGGCCATGGGGATAGTTGGAACTGATTTATGGAACCAGAGGGCAGATACAAGGGGTCTGACAGGCTCTCTATTGATATTAGAAGCATGCTGGATGTGCAATAAACTAACTAACTAACTACCGTCAGCAGTGGTTCCCTTTTTTCCTTTTTCTTCCTGACAAGAGACACTTATGTTTGTGATTACACCGACCGTCCTCCTGTGGAACAGCTGTGGCTTGTGGCTGCTGACATGGCCGACTGCTAGTGGTATTATACGGCCTCTGAAACCACTTTGCGACCATCTGCAGACTACTTAACTGTTGTCACAAGGGGCTTGGTCTGTGTACGATTGTAATAGCCTGTGCAGTCTGATTTATAATGACGTCTACGTTTACACCAATAGTTGCGGTGATAAAGACGTACAATTTCAATAGCCATGGTAACTCAAAAACTAGATATTAAGTGTGGAACTTGATCTGAGTTTACTTTTGGAGTTGCAAATATAGAAGCTAGCTTTACGCCTAAAATGGATGTAACTCTAAAGTGAGCCGAGGCTATGAGGTTGAGGCAGAGATCAGATTTTGAATGTTAACTGCTGCCCACCAACCCTTCATTGAAAAAAAGTTTCTTTTTTGATGATATAATGCTAGCTTTGGAAAATAAATAATACTCTATCGATGAAAGTTGCGGAAGTCGGATCTAATTAAAAATCTATTCAAAAACCGAACGGCGCGTCCTCGTCGTGTGCTTGCACCTGCGGTTACAACACTTTGTTTGCCACACTGTCAAAGTGTGTCCCTGTCAGCCGGCAGTCCTTCGGTGAGCGAGTGCTGGTAACAATACACTTCAAGATCACAACGCACATCATCCGTCACTGTTGGATCGAGCCGGCGATAGCCATGTCAAGCGACAACTTGATCAGATAGAGATCTCAACCTGTGTGCCGCGCCACACGTAGCCTCATCACAGCTCATTATGGTCCGTCATGACCGACCGACCGACCGACCGAAGAAGCCTGGAAATGCTTCCAGCGGTGAGCCCCCCCGCTTTTCCCAGCATTGCCTGTGTCGTGACTCATTTGGCTTTGAGAGTATTTATTTATGTTTGATCGGCTGAGGTCACAAGATGAAAGTTGCCTTTACGGTAACCTTGGATCCACTCTTTCATTCTGTGAGCCGGCCAGCATTTTAACCGTTGTGCCAGGAAATCTTATCCAAACTTACCGTAAATGATGTTTTCCTTAGTGCTCTCTAAGGAGGTGAACTGTTACTTTTCATGAATGTTTTGAGTCAGCAGAAAAGTCAGCCAAGATGACAATGATTATGATAATACAATCTTGGTGGGGGTGTTATTCTGTGGAAGTGCGTGTAGCCTCTTTCTCAAGGCATCACTTACGCGGCGGCTACAGTTGTGCTGCCACATTAAATCTCGTGAAAAGTCAGAGCGAGCCTTGATTAGACCTTCTACTGTGGCAGAGGACCTGTGCCTTCAAGTCGCTTTTTTACTCATGATTTTACGCCTTCCAGCTAAAATGCATTGATGCAGTCCACAATTATCATCCTTTTGTCTTGCAACACATCTGGGTTTTCAGAGGAGAGGAAGGTTCTACTTTTTTTTTTTTTTTTTTTTTCAAATTCTCTAATCAAATAATATTGATTGATGTGTTAACTGCACCAGATAGGATAACAAACCAGCGTCGGTCGAAGCACAAGGCAAATAAGAACGAGCTTTTCTCCCAAATTGAATTTAAATTTAAAAAGCCATTCTTTTGAATGGCTACATCATGGAGAAGAAGTTTAAAACGTGGGCTACAGCCCACACCTTTCTGCCTCAGCCTTCATCAGGGTGTTGTAGTCAGCTCAGCACTGAGATTCTCCTTAAATAGGATGATCGGACGATGATGTGGGTTATGTTTATGCTGTGGTTCGGCGGTAGAGCGTCACCTTTCTATTCTAGTCAGTGGCTGCATTTGCTTCCTTTGCAACTGCGGTGATCCATCGACTTCTAACAAATATTTATGGCTTCTTTGCTCTTGGACAGAATGTTGGTCACAAACGCGAAATGAAGCATCTGCTCTATTCTTTTCTCAATAAAATGAGTAATAACTGACTGAAGTCATTGAATTGCTCCACCAATTTCCCGTATTCTCCCCAATATTTCTCCATGTCTCCATGGTCTTTCACAATTGCACGTGCAAAGTGAGATGTGAGCGGTTCCATCTGGCGTGGCTGGTTACAATTGGGCAGTTGATGCGAATGTGTTCTCAGATCAGTCTGTTGTTTACTATAAAAGTGAAAGGCGAAGCAGATGGAGTTTTATAAGTGCAGTTCTAACAGTTGTAACCCATCCGTCCGTTAAAATCGTGAAGTTGAGCATGACAGAGGTAAACACCTCTCACGGTTGTCTTTTCTGCCTGCAAGTCAAGCTGGAGTCATAATTATCTACTGAACAAGCTTGATCATAATATGAATAAAATCATTCTTGTTAATACGGATACATTTTCTTTGAAGTTTTCTACAGAAATGGCTCTTTAAGGGACAGTGCGACAAATCATTGCCAAGGACATCGAAGATATGAGGAAAGTGAAAGAGAAGAAAAACAGACTTGGCTCAAAGCTACTATAAAAAGACCCTCATATTTACCCATCGCACCTCTTGACTATTAAAACAGGCAATTTACCCCCCCCATCTCCTTCTAGCCAATCATGGCAGTAAAGCTGCTGGTTTCTGAATGGCTCTGCTGCTGCTGCTGCTGCTGCGAGGTGCCGTGAGTTCACAGAGGAAGTCGAGAGGTGTGATTAACTGACGCATCACCGCCCGTCAGCTGTTGTGGTTTATTACATCCCATTTCTGAGCCAATGTCACTAAAGGTTGCTCTCCTTTGAGACCGGGTCTCCATGGTAACTACACACCTTACCTTTACCAGAGCAGAGGTTAGCTTGAGAATAACAGATTTAAAATGACCATAAAACGTCCTGCGGACCTTCGGTCCCTAGTTTCTACATCTTGTAGGGGTCAATAAATGTAAGGGGAAAAAACAGTTCAACCATTTCTGAATGGAAAATGGCCTTACATGTTGCGCTTGATGAATTTAACTCAAGGTAACTTGAATAAATTATACTGATAGTAATTAAATCATAACATTTCATCCATTTTTTCAGAAGATATTTTGTTGTAACGTTTTTGTTCATTTTCAATTGACATTAAAGCACATGTTTTCTATATCCCATGATATATTTTATTTTTCGATGAGGTGGGTCACCAAAACACTCCATCTGCTGCTGCTGCTCCGGCTCCTCTGTCAAATTTCAGAACCCCTTTGTGAGCCCACCAGTCGAAAAGTTTGCCCACCCCTGATTTACAACTGACGAGAAGATTTCCACTTTTGTTAGCATTGAGTTTGAGCTTGTTCACTGATAAAAGCTCACCTTCAGATGTACTGATTATATATAACAGTTTTTGTAACTAATAGTAATAAGAAGAAATAGTATTTTTTTTTCTTAGAATGTCAACCTGCAGTAAGTTGTAGTAAATCAGTTAAAATCCTTGATAACAAACTGCTATTACTACCCAATACATTTGAAAGTCTTATATTTCTTTTTTCACTGAAAGTTCAGTTTTAGTGACTATGGACAGAAACCAGTGTGTGCATTTCATTGCTAAAGTGCTTGTACAGCAATTTAATAAAATCCTCTTCAACAATGGATTGATTACAGATGTCACGTACGTGAGGACGTGTACGTGCTTGAGGGGTGAAAGAGAAGAGACACGCCCCCCTCATTGTTTCTGCTGTGGTGCAACAATCTGCAGCCAGATAGCAGAGGGTCAATAAGCCGGCTGCGTTCCTGCTATCAGTTGATATAGTTTCCTCTGTCTCTCCGCCTGCCTCCTGCTTCCCTTCCCTTCCCTTCCTCCCAGGGTGCGTTGTGATTGGTCAGCTGGCTGCCGCTGCATGCTGCCCAGGCTATAAAAGTCACAGCTGGAGGGGCGGGGACACCCACAGCCTGCTGTGCGTTACCGGAGAGAAGCGCTCTCGCAAACTTTGGCAGCATCGCCTCCCAGTCGCCACTGGATCTTTTCTATCCTCCATCATGTGCAAGGGGCTCGCAACACTTCCTGCCACATGTCTGAAGAGGTGAGACGACCAGCAGGCCGCGCGGCCGATAGCTTCTATACGACTTGCATGCACGCGTTTTTTGCTTGAAAGTTGAATCCAGGAAGTAGAGGAACTGGATGCAACCCTGTGTTTACATTGCACGTGTGAATGCTCGGCCGCATGCGAGGCGAACTGGACCAGGGTGCGTTTGACTGACCGTCTTCTCCTCTGAATCTCCACAGTGCCAAAGACATCAAGCACAAAATCAGCTTCCTGCTGCAGAAGCCTGAACCTCAGGCAGCAGAGCAGAAGCAGAGCAAGGAGAAGGCGGCTGCTCCAAGCGCTGCTGCGAAAAGGTCAGAAGAAGAGCTGCGTCTTTGTGGAATCTCTGTCCTGCTTTGGGTTTTTTTTCCCAGTAACCTCGTTTGTTTGTGTAACCATTTCTTTGGGAGTTTTTAGAAGCAACCGATTCATCTACAACCTTGCTAGTAATATTATCTCACTGGTCCAAGAGAACTGTGCTGTCCTTGTAACTTTCTTCACTGTGCTTTGAAAACCAAACCTTCAATAAATTTGCCACAACTTGAATAGTAAAGGCAACGAAGCAGAAGTAATTCCTTCTGTTTAGTTGCCTAGTATGCAACACAGTGAGCGGAATCAACATTTTCAAATCGACATTTTGCAAGCGTGACTTTCTTGACTAAAGAGAAAAAGAAAAAGACCATGAACTCTGATCGTTTGGGATATTACGTCTCTATAAAAGCTTTCACGGAACTCTAAATATTGGATTTTTGTGTTTTAGTATTAAATTTGTACTACAAGTAAGAACCTTGTAATTCATCAAAATTAAAATCGGAAGCCTTCTTCACATTTTAAGCTTTGGCCAGTGAGTATTATACCTGATTACCACCTTGACATGAAATGATTCAGGCTGATGTGATTTGTTTAAAATGAAGACCGACCTGTCCCACACCTGTCACATGTGTCATCGTCCCACCAGACGTGGTTTGTGCTTCTCTGCCCCAGGGTGCATTTAGTGAGACTGAATGAAATTACGCGTCGGCTGTGCTAAGCACTCACGGCTGTTACAGCCCACACTGGGGGGGCATTAGCGGCCTTCATTAAACTTCATCTGACCACACTGACAACATTCACGGAACCTTTTGTGTTGTTTTCCTTTGCTGAGCTGCAATCCGTGTGATGGTGATTCATTTCTAGCCGCGCTGCCGCAGTGACAGCGGCTGCAGGGAGGACGCATTGGTTCTGTTGCGCTTTCATTTACGTCAGGATAAGATCTTCTCTATTCCGCAGTCTTTACTAGGTCAAATCCAGATAATATATGCTCTTTCTTGTCTCCATGATTAAGATCAGTGAGGCCAATTTGCCTCTTCACCCAGCTCTTCTACATGCACACAATGAAATCCCTGCTGGAGAATCTGTGGCGAGATAAAAACATGATCATACGGACGCCAAGCGCAGCCTAAAGAGTTGTCATATTTTGGAATGTTTGCTTCTCTGTAAACGCTGCATTCATTTTTTTTCTTCTTTCTTTTCGCTTAAGGCTGCCGACTGCAGCTGAGGTGGAGAAATGGAAGGTGTCGTTCAACCATCTGATGAGCAGTGAAAGTGAGTGTTTCCCAAAGAATGTTTCACCTCAACCGGGCCAACGTAAACACCGACGCGTCTCTCTGGATTTGTTCTAATTCTCCTTCGACGGCTCCCATGAAAAATGGAACCACGCTCTGGTTTGACTGCGCCGTGGAATCATGGAAAAATTAGCACTCGCAGCCGTGACCCCCAACATTCTCTGCACAACTGACGCTTTGGATGATTTCCCCCCCACTCTAGTTAATGAGTAAAGAGATCCTACTGGTGATCGGTGGCCTTCGACTGTGGTCGTCTTGCGCCGACGCAGTGTCGTTAATGAAGCTAAAGTGATGCCTGACGCGTTCTCATGCTCTGGCTTCGTGCTACGTGTCTTGAGGCACAATTCAATGGCCCCCCCAGGGCACGCTGATGAGTGCTGTGTGTGCGTGCGAGTGCGTGTGCGTGGCTAATTCCTCCGAGAGCAGTGCTGTGTGAATGTGGAGAGGCAAACGGGAGCAACGGCCTCGGGGAGAAGAGACTGAAGTTCTGACCCGCTGTGTTCAATGACCTCACACAGTGTCTCTCAACATCTTCCCTCTTCCTCTCCGACCTCATCTATCTGCCCCCGCAGGCTCATTCTCCTGCTTTTATTTATTTTGGCTTCATTTTATTTATCTCATCGGGGTCCCAGCGCTCCTCTCCTGCGTCCTGAGTCATGTTGGATTTTCCGAGCAGCCGTCGCTAATTGTGCGTCTTTCCAAGACGGGCCAAAGCCCTCTGTGATGTCCAAATTTTTATTGACTTGGCAAGCAGTCACTGTTTAAAAATCAGAGGACCTACTTAATGTAATTTCCATTACTGATGGTTTTAATTTTATCTTTGGGCAAAAAGCCAGTCTGATGGGACTGTAGTTGTAGTTGGATGGAAATAAGTCGATACAAGGGCCTTAAGTTTCACCGTTTTTCAAAGTATGAGTTGGGTGGAGGCAGCATTTCTGCACTGGGAAACCCAATGTTGTTCAAATTAGTTTGTTTGATTCTGCTCTGAGCAAAGAGTGAATCTGAGAAAAGGAGAACCCCCCCCTAAAACAAACAAACAAAGAAACAGCTGCCGGGCACAGAGCCGCTGATGGTTTCAATTGAATCTGCCGGCTTTGAGAAAACTTGACATCCAGCAAAAAAAATCTAATTTGGCACTTTCAATTTAACACAGAGAGTGGCAATATCGGCAGATCCGTGTACCAACATTGATTTGAGGTAATTGCTATGCAAGTATCAGAATTCAATACAGTTTTTACATTTCAATTCGTAGTAGTTGTATTTTTTTTTTTTAAATAATGTAGACATAACTAATGTCATTTTCACCAATTACATGTTTATAAACACCGTAAGAAAGTCACTCCAAATGTCACTCACAAGTCTTTGGGAACATTTAGTTGGAAAAAAAAATGTTTGTAAAATTTCAATGTGTTTGAATGGAATAAATGGCTTTGATCGACTCAACCATTTCTGATGCAATAATACAAAAATGAACATCAAAATAAAAAATAAAAAAAATGGACCTCAAACTGAGCTTGTAATCTGCTTTGTGTATCTACACCAGCTGGCCGCACCGTCTTCACCAGTTTCCTGAAGTCAGAGTTCAGCCAGGAGAACATAGACTTCTGGATGGCCTGCCAAGACTACAAGAAGACGTCGCCTGCGAAGCTGGCGGCCAGAGCCAGGAAGATCTACCAGCAGTATGTGGAGGCAGACGCACCCAACGAGGTAATCACTCCACCCTGGAGCACAATCAAAACACCTAACGTAAAACAGCACGCCAACAATCTCCTTCCTCTTCATTGACGGACCCGCAGGTGAACTTGGATGCGGCGACCAGAGAGGAAACGAGGCAGAACGTGGATGACGCCTGCCCGAGTTCTTTCGACGGAGCCCAGAAGGTCATCTACACCTTGATGGAGAAAGACTCGTACAGGCGCTTCCTTCATTCCAAGCTGATGAACGAGCTCAGCCAAAGCTTCCATCAGGAGAACATAGAAAAGAAAAATTGCAACTTGTTGGAGAGGAGTCGGCTACTAGCTGGCGGCGCCTAAACTGCGAAAAAAGACGGAAAAAGCAAGAGGAAGGTGCAGGAGACTGAGACTGAGTGGGAATGTTGGAGCTGTCTGTCGTTGGGTTGAATCGGAAGACTTGTAACGTTTGGACCAGATTTAATTTGTTGGAAAAAAAAATACACACACACTTATATTTATATTACTTACTTGCAAGTAATGTGTTGACATTCTAGGAGGTCATGTTGAAACTTATCCAGACACACTGTGACATTCTGCATCATTACTTAAAGATAAAAGTAAAATAATTTGTTTTAGCTTGTAGCTTGAGATGTTGCGTCCAAGTAGCCCAAATCAAACTGACTCAGACTCGCTGACGAGTCAGTATTAACAACTTCCACCATTATTAAACTGAAATCATGATCATTGGCCCAGTTACAGCAAGTCTTCCTTGTCTGGGAAAAGACTGTACTAGTGATCACGTTATCGTCAAACAATGAAAGATACTCGCCGGCAGGAAGTCAAAAAGCAGTAGTTTACTTACTACTTATTGCTGCACTTATTTTCTCAATTGTGTGCCATAAGGTTACTAGAAAGTGTAGGGACAAATAAAGAGGAAGTTGAGTCGCTTCGAGAGTCTTTTGTGAGTGTCACTGTGCTATCCAGGTGTGTTGTGCAGGTATTTATGTGTCTGTTTTAACTTAATATCATGCTGTTTGTTCTTTATGACGTTATTGATGAAAACGTGATTTCCTATTTATTACGATGACTATTCAAAATAAAAAAAAACTGTGTTGGAGTATCTCGCCAAACTTTTTTTTTTCAACACAACTCTGACCTGGTGGAGAGAAAATCATTGCTGGTACCCATTTACTCCTCTGAAACCATTTGCAGCGTTACAGTTTTTCTTCTTACCTACGTACTCATAATCAGGATTCAATGGAAATCTGTGTGCTTTCACCCTAAATAGTATGAGAACTTATCTTTAAGATAAAAGCTTGACTTGACGAATAAAGAACAGCTAGTGCACCAATTCAATTCTCATTGGTTTTCTTGCTTTTTATTATTTCTTTCATCAGTCTGCCACCAACCAGAATGTGGATACCCCTGCATGGAACCATGACCTGGCATGTAATAAGGGCAGCGTAATCTTCGCTGTGCAAGAAGTCATTTATTTCCCCCCCTCATACAAATTGCTTCAAAGCACAAACACAGAGTAAATAGATACAGATGGGTGATAATGGAATTATCATAGCAATACAACAAGTCTTGTTTTTACGTAACGGTCATCATATTAAACCAGCAAACTCACTTAGGCCCGATAAACTCTGTCAACCGCTGACATCTTGAATCAGCCTGTGATAACTGTGGTGTTCAAAATGTCTGATGATTTTCCTGCACACCACCACCACCACCACCACGCCCAGCAGCAGTCTGGTCCGGCTTTCTGGCAGAAGTCTGGGAAGACGTGTCTGATGTGTTCCATCGGTCCACTTCGGTACTGACGTCACAATACATACATCACAAATGCTCCTGAACAGATGGTATAGTTTTCGTATTGCTGCCTGAGAGACGATGGGCGGACAAACGTCGCGGATGATTTGAGTCCCGCATGAAATGGCCGGAATTTCTGTGCGTCATGGCTGTAGGTTTGTGTGTCACTGAGCGGAGTTTTCCGTTTCCGACTCTGATTCTGAGAACAGCTGTTGATTCGAGGAAGCTGAAAAGACTCATAGCGAGGGATGCAAACGTCCCAGCTGTGTTGTTGTTTTTGCTCCCTTGCTAAATCTCAGAGGAGACGACGGAACACTTTGTAAAATATGCGGTTTTCCAGGAACCGCAAATGTCAAGATATTTTATATGGCTGACATTTGTTC
This sequence comes from Thamnaconus septentrionalis, assembly GCA_009823395.1. Lineage (NCBI taxonomy): Eukaryota > Metazoa > Chordata > Actinopteri > Tetraodontiformes > Monacanthidae > Thamnaconus > Thamnaconus septentrionalis. Next base: position 20,382,393 of record CM020508.1, on the reverse strand, counting down.
CAAAAAAATGAAAGATGTTTTTATTTCATTATTTCATGCATCTATTGGATAAACAGCCGACATGGACACTTTTTGAACTGTAGAGGAGAGCTGCTCCTATAACATGCAATTCCACTCTTTCAATGCAGTTTCAGGTTCAGAAATCCGTTATGGAAACATGGTAACGTGTTAGTGTTACTTGCGGAGAAGACCAGTGTAACTTGATGCACAAGCGCTCCAGGCTGCAATTGTGGTTGGGTCTCAACTCTGGGGAACATGGACCAGACCACCAGACTGTAGTTCCCAGGCTGTCACTTTGCGGCACTCACAGCAGCGCTGCTCCTGGCCTGAACTCTGGGCTGAAAAGTTGAATAACTTCCACTTTAAATCAATCTGGGGATTTTGATGCACATTGAAAAGGTTGAAATTATGAAATGAACATGTTCTCCTTCACCATAAAGCCCAAGATGTTGTGTTCTCAGACTCCACCTCGCATGGCCTCGGTTGGTTGGCACAGTGCATCCTGGGCAAAAACCCTGTCTGACCTTTTAACCCTGCCCTACTATGGACTTCAGTCCAACACCGCCTCATTTGCTCTACTAATACTAACCACAAGAGATCACTATATGGAATCTAAATGAAATGCTGTTCATACTAAACTTTATATGTGGATGATCTGTGTATTTTTTTTAAAAGTAGAAACTGACACGTATCAGTTTAAATGAGAAGATTTGAAAATGGGAGAAACTGAACTTAATATGGTGTTGAAATATCATCTGCGTAATTGTCCATTTTTCCGTCCTGTTAGCATTTTGTCTCAGCGTGAATTACTGTTAACTGCTACCACATTAGCACTCACAGCCAAACTTCATGGCCATTTAGGGGCAACACGATTGAGAGTGTGACGCTACGCAGAAAATAAACTTGCTTTGGTTTAATCTTTTGCACATTTAACTTGATAGACAGCGACAGGCGAACTTGGCCAAATATTTAGCTTGTGTTCATTCCATCTGACTACATTTACTTTGTTTAGAGGAAAAGACGCTCAAGGAGATATTTAGAGGAAAAACAAACCCACACATATGCAGGCCCTTATAAGTCCCTTAAGACTCAGACAAAGATGGTCCTTGGACATAAACTGAAGCATGAAGAGTAGATTCCTCTTTCTTCGTCTTGCAAGTGTACTTTTAATTACACTTTTTTTTTTTTGACAAACATTAGGTTCTACTTTGGAGAACAACTGTAACCATCCTTTCTCCTTAAAGAAGGGCCCAGTGCTTGTCAAAGCTCACTGCGAAGCAAACAGTCTGAATCAGAATGTGATGGTATCAGTATTAGGGAAAAAAAAAGCACAAAACATAGTGCAGTATGCATGTCGTGGCATCAAGTCTCTTGTTCTACAGTGTTAATTGACAGTAAAGGGACGAAAGTAAAACATTACGGTTAGGGTTCGTGATCGTGATCCAACAGCGTTGAATGAAATTTTTGGCTCCCTCTGTAATACCAGTTCCATTAAGAATGAATTTTTTTTTTTTAATCTGTTGTTGCATTCATAAAGCTCTAAAAATATTCGCTTTTTATATTCTAATTTTAATGTGTCTGCAAATATCACTAAACTCCGGTCAGCATAATTCATCAATGCCGGGGGCTGACATTGATGTATCGGTAAGACTGAATTAAAACGTGCAGTGCATTACATAGAAGTTATTGCATTAATAATCCATAATTCTAAAAAGTTCATAATGAGGGAAGTGGCAATTAATCATGCAATGACATTTTGGAAACAGCAACATGTAATAATAATGGTGGCGAAGCTAAAAGTCCTCTGAGGTTTTATTCATAAAAACGTTGAAGCAACACTTTATGAAGGTTGGTTGTATAATACATTGAGAGTGCATTTATGAGGCATAGATCGTGCTTTATAAAACCTCTATAACAAGGCTCATATGTCACCCAATAAAACGTCTCGGCTGATGCAGTGTGGTGCACGTGAAAGTGGGGCTATATAGTGGCAAGGACGTAATGTGATGATTTCATTAAGCACTATCTGTTTAGGACCGCAAAAGGACACAAAATTTGATTTAGTAGCAGACAAGCAAATCTACATCATCTCATCTAGGGCCATCTCCAACGAGGGATGTGCCTGTGTGTTTGGCCCGCAGCGCGCTGAGTGGCCCTCTGATCAGGGCTTTATTCAGCGTTAACCTGCTTATTGCTGCGTGTTGCCTCTGCCGTCCTCGCCCGGCAGCTGCGAGCCCCGCTAATTAAAAACCGACGGGATGATCTGGAGCTCTTATTTCACCGTGCATGCAGGGAGGCACGTACACGCAGACGTGTGCATGTGCAGAGCCACTTCAACAAGGACGTGAGCAATGGTAATGGCCAATTATATTGGAAAATTGGAGCACTGTGGGGGGCGGGGGCGTCAGGGCCAGCAAGCCTTTCTCTGCTGGCCTAAACATACTGAGAAAAGTTACTTTCCCACTTCAATGTCTGTTGTCTTCATGTCATGTTACCCACTTCCACTGCTGCCATTGTTGTACTTGATGGTTGGCCAGCGGGAATCAAGGTTGCATTGTCCCGTGCGCCGAGTGAAGGGATCACAGTCAGTTGGGATAGTCTGTCGTCTCCAGTCTGTGATGCCACGGCCAGTCAGCTGGCCTCACGCTGAACTGTGATTGGATAAGCACTCATGAGAGCTGGAAAGACTTAACTAACCCTTGAGCTACTGCGATGAACCCACGATGGTGGAAAGAGAAGGTAAACTGCTGAATCATCGGCAATCCAGAATGTAAATGATGCATTATTGTTTTGCTGTTTGATTTATAATGTCAAAAATAATAGAGTCATAAATGCCTTTCAGTCAATGAAACTGTACAAACCAGCTGCTATAATTAGGCGTTTTTAGATTTGCTTGGTTATCAAATTGTTGTTTTACAGAATAGCAAATTTGTCCTCCACTAAACCAAAACTGTAGGTATGAAATAAAGGAAAACAAAGTGACAACTGATGGTGAGTCCATTCCTTTATGGGGAAATATTGATAAGATCCCTGCCAGCACTCCATTCAGAGGACTTGTGGGTTTTGCTGTTGTATGGGAGAATAAATGTAAACACAATTGTGTTATCTCTTGTTGTTGGTATTTACAAATAAAATAAATACATATTCAAGTATTTTATGCATATATATTTTATATGGTTAACTCTGAAACATACACTCAAGGCTACATCATTAATGAATACTCAACACTGTAAAGCCCTTATTGAGTTTTGTCTGTGACACCACTGTTTAATTCTGACATTCAGGGTTTGGCAGCAGACTGGCCAATCTGTGCCATGTATGACCATTGTCAGAGACTTTTCAATACAATTACTGTTTTTTTTTGTCTGTTTTACTATTGTCCTATCTAATGATTCGCCTGTAGGAAAATATCTCTCCTAATAGCTGTTTATCCAATCATGACTGGATGGATTTTTCAGAACAATAAGGACTTTTAAAATGCTGAATATCTAGTTGACAATATCCATGAGCTACAGAGATATATACTGTGATTATTATTACAAAACAAGATTAAACATAATGCATTGTATAACTGCCACATTGATAAAAAGTTTTCTATTTAGGCCACTTCAACACTGCACACTGACACCAAATCTCCCATCGCATCCAAGCAGTAGCTATACGTGAATCAATACAGATATTTGTCGTATATAGTTGGTGATAAGTTGTGTTTTGAAGTCTTCGGTCTTAACCTGTAAGAGAGTACACAAAAAGGTTATTAAAAGATGACTGATTTTAATTTTGTTTAGGTTTGTGACTACAATAATACCTTTTCTCAAACTCAAAGTTATAAATAGAAATCTGAGAATCAGTGACGGATATGTTTCGGTAACCACCGACAGTTTGCGTTATGTTGCAAACCTCCGTTTCCTTACACTGTAGCGCAGTCTCAGTGACTCAGCAAACTACCAATAACTTTGTTATGGCTACATGGGAAACAGGCCTTCCTCTATGTTAAAGTCACAGCTCTTCACTATGTTCTCTGAGATCCCCTCCTACTTGATTTTCCCATCTTAGCAACTTGCAGTCAAGTGGTCATCAAGGAGCTCAACCACTGAGCCAACCAGCCAACGCTGTTCTCAAGGACAACTCTCAAAGGATGATTCATAACAAAAATAGGTTTAGATGACGATCCAAAATGTCTATATGATTGTGAGAAAGGAAGAGGGCTGAAAAATGTATGGCTTTAGTTTTCAACAAACGTCCACTCTGTGGAGGGTTCCTTCAATGATGTTGTAGAAAATGTTTGCTTCTTTTGTAGAAGGACAAATGTGTTCAATTATTACTATTACTATTTAACAACCATCTTCGATTAATACATGTTGGGACTGTTAGTCATTCCAATTCCAAAACCTCCCAGTGGACCTGGCATATTTGACTCTGAGAAAACCCATGATGGTGTCTGATTGAAAAACTTTTCTGCCTGTGACATTGAAAGAAAAAAAGGAAAGAAAAATCAAATTTCTTCACGTGCTGAATGGCTATTATCTGACGATTAATATTTTGGGATTTTGCCAAATAATGTTTAAGCTCTTTATTGAATGAGGCCTGAACCAAGGTTCGCTCTTAACTGGAGAGGACACCAGCGTTTGTAAATCAGAGCCCTGTTGGAACAGGGATGCAACTGGACTTCTGTCTTGAGACAACCACATGGCAAGACATCACAAACCCAACACAGTCAAATGTACTTGATAATGAAGACGTGCTTGGAAGTAGTTGCCCCTGCTATAGGTGTGTGACACTCTAAAAATCTGCAAAACTTATGCAAATTTAAGATTTGACCATTGGTTGATTTTTCTTTGACAAAATGTTCTTATTGTTTAATGCATTTATTTATTTTTTTAATAAATGGCTGTAATGACAAATTGTAAAGCCATTTCATGTGTAGGTGTGTGTGATGTGAACAAGGTGGAGAGGGAGGGATTTTCTCAAAAGACCCATCTGCTTTGAAAGGTATTCTTTCTCACAATTTCAGATTTATTCATTGATTTATTTTTATTAAATAAGACTTTTATTTACCCAGATTTCTGACACAATTGTAGTTTATTAGAATGAAAAAAAGAAATTCATTTTTTGGTACCCATGCAACTGACGGCTTTTTGAAACCTCCCCACCTCCCCACCCACACCTCCAGTGCTGCCACTGAGGCAGCTTAGTTAACCAGCAGCTCCTGGTACTGCTCAGATCGGAGGAAACGACCGAAGGAGTCTTTCTCCATCAGGGCGAAGATCCGCTTTTGGGCCAGGTCAAAGGTCGAAGGGGAAAGATCCACCAGGTTCCTCAGGGTGACGTCTTTGGTGAAGTGATCAATGTTGACCTGTGTTCACAGCAGAAGGGCCGCATCTGTCAGAGTCATTGCTGTTTACTCACACAGTTTGTGCGAGATGTAACAAATGCCACAACTTCATGGAACCCAAACTGCAAGAGGTGGATTTCAAATAATCATAATAAATGATTGAAATCACATAAGATGGCACGGTGTGTTTGTTTTCAAGCCCCTTTTCACTGACTTCTTCAGAAGAAACTCTCATATATCTGTGTCCTCCAGTAGTAGTCATGATGCAATGAGTTCAGGTAACCATTACATAAGACCTGCTCATCTCTGACTGCTTCCATGTGAGAGTGAGTTTGACCCCGTGGGGCCCCTGACCTCTCTGGGTCCCTCCGATTGGATGAAGTCCTCGTAGATTTTCTTGGCTTTGGTGGCCATCTTCACGGGATTCTTGGTCTTCTTGAAGTCCTCGCAGGACACCCAGAACTCAATGTTCTCATCACTGAACTCAGACTGCAGGAAGCTGCGGAAGGCAGCCAGGCCATCTGATGGAGAGAGGACGGGGGTGGTTTGCAAACACACTGACATTTTGCATACAACCACAAATCACTGTCCATTTGACCGCACAAACTTTCGCAAGTACGCCGACGACACTGCGCTCGTCGATTATTTTCATTTGAGTCACAATTCGGCCTTTGTTATTACAAGAAATAAACACATTTAACACAAGTTTAAGCAAACCTCGTTGGAAAAGCAGCAGCTCGTCAGACTCTTGATTCGTAATATTTCTTACTCACTGACTGTTTCGCGCTAACAGCTCTGTTTACGAACAAGCACTTTGGTCCGTAAACTTTGGTTTTACAGCACCCCCACCATGATTATGTATATTCATTACTAGGAATTTGTCCAACACCTAAAATGACATTTATAGGTGGGAGGTATTTTAAACAAAGTAGACCCCCCCCACCCCTCCCTCCCCCATTAGCGTTTTATGATCTTGACAAATGGCCTAAAACGTTTCTGTGTATTCACAGCGAGGTGTTATGAAAGCCTTGGCAGTAGGGTTGCCAACTCCCAGAAATTGAAATATGGGACACCTCACCCTGGGTTTTGGGCGGTCAAAACCACATGGAAAACTGCGTTTTGGCACAGTTATACCTGTTAAATTGTAAAGCAGTTGTACCCAGTTGCAAAGCAACTGAGTACTTAGAAAAGCGCATAATAAATCTGAGCTATTATTATTATTATTATCATCATCTTCTCTTTCATTTTCATGACTTCCAGCAGCAGCGCTCATTTTTCCACACGAGGAAACAAAGCAAACAGACTGACATGCGTGCCGCCGGCCACAGCCTTGCAACACACACAGCACAGGGACGCACGCACACACTCACACGCCAGTACTGTTGCGCCTTCCCTGTCAACTGCGCGGTCCTAATGTCCTTCGCATACAGCGCACAAACACCGAGGCAAGCAGACAGACGCACACTGCATGGCGAACCAAACCGAAAAAATCTATGCACGTTCCCTTTACCCGGGAGGCCGGGACAAACAACGTCCCGTACGGGATGCGCCTCTTTTGGCTCAAATGCGGGGCGTCCCGGCCAATACGGGACAGTTGGCAACCCTACTTGGCAGAGACCCAACTTTTACTGCTGTGACACAGGAGGACCACAAGAGAGAGGTTGGCCGTTAACCAGGGACCAGTGGATCGCTGGCTGATAACCGCGAGCAGCACAGCAGGTCTCGTTCATTGATTTCTTGGTTGAGCTCCTGAGACTTTAAGAATCTCCTTGGTTGAGGGCGACAACAAGCTGCTTCTTGGCACAGTTTTTAACGTCCAAGTTTGCTTTTCCACTAGAATCACCTACCATTAGGGAAGGTTTTCATTTCATCCGTATGGTTGGTCAGGTGACTTGGTAAGTTTTGCTTTCAGAAGAACTAACGTGTATGAAATGATGCAAGAGCTGAGAAGTTATGGAGTTACCATTGTTATTTTAATGCGTTGCTTGTGCACTGATGTAAAAGTGAGACCCTGCAAACGTTAAACACACGGCAATTATCCGCGGAGAGACTTCGATAAAACAGCCATATGAAAATTAACATAGGGCCCCTGTGTGTGTGTGTGTGTGTGTGTGAGAGAGAGAGAGACAAAGAGAGAGGGAGGGGGGGGAGCATGTGCTGCAGACGATAAGTAATTGTGTTCTGGCCTCGGGCTTTTATCTGTAATCTAGATGGCTGGTTTGTTTCAAAATAGCACTCTGCCTCAATCAAGCTGCGGCTGAAAGACAACTTGGTACAAGGACACACAAAAGCAAGCACACTCACAGCTGCGCTGATGACAAGCTAACAAGGCAAAGCAGCAGCAGCAGAGGCCTCCAACAAAAGAGGTCGCTCGCTCCGCGTTGACGCTGTTGTGCTGCTTAAAGTCGTCTTTTGTCCAGTGGGCTTTTACAACTTTCACTGTCGCTTATTAGCATTTTTTTTTTTTCTATAACAGACACATCTCTACTTTTGATGATGTCTGCGTAATTTGACATGTTTCTCTACAGTACGAAGATAACATCTAAAATAGTTATGTGTCTGTTATAAAAGAGAAATGCTAAGAATCGTACGATGTACGATGAACCTCATTCAGTTTTGGTGGTTTACTGTCGCTGCCGGTTGCCTTGGCCGGAGCCTCTCAGTGGAAAAACATTTTAACAGTTGGATTTTGGGTTGAGAAATTCTCCTCGTGGATGGAGTGTTGCACACGGAGCGCAAAAGAGCCCGAAAGAGGTTCGGCCTGCATGTGCAGTCGTTCCCTAATGAGCCACGGCACATTATTTACATTAAGAAAATCCCACGGCAACGGGTGGCGGGACGGAGGGGTCAGAAGGTCATGGGAATTAACGGTGAAAAGAAGCCTCATGTAAAATGTAATGCAGCCAAAGCAAACAAACAGACAAATAAAAATCACACTGCGGCTCACAGCAGGTGAGCAATAAAACAGCGGCGGTCAAATTGTTCACGCGTCCCCGTGGATTTGTGAGCATAACGCGGACGCTCTCGGGCCGGCTGATTTACACACGCAGTCGCACGTTCGTGCAGGCATGCAAACACAAGAGGGCGATAAATCCTGCGGCTGTGGACTCCGACCGAAGTCAGCGCGACAAGTGGGCTATTTACCGCCTACCGAGCTCCGCGGCGCTGTTTCACATCAGTTTGAATCAAAACTGTTTTGATGAAAACTCCGGGACTGGCGGTTAGAAGCAAAACTGGTGCACATCCAGTTGACTGCCATGACCCACAGGACTTCGCCATGGCTCTCTGCCGGCTCTCCGTGCGCTGCACGCAGTAAACAGTGGAGCCGGAGGCTTGGTGTCTGGCGCAGCTGGACGTACAACAGCGCTTGTAAACGTGTTCCTCTAGCTATAGGCAGTGTTTACATTTTTGCTCCTAACACACCTGGAACCGCTCTCAGTTTTAAGGCCACCTCCCCAAAAATGACCTGGTTTCATTCATTCATTGGCAGTTTAAGCTCTGTTAGGGAAACAGTTCATTTTTTTTCATCATCAGGTTTCAGGGACAGCGAACAATCAACTTGAAAGGTTGACAGTTCAAAGAGAGAAAAGGTTTCCTATTGATCTGAAATAGTCAGAAAACGACTATAAAATATGGACTAATATTAAACATATGAACTGATATACAAACAAACAAGCAAACACACAAAAATACTTAACACAAGACACAAATTTAAATTTCTTCGAAACTTCGAATCGTAGTTTCACAAAGTCAAGAGGTCGACTGCAGGTAAGTTTTGTGAAAGTTTGTCGTGTATGGGGAAGTAAGTGCACCTACAGCTGTTGTTCAGGACTTTGTCCAGACTCTCGCGCCACTGAGCCGCCTCATCCGGGGTGGGCCTGCACACAAAATACCTCCGTTCAGTCCAGAAGATGCAGAGGAAAGGCACAGAGTCTCCCCAGAGACCCTCAGGAGGCCCTCAGTGTCATGAGCCAGTAGGTTCAGTCAGTAGTCGGACACAGTGAGTTCAGACTTAAATATCAAAACATCTTTGTGTTGATAGAAAACAAATATGAAGGGCTAAGTACATGTGCATCTGTATAATGTGTGAACTTGATGCAAAAACATGCAAAAAAAAAGGGAGAAGGCAAATCTACAAACAATAACTGATCAATGCTTCTGTGCAATCTGTGGATGAGTTGTCCGTTGTTAGAAATTGTCATAGCTTGATAGTCGAGCCAAGTGCAAAAATAATGCAAAATGGTTGTTGCGGATTGTGAAAATGCAAAGCAGTGTATTCTGGTTCAAAGTTGCATCTGGTGATGATGACTGAATTTTTAAAGTTTGTCATCTTCCAAATTCTAACAGTGTTCCATCTCTTGCAGGACCAATTTTGAAATGTTGCTGCGATAAGATTTTGAACTTGCCGGTTTGTCGAAACTTTCCAAATTGATTTTGGCAATCAAGGTTAGAGGAGTTACATCACTGAACCACTGAATACTATTGCCTGGTTTGAACAAAACAAACAGTTTGGCAACTTTGATCTTGAAGTGAAAAAAAAAAAACCTCATTAGAAAACTTCTAAGTATTTCAAGCTGCGGCTTCCTGGCTGCTATTACACTCAGTTGCAATGCAGGATGTATATTACGTAATGATATTACATAATTTGCATTGAAGGCTGGCAAACACTGAGATATGTCTGCATAATCTCAGCAGATTTAAAAACTTCCAACAGTGTTGCAAAATATCTTGAGCCATTTAGTTGTCAGCCAACTCTGATGGAGATCCACAAAGCCAGGCTGCATCCTTTCATCTCCGTCTCTGCTGCAGGACTCAGGTCTGGGACTCATCTGCCGACAACATTTTTCTTCTGGAATATGTGTCTCAGGAATCGGGGGCAGCATTTAAGCTACAAACAAAGAGCGCAAGGCGCTTCGGCGATAAATCTAGATGCGCATGTCTTTCCTCTCGCACTACGGGGTTTTTTTTTTCCAAAGCAGTTATTCCAGGAAGGACTGACGATAGGCCAGTGAGAGGTGCATCACTGAGGGGGAGTCTGAGAAAAATAAGTCGCTCATCTTTTACTCAGCTGGCTTTCTTAAAATGAAGTTGAGTAAAAGCACAGGGAGCTGTGTGCGAACCTTTTAAGGAGATTATAATTCTGGTCTTAAAAAGCACAAAATGTTTTTGCTTTAATTAATTCACACGTAAAAAATAAAAATAAAAATGAATTGACTACTAAGTCTAATACTAATCTATGTTTTTACTGTCCTTCAAGTAACTAAAGATTTTTCAGTTTTATCATCCAAAAGTTTGGACATTGTTTTCTATCATTTGGACAGAGCGAGACGTTGAAGATAAACAACAGTGAAATGCTAAAAGTTCATTATTTGTGTGAATAATCTGACAGAGATGTGTGAGCAAAGGTTTTATCGCCACATTCTAGGACTCCTTTGATGCTTCGCTCTGCTATGAGTCACTCAGTTACACACAGTTAGTTACTCACTTCTGCAGCTTCTCCGGCTTCTTCTCGGTCTTCTCGGGATACGGGATGATGAGATCGATGGCATTTTCAGGCTTTTGCAGTAAAACTCCCAATTTCGACTTAATCTCCTTCGCCCTGGGAGACAAAACAGCTCGTCTGGGACCACTGAGGTGTAACACCTGTCTGTCTACCTTTTTTCTTGAATAACGGAAAGGTTTCGCAAGGAGGCGAGCGACTATGTTTTTCTATTTTTAGCAGCGGGACAATTCTCAATGCTTCTAATATTGCTCCTAATTTCCAGAGAAACTGTTTTAATACTTAACAGCTTTAACGTTTCATTCAAAATATCACAGATGACACCTCTCAAATGTATAATATTAATATATGAACCTGTTCATTTACTGATCATTATCTTAACTGTTGTGAACTTTAAATTATGAATGCAGTTGCTATTACATTCATTGTGCTTTTTTTCTTTAAATCTCAATAAAAAAAAACGTTCAAGTAGTATGCATTCACCGAAAAATAAAATAAAATCAGTCATTCATTCATTTAAAAAAACAAAAAAAAACCAACAACAACAACAACGTACCTTTCCAGGCAGGTTTGGGGCAGGGCAGCTAATCCCTTACACATTTTCCAGCGCTTTCAGTCGTAATACGTTGAGTCTTCCTGCTGTCTGTGAGCCTCTGATTCCCTTTTGCTTTCTGAGGCTGGCTTTCTCCACATGGAGAGTTTTATACAGACATCCTTTGGGCTTTGGGCCAACCGCTAACCAATCAGGCTGGAATGTTCACAGCAGCGTCAGTGTAGCTGAGGAAGGGCGGGATCTCACAGGCTGTTTGAAGTTTACATTCACCGTCACACGCAGCAGCTGATGCAAAAAAATGCTGTTTTTTTTTTTTTAACTGAATGATTGAATGTAGTCATTCATTCATTCATTCATCTTCTATACCCGCTTATTTCTATTCAGGGTCACGGGGGTCTGCTGGAGGCTCTCCCAGCTGTCTTAGGGCGAAGGCAATTGAATATGGTCGTCCCATTCATTTGGAGCAAATCTTGAGCTGGTTGCGATTGACTTCATTTCTCTGTTATGCACACATGTGCATTGGTTTAGGCAAGGGGTATCCAAAGTCTGGCCCATGGGCCCAATGTGGCCCTTGAACTAATTTTGGCATAAAACAAAAAAAAAAAAAAAAAAAAAATTGGTTCCCTTTGGGTTTTATCTGTTCACCCACGATGTCAGCACTGTGAAAAAGATTGTGATTTATAGTCGATGTCTAACATTTTCATGATATGACAGTAATGAAGGTTAGAACACCTTTGGTGGCAGTCACATGGACATATTATAAGAACTATATAATATACAAAAATGAAACAACAACAAAAAAAAAACAGATAAAGGTGCGTTGTGTAAAATTGTGTATTAGAAGTCGGATTTCACATTGAAGCACTCATTCTCTGAAGTCCGATGGTCTTCAAACATGGAAAAGAAGAAGAAGCAGGCCGAGTTCCTCATCTACCAATAAGATTCCAGTAAATACATCCATTACAACCATTTATTTTTCCTCATTCGCAAAACTTGAAGTCATCGTCCAGTTGTTGGGTTTCTTTCACTTCACTGCTTAGATGCATGTTGAAGTCCTTTCTGTCTAGTCTGACATCCAACTGTGGCAACCTATTTTTTAAAAAAAAAAAAAATCTTAATTAAATTGTTAATGTTATCACATATGGTTTCAGCAGGACACACAACATACAATATTACTGTAAAACCATCATATCATCAATGAGTGGAGAAAGTGTTTGTTTTTGTTTTGTTTTTAACTCGCATCTTATGCAATGATCCCCTCACCCTCTCCCGCCCCCCCCTGCCGCCGACTCTCCAGAAAGGAGCTGGAAACCATCATCATTCTCCGGCAAAGTCCACATCTGCAAAATGACTATGGCGTCAGTAGCATCCATCACCCTGCTGCAAACCTGATGTCATGACAACACCAAGGCACGCAACAGGCCTCAATCAGAGCTCACACATTCAGATGTGCAAGCACTTGGGCCGACCGCTACCCAACAGCAGTTCATGGACACTCACGCAATGTCTCAGCCAATAAAATTTCTACTCTGTGTTCATCAGAACACATTCTGCCATTTGAAAGCACTAAGCAGGACAGTTGAAAAAGCTTGCATGTGAAATTGGAATGAAACCTACAGATAAAAAAAAAAGGCAAACACTGAAATCACAAAGAAAATGCATTATATTGTCATTGTACATGACATTTTTTCTATTGTATGTTGTATTGTTTTAATTTTTTACACACCCATTATAAACTTTTGGAGTTAGTCAATTTTTTTGTTTTTATTGACAATGGGAAAAAACACAGAGAAACAATGAGGGTTAAAACGTTGGTGACTCTGCATGAAGCTTTGGGGACTTGAGTGTCAACTTCTTCTGTATGTATGCATGATCTTGTAAAAACATTTCTGTCAGCAGAAGCTATTTTCATGAAAAAGCCTCGTATTATGATAGTTTTCAATCAATCACTGAACTCTTCAACATGCCAAAAAGATCATCATGTCATCAAACAGTTAAAACAAACTGATTTGCTTGCTATTTATTTCTCCTTGATCAGCTCATACAGCCCCGTGTTTTCTGCATGTGGTACAGAACATTGAAGTAAACAGTCCCCAGTGTCTGCCTTGAGGAAACCCAGGAGAGCAGCTCTGGAAATCTCTGAATTTCACACAGATTAGCAATAGTAACAAATAAATAAACAAGGCAAAGTGCATTAAGAACATTCCATGTCAGTCAGGCTCTAAGGCTATACAGCAGATCTGCTTTTGGCGGGGTTATGTCCCATGTCACTCACTTGGACCATTGAGACGGACCAATTACATAACAGAAGTGGACTAACTCATCTGGCTGTTTCATGTTAAGGTCAGTATAGAGCTCTATTCTAAGATGTGGGCTTTTATTTTCTTCTTCTTCTTCTTCAAATTTTGGTGAAAATTTCTGCAAAAACAAATGTAATAATAGTTTCAGAAAACTGGATTCACTTTAAATCCTTTTCTTTGTACAAATTGGATGTGGAGTGAAATAAAATATCAGAATACGCTTTTAGGGCGCTCACCATCTGCAGGCTCTGAAAAAGCAGGGTTTTTTTTTTTTTTATTGTTTATTTGTTACACGTGGCTCCAGTTTCACCCGCGCAGTCAAAGCAAGCACACACAATCACATACTTTGCTTTCATCACAGTTTCCCGAAAGCCAGAGTTCAGGAAGGACAGCCCTTTGAGTATGTGTACTTAGGGCCAATGGCAGTAAGCACACTGCTGTGCAAATAAACTGCCACCGCTTGGCATCTAGGTACTTAGTTAAGCATGATGACAGAAACTGCACGCTTCATTTAGAAATCTAACAAGCATGTCCAAGCACTCTGTCTATCTATCTATCTATCTATCTATCTATCTATCTATCTATCTATCTATCTATCTATCTATCTATCTATCTATCTATCTATCTATCTATCTATACACATTCAACCAAATACAAGTCCATCCAAAGGAGACAACACCAGACGAACCAACCTTGCCTATGCAGTCCAGTGCAGTGAGGACTGCCCTGATCTCTAAACCAAACAACCACTAGACAGACGTACGACCCACATGGGTTTCACCTTTTGAGCTTAACATAATAAATATAATGTAATAAACTCACCTCCAACCTTCTTGGTGGTGAAATACATGGGACTCTCTGACCTTTTTTTTTTTTTTTAATTGAGGAAGTCTTTGTGATGAGAGGCCAAACACCTTCAAACTGGTCGCCTAAAATTGTAATTTACTGGGGAGAAAAATGGAGTAAGATATTGTTTTGTTTTGTTTTTGACAATAATATGGTTTAATAACCAATAATCGTAAGTCATAACACATTGTAATCAATCAAATTTAGTCAATTGGCTCTGCCAGCCTCAGATTGTTATTTGACCAGGCCGGGGGGGAAGGACCTTGAGCAGGACCTCATCTCAGTGATAATCTCTTAATTCCAAACATCTTTGAATTTGAATGATTCATTTATTTAGTGAAACATTTGAGTTCTGGGTGATCATGGAATGCTCTGGGCTCATGCATTTTGGCTCAGTGTTTTTAATGAATGAACATAAAGTAGTTTTTTCTTTTTTGTCCTTCTCCCAGACAGCTGGGATGGACTCCAGAACCCCTGCAGCCGTGAGTGCAGAGCTCTTTTGGGGGGGGGCTTTGAAACAAAAGAAATGGATGGACGGATGATATATGATGGAATTCACTGCAGCTGTGTGACTGAAGAGGATTATCTGGTTTGCATGCTATATGCATCTCTTACCCACAATGGTTGGTGCTCATCGTTATTGTTTTTTTTTTTTTTTTTTTAAATAAAAAAATGACATCCTGTTAGTCATGGTTGCATGCTTGCTGGTTCTCATGCTTGCTGTTGCTTGCTGTGCTCTTTCTCCTTTCAAATTGGAAGCTATGGATCATCTCAAACCTGACTTTGCTCTGCAAATAGCTGTGTTCACTTTGTAAAGAGCGCAACAAGCAGCCCAGAGTCAAAGAGAAAATGAGTGTTTGTGTGAATGAGTGGATAAAGAGCCTCAGAGTGATATAAAGTGGAGCAGCAGCAGGGTCGGAGGGGGGGGCGACTCTGTGCTCACAGCATGGGGTCTTTTCTTCAGTTTCCCACTGTTTCCAACTCTGGCTGTGTTTGTTGCACAAGTTAAACGTGAGATCATTCGAGTAAAAGGAAGTCTGAAAAACCAAGAGGATGATTAGGAATTCATTTTTAAGAAAACATAGACGAGATGTTTTTCTCATGTTGAAGCATCTTTAAACGGTTTAAATACCAATTCCTGCTGTTTTGCTGCTACCCAGAGCTGCTCCTTGGACAAAGTGGCTGATTTGGTGTATACATAGAGGGATTACATGTTGCCCTGTACCAGTGAATGGTAGTGGTTGTTGGCAGCCACCCTCCTGTCTGTCAGCCCCAGGGCATATTCACAGTTAGTTCACCACTACCAGTGTCAATCTGGTGTGAGTCAATCGTGGTTTTGGATATGATTTTTTGACAAGTGTGACAGTTCTTCTTTCTCTTTTTAGAGGCAGGAAAAGACAGAACTGAAGTTTCTGTCATGATCAGGATATTTTGAGGGAAATGAAGTATTTTTTTCTTTTTTCATCATCTGAGCTGAACTTTAGGCATGAGGCCGGGGGATTAGGGAGGTGTCCAGTTTCTCAGCGCTTCATCCACAGGCTCGCTGAGAGGAAATTAAACAGTTTTTCCCACAGCATGTTAATTGTTTTTATTGGCTTATTTATTTGCGGAGGCTTTTGGGGGTGAACCCGGAGCTTACGAGAGGCCAAAGCGGAGCCACAAAGACGCTTTTCTCCCGAGCGACAATGAGTTTGTCCGTGACAGAACGCTGGCCGGAGCAGCGTGGTGGAGCAAAATCAATACGTAAATAATAATAAGGAGTCAGTTATCATTCCTGTCTTGGAGAAATAAATGAAGAATAGAAAACAGAATTTTCATTAAGGAGGTCTGAAGTTTGCTAGGTTGCTTTTTTAATGTAACACACATCAGTGCAGCTGGGAGGCAACGCTTTCCGACATGCCCCTCAGCCCGCCGCGTGCTTGTGTAGCTGTGCAGTTTGGGTCATGAGCTATTTTAATGACATTATATGTCCGCTGAGAGAATTTCTGACGTGCAGTTTAGGAGATTAGAAGCACAAACCTCAATTTTAGACTTGAATGAAATAGCCGGCGATAACTTGGGTTATGTTTGGTTTTCAGAGCTCCAGAGAGACAAATCAGACCGCATTGCTTTAAAATGGGCAACGGAGCAACCAGCCAAACCAAACATGGCAGTAAAAGTAAGCGGAGGTGTCGAGAAGCGGCAACAGTTCAGTGAGTTGTTGCCTCTCCAGCCCCTCTCAGCTCACATGGCGGGGAGAACAGCCTGCGGCAGAAGGAGCTCGCTGGCATTATGATGATTTTGTTGACATTCACAAGGGTTGATGCACTGAGGAGCACTTCCAGAGGAAGTGATCTGGTGGCTCCCATTTCCATATTGCAGGGCTGTCCTCTGTGCAGTAGACGTAGTAAAAAAAAAAATCTTTTACACAGAACAACAGCTTGTGTTGTTGCAAAACAAATGTAAACAAACAAAAGCCAACGCATTTCACACCATTCGATGGAAACACCTGCAAATCGCAGTTGATAGTGGAGTGGTTCGAACTGTGGAATCACAGCAGGAAGGTCGCAGGATTCTTGGGCCACGGGCGGTGTTGTAGTACTTGAGATTGGCCTCGGTCCCAAGATTGGTCTGGAGACCACTTCTTAAGGGTCTCGGTCTTATCTCGGCCTCGGGCTGGCAGACTCTGGATTTTTGATTGAGGCTGGTTGAGACTCAGCCAACACGGCAATGACAGATAAGAAAAGAAAAGAGAGCTTTTGTTCAACCACCTCAATCCCAGGGCCATGCACAACTCTGAGGTCTTTTACATCCACAGTGAGTGAGATGAACGTATTTTTAGTGTTGAGCTCGGTAAACAATGAGTAAATAACTAAAACTAATTGAAAATATCATATCATATCATATTGCTACAGTCATAATCATCGCAATCATGTCAGAAAATAATGAATGAATTTGCAGATGGAGAGATTCAGATCAAGAAATTCAGCAGTTTGTAGATCTTTTTAAACAAAGTTACCCCTTTCTTTGTGTTTTAACCGTAAATAAGATCTGACCAATGTCAAACTGGGAACATCTGAAAAATAAAACACGCTCACGACGAGAGGCCCTCACCCTTCTGCCGTCTGACACGAACCCGAGCGAACAGTAAAGGAAGACATCACTGAGTCGCTACCCATGACTAAAACCTCCCACACGCAATTACATGAAACAACACTGCTGTGCAGAATAGAAAATGAAAGATTTGGCTCTGCATGTGAAGCCCTCCGTGCAGGCTTGAGTGTGATCCTTCGAGGGCCGGCAGAGGATGTGAACCCTGAGGAGCAGAGAGTCACCGGATCGCGCAGTTTTTCCTTTTTCACCAGGGACCCTCACCCTGAGATTTCCCACGGTTGCGCTGTAATGTGCAAGTTATCGCCGCGCTCCCTCCTCTCTCTGTCTTAGCAGTTTATCTGTTTACCACGGACCCTCTCCTCCTCTCTGTCTGCCCTCCACGCCTGCACTGCTTCCTTGTCCTGCTCCTCGACAGTGGCGGTGTAACCCAGGACAGCGAGTTGGCTTGGCTTCTGTGCAACTATACACTCACGAAGAGACAACAGAGTGAACAAAACCACACGTCCCGCTGCTATTAAGTTCCTGCCAGGCCACGCTGAGTCTGTGGAGGTCCTGTGGGGCTTCCACTCCAGATCAGCTGTCAACTCAGTGGCCGCTAAGGGTCTCGAACCTCAACCTTTTGAGAAACATCAGGAATAGCGCTTATTTTAAAGTCAAGGTCAAGGGCTTTGGTTAGTTTTTAGCTATGGCCTTGCAGAAAGTATTCCTCAGTAATTTGGCTCCATTTGCAGTCGCTGTCTGATTTCTCTGGAGATTTTTTTGTTATTTAGGAAAGGAATTCATTCAGATCTCCCTTTCTGCGAAGGCTAAATGAGCTTCATTTCCCCTCTGACTTTGCTCACTGGGGACTTCTGCTTGTACATTTAAAAAAGGGTCAGGGAATGTCTCGGTAGTTGAAGGTTCATTGTAAATTTGTACTGCCCTCTTGTGTTCTCAAAGAGAGTTACAGCCACAAACTGTGTGGAAAACCCCCCCAGAATAAAACAAACTAAAAGTTTTCGTCTATAACAGTCTGTTAACAGTCTCACCATTTAACTGAATTTACTACCATTTCAGATTAAAAAGCACATATTTGACCACTTATTTTTGACTCCCCCCCATATTTTTGACATTTTCCCTCGAAAGTCTTTAGAATTTAGAATTTACAGCAACCCCCCCTACCGACCACACATTGAAGCTCTACATAAAGGAACAAAATAAACCAAATTATAATTTAGAGACAATTTCAAATAAACCAATTACTGAAAACACATTATTTATTATTGGTCAATCAAGAGTCCCCCTCTGCCTCACATGCATGTTTTTGGATTGTGGCAAATATTACCCACGCAGATGTGGCACAAAGTGTTTTCAGAGATATTAAAAACGTGACAAAGACATGAACACTTCAAAAAATTGATTTGATCAAAATACCTTGCCCCCCAATTTAGAATTTTGAGCGATCATAAAACAGCGAAGGCCTTAAAACATATTAGAATCACTTTGTTATATTTTCAATATGGTTTTCATTTATTTTCTGGCCAGTATATTTATGTTTACGTGGTGGTAACACCTGGTCAGTAGAGGGCGCTGTGTATAAAACGTCTCAATAGCTGACGACGGGGGGGCTCCCCGAAATATACAAAGTGAAGTGCGTCCCATATCAGTTCATTACGGGACAGGTTATTTAGTTGCCAAATATGAGACAATCGCGTATTTTACGGGAGGGTTGGCAAAAAAAACAAAACTAAAAACGGGACAAATTGTGTCCCGGGAGACATTTTATTTTTCCCGGGACACGTGGTGAAAAAAAGAGAACGATTCTGGGAAAAACGGGACGGGTGGCAACCCTACCTACAGGTAAGATGCGCAGGAATGATATTCGGAATGCAATATGAAAGTTTTAATATGTGTAAGAGACCTTAGACTGTGTGATTGTGATGTGGAATGATTTTGAATGGAGTTGAGTGAGCTTGTAGCAATTCGATATGGCCGGCGTGGCGGTCGTAATGCAATGTGGTGGATGACGGTAATGATATTGAAAACGAGTGAGCAATTTGTCGTTTCAACGGGCGAAATGTGTCACAGTTATTGGATAGTTTGAAATGTTGGAAAAGCTTTATTCGACTGAGTAAATGACGGCTTTTGACACGAAGGCTAACAACAATATACCCCGCGTCCGTTGTGGCCCTAATTAGTTGTAGGCCTGGAAGACGGTAAATTGTTTCCTGTCGATTCTTCAGAATAAGAGCACCTAAAAATATATTCTCGGTTATGCCTGTTATAATTCTAAATAAGAGTTTATGTGAAGGACATTGGACATTAGACATAAAAACATGTTATCTTAAGTGGCTTTATGTTATACAAATAATATTTCATAAATACACTCTTTGTCCTCTGGTAGTCAGCTGAGTGTTTTCTATGAGTGTTGGAGCTAACTTGGGAGCTGAAATGTATCTTTAAATAGGGCAAATGAGCAATTCTCCTTAAGGCCTTTTGGCTTCAACATCATATTGATCTAACTGCAAGAAGAATATACGTGTTGTTTAACAACCTCCAATCCTCCTGCAGTCTTGTTTTGTGTTTACATTGAATTTCCCAGAACTGCTCTGCCCAGCAAAAGAAATGGAATGGAATTCACTGTGGGGGAAAAAAAAAAAAGTTTAAAAGAGTATGGTTGACAGTGTTTTTTTTTGTTTTTGTTTAGTTTGGCACACTGGATCATGAAACCACATGAGTACAGAGACATTCCGCTGAACTTAGATGACAGAAGAGGGGCGTCAGAAAACTTTTGACAGATACTGTTGTCAAATTAAGGCAATAAACAAAAAAACAACAACAACATACCTGTACTTTTCTGATCAAGTGATATTTTTGAAGAGACTGATGTGTATACTGATTATTTTTCTCCTCACACTGTACTCCATGTGAATTTGAAGTCAATCTTTGATCTTCCCCTAAAAGCAAAATATCGCGGCAAACTCTCTGTCACGTTTCTGGATCTTTTCCCGAACGTTTTTGTGGTATAGCAAAAGACGTCATGGTGGGAAACCAGCGTCATTCAGGCATGTTGGTTTCATGGACTGCTCTTGATCTGGTAGAGTGTTTTTGTGAAATTCAGTGGAATTTGCCTCTTGAGACGGCCCAAATTTGGGTGTTTCAACAGAATATTGCAGCAACAGTTCGTTGATGAATTTCTACTGATGGACTCGGTTAATGTCTGTACTTTTAGTACAGTAACTTAAAATGACGTAGATGGATCGATGATTTATATACAAAGTGTCCAGCTTTGTTTTAAACACAATAGTGAGGCTGCAAATTATTGGCAGTAGTACTGAATGAAGTTTTTAATTATTGTAAGTATAAAAAAAATCATGGAGACTGAGGTTTAGGTACAGTCAACAGAGGTGGAAAGTTACAAAGCACAAACGCTTGGTTACTGTGCTTAATAAGATTTTTTTTTATTTTTGATTCCCTGCATTTCTACACAAATATCTAACATGCTCATGAAGTTTGTGTTTAAATATGTTAAAAAACATAGACATTCTGTCAAATGTAATTCACTTACTATTATGGAGCTATTTGAACTATGCTGTTGCGTAGTTGAATGTAAAACTGGATCATATTTTAGAGGGAGTCTTAGCTTTGGGGCTTCAACCTTTTTCCAGAAGAGTTGCCCTTATGTCTCTCTCCTTTTTTTCCCACCCTTTTTTTTAAGCCTCTGGCATTTTGTGTCATTTCATGACCATAACGCTATGTTGTTTGGACCTGAAAATGACCAAATAACACAGGAGATGCGTCTGGATTGCACCTAGCTATTGCGGTAATTTCAGGGAGGGTTAAGAATGCTGGCAATGCCACAGCCAAGGAGAATGCGAACTTTAGTTTGCATAGAAAAGTGCAGGTGTACGATAATCTTCTTTTTCTTACTTTGAGGAATCAAACTTGCCCTCTGTGTATTCTGTGAATTTTGCGACGTGCCGGCCAGCATTATTTACAAAGTGGCGAAACGTGTACAGTTAAACCAGCATCACAGATGGTCATTGTTATGCTCAGATCAAGATAAAAATATAGCAAATTGTTACTATGGAGTGGGAGGCAGCTGTGGATGCTCATTTATGCAAAAGGACTGCGGGCCAGCTGTTGTCCACCTGACACTGGCTCCCACTCTATGCTAATGACATTTGAATACCCAAAGCAGACAGATTCGTACTCGGCCCGCTGCAGAAACGCGCTTCGCCAAGGCAACCCTTCTAAAAGCAGCTGACATTTTAATGAGAACAAATTAGATAACTAGCGTTATCACCGTAATTGACGTCTGCATTACCCAACTTAAGGCCTTTTTGAGCGTTTCGCATCATCCCTGTTGTCGGGACAACACGCTCGCTCGCTCGCTCGCTCAGTCGATGCGGAGGGCGGTGGCAACTTTTCTGCCTGTTACTGCCCGACGTTGATCGCGAGAGCAAACAGCCGCTGAGGTCGAAATAACTTTTATTGCCCTTCCTATTGCGTGAAAGCGCTCACATGTCGTCGCGGAGCTTCCTGTTTGCTCGAGAGCTCCCATTCATTCACGCTGTCATCGCCTGACTTCATTATGACACATACTTGAGCAGTTTCCTAGGTGAATAACGGCCTTGCAAAGTAGCGGCTGCAGAGTGGCACTCTCCCATAATGGAAATGATATAGTTAGCGCTGTGACTGTTATCATATTGGCTGATGTGAGTGATTAGGCATGCAGAGGGTCTGTTATTTGACAGGCCAATAACACAGCCGGGGCCACGCAGCAACCAAACATAACAGTGCAACCTGAAACCTAATATTTACTGAATTGGGGGGACGGCCATATGCCACCAAAGAGACTCTTCTCAGTGTTGTCATTACACAGCCCCAGCAGCAGGTGATGTCTGACTTGTTGCAGCCAGTCTCACAGATGCAGGATCAATGTGCAGTGTGCTTCTTCTCGCGCTCCTTGTGGCCGAGTGGGTTTTATGACTTTAGTTTGCAGTGTTTGGATTTTTTTTTTTGCGGCCGTGGCTGCAGGCTGGGGCCCTCATTGAAAACATAGGGTCCCACACAAGTCATCGGTGAGCACATTTTTTGATAAACTGATTAAATGATCCCAGATTTTTGATTTGGACTTTTATTTTCTTTAACTCTTCACACGGCCATTGAATTTTGCCACGGTTTAGAAACAAATATGATGTGGCTCATTTCAAATCTCAAAGGTCAAGGAGGCTGCAGTGAAATGATTTTGAAAAAAAGTTTTTTTTTTAAACTTTATTGTCGCACATTGACACCCCATTTTTAATACATTGTCAAACAATTCATTGAAAGTGCCAGTAAAAAAAAAACCCGATATAAATATTATAAATTAAATTGCACATGTCTTTTTCGTCAATTTTGTAAAAAATACAAGAAATATATGACGGTCAAATAAATACAAAATAAATAGAAAAGTCATTGAGGACCCTTTGTGTCTCTTCAGAAAACAGTGTAAGACTTTCACAGAGGTACAAGACACATCACAACAACAGAGATTTGCCTGCATGGCACAGAAAGGTCCCGTCTTCCCTGCACTCAGGTGTGATTGTCGCTTCAGCACGCTTCCGTTTCTCTCAGCTTCCACTGAGCCTCAGCTCGACTCGCACGCATAAGGCAAAAAACCGTGCCCACCGCTTTAGCTCTCTTTTTCAGCATTTCTCTAAGGGACGGACGGGCGCCTTACGGCGTCACCGGCTCCCCAGATTCGGGCGAATCACCGGGTCTGTGACCGACCGCACACAGCCGCGTGATGCAGCACCGTCCCCCAACGCTCAAACCCTGAAGGTGACCTCTGACAATGCTCCATTTGGAGTCTTAGGGACATTTCAGGCCTTCTTTTCCTGCAGGGGCGCCTTGGCGCCGGGCTTGGCCTGGCACACGAGGTCCTTGTAGGCCGGGGAGCGGAGGAAGCGGGGGTAGCAGTCTTTGGCCATCAGCATGTAAATCTTGTGCTGGGCCATGTCGAAGCAGGACGACGTCAGCTCCAGCATGTTGACTTTGGTGATGTCACGAGTTTCATGGTCAATGTTAATCTGGAAGGGAGACGCAGAGACGGAAACGCGTCAATCATCTCCTGCGCAATTTTTTTTTTACGTTGGCGTTAAAAAATACATTGAATTAAAGACGATGTAAGGTGAAGCGCCAAAGCACGCAGTTACCTCTCGAGGAGCGTCGCTGCCGATGAATTCGTCGAAAATCTTCTGGGCTTTGGCCGGCAGTTTGGCGGGGGATTTGGTATTTCTGTAATCCTCGCAAGCAAAGTAGAACGCAATGTTCTCCTCGCTGAACTCGGACACCAGGAAGGCGGTGAAGGCACACAATCCATCTGGGGGGGAAAAGAGAGGAAATGTAATTACACGTTGGTGCGTGACGGTAATAAAAGTGTCTGGGTTCCTCCGGGGCACGAGAACGAGCGTGTGTGGTGCTATTTTGCCAGGCGGGGGGGAGTAAAGGAGTGCAATAGATTCTGCTTACATTTGCTGGACAGGAGTTTCTCAAAGGAATGTTTCCATCTGAGGCATTCTTCCAGGGTTGGCCTGAAAAACAGACAAAAAGCCATCAGATTGATTTGATAATTTTAAGCAAGTACACATTTTAAGCAAGCACGCGAGACGTGAATCAGGAGCAGCCGCATGCCGGATACTTACTTGTTCTGCCCTATTTTGCAGCCCGATAGATTCCAGTTTGGTTTCTGCAAAATGCCCCCGAGTCTTGCTTTTAGCGCCTTGGCCCTGTGAGATGAGAAAAAACAAAAGAGGTCAAACCTAATCTTGACATCGCGGCGGCAGCAACACACTGAAATGAGTCATCGCACCGTCGGCAGTGGTATTCACCAGTCATCTAAATTTAGCTCAAGCTTATAATTCATTCAGCCGTTAAAAGAAAGCTCGCACGGAGATGAACGCCGTTCGGGATCTCGTATAATCCAAACTCCCAGAGTGTCAGCGCGAAACAGTCATGTACCTCTCCAGGCAGCAGGTCGGCAGCGATGCTAGTCCTTTGCACATAGCAGCTGGTTGGAGTCGGCTCGGGGTGTGTCCCGGTTGGATGGCTGATAAATATCCCTTCCGGAGAGGCTCAGTGAGGAGCGAGTGTCGGAGCGGCGCCAGAGCAGAGGCTTTATACCCCCGCTGTGACGAGTCACCGGCGGCCTCGGCCAATCACAGGGAGGCAGGGAGGGAGGGAGGGAGCGTGTGTGTGTGTGTGTGTACAGAGCGAGAGAGACGGAGAGAATGATGTCAGGAAATGGGGAAGGATTTGCGAGGACGAGGTTGGGAAATGACAGTGAAATGATGGCGGCGCTGCTGCGGCAGGCGCTGGAGTTTTTCTCTCTCTCCTTCATTTGAAAACAATTATTTTGGAACGTGGCCGATGCACATTTAGCTAAAACTTTCCTATTGAAAATATTAGGTGGAAGCTTCCGACATGCCCCATTCAGTACAAATGAAAGATTTATTTATTTATTTATGTATTTATTTAATTATTTATTTATTTTGGAGTGAGTGGCTGCAGAGAGAGGAGAATTCAGTTACCAGGCACGTTGTGTAACTTCTTGCTCCCGTCTTTCCGCCTCATGGCGCTGTGCTAGACAAAGAACACATGAAGAAAGGAAGTCGACAACCTCAATCTGTTCTCAATCCATTTGAGGCACATTTTTGCTGTTGAATTGAAGGAGGATGCAGTGGATTGGTGAGAGGCAAATCATGTGCCACTCATTGTATAATTCAGGTTGCAATGATATGAAATATTTCAAATTAATATACAACTAAAACATATGATCACGTCATCCGAATCAAATAAATCATCTGATTAAATCAAATTGTGCATCTTTTTTTTTTTTTATCTGGATGATTATAGTAGGGACAGAGAAACAATAACTTCATTTTTTAATGTTCTTATTTTTTAGTGTCTGTTTGTAGTAACTGTTTGTTTGTCCTGGAGCTGCAGGAAGAGACAAATGTGCTAGATTTCTTAGAAATCACACTGCTGTCCTCTCAGACAGCGGGAGCATTGTATCGCAGTGGTTGTGTAAGTTTTTAGCCATGGGTGATTGGATGAATGAAGCTCCCACACATGTAGTCAGTTGAAAGCACATGCACAAAAAGGACATATTAGTTGTGTCTGTATTTATTTTTTATTTTATTTTTTTGGGAGGGTGCCAAAGATGTGGTTTCTGTCCCTCAACTTGCCAAGAAATAATCAGGGGAGAGATGTGCCAACACTTTTCCGGGATCAGACTTTTTTTTTTTTCCCCCCCGAAAGGCCAATGTGCCACAGGGACATTAAGCTAAGTTTATGTAGGCCACGTTGATGGAGCTGTGGAAACGGCAAACGTCCGTCCAGGAGAAATGTTATCAGGATGTACCTGCTAATCTTCAGCGCTCACATTTTGTTGTCTCGACGTGACTGTCCGCTTGTGAGCACGGACGAGTGTGTATGCGAGCGACTGTGGATTGGATATCAAGACCTGGAGTGACCTGATCTCACGGCATGAAAAGGGAGAGCGGAAAAGAGCTTTGCATTTGAGGGGAAGTGAAATACATGTTGAAAATAATGATAAGATGCTTAAAAAAAAAATAAATAAAAGAAATCCTGTTGTGCATCTTTATGTCTGCAAAAAGTCAGTCCAGGCATGTCGGATGCAATCTTTCATGAATGTTATTGTAGTTTTATCAGACGTATCCATCTGGGAAAAAGCCAGTAGAAATGATTAGTCAATAGAAAGTCCCTTGAACCAAACGGTTTTTACAAATTTGAAAGCTTGCAAGCTGATAGCCTCCAGCTCCTCCCACCAGAAGTTGTCGTAAAAATGTGCCTTTATGGAGGGCGGATGTGGATAAAGCCTTTATAATGTTATTCATTCCACTGGAGCCACATCCTAGATAAAATGACTGCTGGCACTCCCTATTCATGGACAAGCTAAACCAGTAAGTTGTACATGTCTGTGATGCAAACGGTGTTTTTCTGTGATTCTGTGATTGCAGACGGATATTACGGTATCTACAAACCATTTTCTTTCGCTAAAGAATGTCCGCTTTTCACTCATGTGGCTGTTTTCACATCGGAGGCAAATTTTCTAATGGCTGTAAATTGCCTGTTTTTTGCTTTGTGAAAACGGGCTTTATTTGGCTCACCGACGGCTGAGTTTGAATGGCGGCGGGACCGTCCTGTTGTTCAACAGGGCTTCATAACAGCCAACCTTTTCTCTTCCTCTTCAGTAGAGGTGCTGCCACTTAGCTTTCACCCTTCAGGTGCATGCGTCAATAATTTATCATCACCTCTTATCCAACGGTCCTCATTTATTATGGCAATCTTTTAAGAACCTGTGGTGATAATGTAACACCAGAATTACATTTGGTGCAGCAAATTACACGCTTGCCTCTGAAATGCACTTTGCACTTAAAGGTAAAGCAGTTTGGTCCCGGCTGAGGATCTCCTCGAGCCTGAGAGGAAGTGGTGCTGGCGACACGGCGGTCGTTCGGCGAGGGCTCACATTGTACCGCGACGGCACTTATTAGGTTGAGTCAGCTAATGCAGCACGGCTGGCTATGGCTCGGAAGGCCATGCTACTGCGCAGGGATTAGCTAACATGTCCGGCTTTATTGTGCGGCAGAGGATTTAATTGGGCCGCTTGTTGAGGGAACAATGGTTTGTCTCGGGAGCCTTGGGGCAGCCCAGCCGCCCACTTACCTTCTCTTATGACTGTGCTGTGATGTCACCACATTTCTGTCAGTCCCGGTAAGGACAGGCGGAAACTAGCGAAGAAGAAGGTAAAAAAAAAAAAAACACCTTTATGATATTGCTTCCCTGGAAACAGGGTATTCACTGTCCTTGAAACACAAACACACTCACTCAGTCGCTCACGAGCACAGAAAAAAACCCTCTAACATCAGGCTACTTCTGTTATACTGAACCTTCTGTTACTTTCCAACATTCTGATGTACAAAAAACATATACTGTCAACAGGATATAACAAATATGGACAAATATTCCCCTTTTTTTAAAAAAAAAAAAAATTATTCAACACTGAGTTACGCCTTAAAAATTGCAGTCCACTCTGCTTTGCCTTCCTTCCTTGCCATTAGACTTAAAGGTCTAGTTGTGTGTAAAAAATTGGCTTGAATTGTGATTTTTATATTTGTAACAGCTTCACATAATGCCCATAATAAATGTATATACTCGCAGTGCAATAAAAGTAATTTGTCTGCCAGGCGGGCTTCCTTAACATTTGACACTCTGGACCTTGAAGGCAGGCAGCACTGTTGCCAGGCACTGCGATGGTTGCGTGGCACTTTTAGCCATGCTGTTGCATGCATCTGTGCACAAGTCTGCCCACCCATTTTCTATACCCTCTTTCTCCTGCACTCAGGGCCGTGGGGGTCAGCTGGAGCTTATCCCAGTTGTCATGGGGGTGAACGTAGGGTGACACCCTGGACAAGTGGCCACTTCATTGCAGCCACAAGGAAAGACTAACAAACATACGCTCATTCACACTCATCTCATACCTACGTTGAATTTAGATTTCCTAATTAAGAACAATTTGAACGGATGCATCAAAAGAAGATTTTTCCAGTTTATTTTTCAGAAAAACCTCAAAACCAAGACCTGAGGTCACATGTGAGCAACAGAGAGTTTCACTGATGATCAGAACTCTCGAAGGGCTGCGTAAGGCATCGTTGGTGCATTCCAAAGACTGTGAGGAGACTGTGGTAAATTATCTATACTGTAGGCCTGATTGTTGTTGCCAATAGACTGATATACCCATGGAGTCAGGAACATGCTGCAAGGCTTTTCAGAGAAATGGAAAAATGTTTTTATTCGGGAAAAAAAAAAAATGTGTTGACCCCCAACAGGTGGGTTTAAATGGATCCTAATATGAAACAGACTTTTTCTCTCATAAGTACGGCTGTCTTTCCTGGATGTTCAGTGTGCATATAGTCATGATGAACAGAGATCTGATGGCATACTTCAGTAACACTGGTGTTGTGGTCCACTGACCTAGAAAAAGATGGCATATCTGTCATCCGTGAGTCGCACCTTGAGTCCATTATGATCCTTATTATTCTAGTCACTGCTGATGCCTCATTATCAGATCTTGACATTTTGATTCGTTCGTCACCTGTTGGATGTATGAAGCAACTGACAAAAGATCTCGTGACAGTCTCTTGATATGAATTGCACAGCTGATAACGTTGGTTTTAAACTTGAAGTTGTGACTTGGAAAAAAAAAAATTCCACGCCCATTCTGAATCTGCAGGCAGTTTTTAAAATAAGATCTTTCTTCCAAGATGTAGTTAGCTGTGCTACACTTTATTTTTCATGTAGTTAAATTAATTTAAGCAGTGGTCATTCTTACCATTTTGTTTCAAACATATTCATTAAATGTGGATTTCAGAATTTTAGAAAATGACTGTGTCCATAACACAAGAGTGGAATGCATGGCAAGGTGACACAGTGTGTGTGAGGCTGCAGTACATGGCCTCCTATTATTCATCACTCACCTCATCACCTCAAAGCCAGGACAGAAGATGTGGGTAATTCAGGGCCACTTGCTTGTCATATTTCTACTTCTGCTCAAGACACAATCCTATTCATATTACTTGCATTCAGGCTATGCCCTCTTACCTCAGGATACCCGAAATTGGAGGACACTTCTCAGCCCAGGCAATCCTTAAGCTCAGCGAAGTCCAAGAGCTTCATTTGGGCTCAGCTAGGATGAAGAAAAAAAAACTCATCCTGTGCTCGGCATGCCCCCTTTTGCTCTTCACCTCCATCTGAGTTACGTGAAAACGAGACAGCCGGTTTGAATGATCCTCTCTTCAGGGGGTGTTCTTTATTCCGATGTCTATTTCAATGTGCAATGTTGACAAGGGGGAAAATGACAAAACCATCGACCCACTCTGACCCCAAAGCCAGAAAATAAGAGATTGCTTTTTTTTTTTTTTTTTATACAAAAATACAACAAGTAGGCTAATTATTACATGGCAAATTGCAGTTGGTAACCATGTGCTATTTAACATCATTCCCACTGTGAGCTTGAGAGTTTCTCCATTTACATAAAAAGTAGGCCAAGGAGCGGCGACAGTCCAGTGTGAATTAGGTCTAACTTATTACTTGAATTACAATCTAATCCTCTTCATTCCAGTATCAGATAGGAAATACAAAAGAAGTGCGCACAGTCGCTTTGCTCCAGGATGAACCCTCCCGTTTTTATATTCTACCCTGAATGTACAGCGTTAATGCAGCACCACGATGAAGGTCTAGATCATTTTGGGGCACAATGCCACCTCTTGCCATTGTTAACCATCCATCCATTTTCTACTGCTGCCTCTCGTACACTCAGAGTTGCATGGGTCCTGGGGTTTTATCCCAGCTCGACCTATCACCGAGGCCACGTAGATAGCCAAACAAACATTCACGCCCACACTCACTCCCAGCGGCCAATATCGAGATCTACATTTCTAGTGTATTGGCAGGTCACTGATGCACGTGTGGACGATGCGGAGCAGCTTTTCTGCAGGCTCTCTGACACGGTGTCTCAGAAAATAATAGGGTGACAAAAAGCAGGCAGTCGTTTTCCAGGAACATTTCTCTGCTTGTATCCGATGTTTTGTATATGACAGAGTTGAGCAAGTGGAACGGAAAATATCCCCCCAAAAACAACATTTCAGTCTGAGGTCAATGTCGCAGGAAGTGTCTGTGATAGTTCCCGGCATTACACAGGCTTGCTTGTTTGTTTGTTTTTTTAATCTGAAGGTACTTCAAAGTGGTGACTCAGTGAGGTCCGGGTGGGGGGGGGGGGGGGGCCTGAAAGCTCATTGGGCTGAATGGAAATGTCCAAATCGAAAAGGAAATGGAATGAATTGGATGAGCATGTAACTGATTTGGTTGGGCTTTGGCAGTCTTTGTTGAGGGTAAGAGTGAGTTGATGACCTAATGCCACACATTTGTCCTCTCAGTAATTAATGTTTTTGAAGGTTTTTTTTTGTGTTTCTACATACTGTTGGAAAAAATGTAACATTATCAGATCAGTCGGCACCTTTTAATCAAATATACATTTAAACTACATGATGAACTGAATGTAAAAAGGAAATGATGTATTCCTGATTTTACATTTAGCCTTTATTAAATGCGTGCTTTGAAATTGGCACTTTTGCAAGACACGCCTGCATCATACTTGCTTTGGGCAGAACTGAATTTTTTTTGATGACTAAGGATAAGACGCCTTACAGAATCTGCCAAACTGTATGCGTATCTCCTCTGGCAATCATCCCACCCGTGTCTAACAGTTCTCCAGCTCCTTGTTGGAGGCTGTTGTATTCATTGTTGTGAATTATTTACACCAAACCCCTCTGTGTTGTTTCAGAGTTTAAACAGAGTTGATTAGGTGTGTTAACGTCAACACACGTCAACAGCTCCTCCATTGCTTGTTAATCTTCAAAAGTGGACTCGATCTGGACATAAAATTGGACTAGTTATTAAATAGACATATTCTGGGAGTTTCACCCACTGAGGATTTCTTTGTTATGTATGTCAAAAGGTGGTTTGGGTTGCAACCTTGTGCCTTCGCCTGCCTTACAACAATCAATGAAAAGCTGTCAAATGAAGTTCTTGGGCACTTTTTTCTCCTGGATGCTTGCAAAATGGTCCTGTTCTGTCTCTGCGGGACTGCGTCTGGCACTGCGCGCGGGAAGGAGCCTCGGGTTGCTCATCTGTCTGATGCTCCTTGGGGGAGGAACAGCCGGCTATGAGCTCTGAGCCAGATGCTCACTGTGGCTGTTAAACAATAAGCAGTGGAGTGTGCTCCCCCTTCCGTAACTGCTCCCACAGGGCTCTTCACACAGAGGTCAGCTGAGCTACAATATGCACGCTGTCCTGAGATTTACGGTGATAATGTGTTAAATGAATTGCTTTCTACGGTGTTTTTGTCCATCACTCTCCCTGGATGGTTATGTAAGGACCGTAGCAGGGAAACACATTTTTCCCTTTTGTAAGACAAGGTGTCAAAACCCAAAGGTTTCAACTGCTAATAGAAATATTGAGCTGAATGCAACATGTGGCATTGGTTTTATGTGGAAGCTGCGCACCGAGTAAAGCACGGGGCTGGGATCAAGGTCTGGGTTTGTTCACGCAGTAACTGCTAACGCTAGCCTGCTCACAGTGAGGATGTGCAAAATGTCTGAATGAATGACATTGAAAATAAAAACCAATACAAAATATTAATCCAATTGACCCTTTGGTGAAATGGCAAGCTTTAGTCTTCAGGTGCAGGCCCATATGTAAGTATGGAGTGTGGCACTTTGCCAGTGAGTGATATTCCACAGGGAGTCATGTCAAATTTCAGGCAAAGTTCAGAAATACCACAGAGGACTCAATAGCAAGGGCTCCAATATGCTTCCTTGGATGTATTCGTCAGTGCATGGATTTAAAAACAGATGACAATCCTGGCAAAAGCTCACCAGTGCCAATGTAAACGTGAGACACCTCATCTCCTTTTACTAACAGTATAGAATAAACCCGGACCAGGAGTCCTTGCAGAGCAGCGTGAGTCAACGTTCTTTTCAGATTCCCCTGTTCGTCACACACGAACTTGAAGAATTAAATA
This sequence comes from Thamnaconus septentrionalis, assembly GCA_009823395.1. Taxonomy (NCBI): domain Eukaryota; kingdom Metazoa; phylum Chordata; class Actinopteri; order Tetraodontiformes; family Monacanthidae; genus Thamnaconus; species Thamnaconus septentrionalis. Next base: position 20,350,140 of record CM020508.1, on the reverse strand, counting down.
TTTGAAATTCCGAGATACAAACTTAAGAAAGAAACAAGGTTTGCCTGAGTGATTCACATTGAGCCAAACAGAGGTTATTCAAAGACTTGCAGCAGCTGTCACAATGGCTCCACCCACTTAAAATGATATTTTTTTCCCTTATCCCTTGTTCGTCGATTGTTGATCGTCTTGAAAATATTACCGTTTCAATTCTGCGACTGTTTCATCTTTCATCACCTTATCGCTCCTTTCACTGGTGTATCTTTATCATTATGACAGATGTGCTTTCCTCATTTCCTGGCAAGCACGTTTGCTTGCAGGCTTCTTGGTAGACTGGTATATAAACACTGGTGCCTATGAGAGGTGTTTTTTTTTTTTTGAGCTGACAGTGAGGGAAAGCAATGCATTCTTTATACAATATTATCTAAAATCAATCCGCAGGAAGGCACGTGCGCTGCCGCACATGTCCTGTCCCTCCATGTTTATCCTGTTAAATTGTTTTGCTTGTGTCATTAGAGCAAACACAGACGCCTTCATGATAGAAGACACATTTTTTATTATGACATGATATACCAGGAATAATATGAGGTCACATTGCAATGTAAATAGTCTCCCGATTGCGACACGTGCACTATTGCTTTTATCCTTGAACAAATTCTTCTGGCCGTGGAACTGATTCCAATTGTGGAAAGTGAAAGCAGCGCACGTGGATGTGTGCGTGACAGAGAGAGAGAGAGTGTGTCATGGTGGAACCTGAGCTCGTGTGACAATAGGGAAGTTAGAAGACGTATCAATGTACTATGGATCTGCTTGATAAGAAAAGACTAACAAAAGACCATTAACAGTTCAATGGCGGTAACTGATAGGTGGTCCTGGAGCAGCAGGGTTTACCCTGGAGAAATCATTGATAATGATTGACTTGATGTGGAACCCCCTCACCCCACCCCCCCCCCGCTGACGTATTGGCATTGTGAAATACCAGGCTCAGACAACAACAGGACACGTGTTTCACTCTGGTCAACATCCCATGCACAACCTGTGAATGCACCAGGTGCCTTTGAGTCAATAACAAAACAGTCATTGGCATGAAATGAAATTGAATGAAATGGTACAGTTGGTCCCCAAGCTTTTTTTGCACCAGGGCCTGGTTTAATGTGAGATGGGCCTGGCTTCCATGTCTACTGGCTTCAACATGTATTTGTGACAGACAAATGTTCAAAATCTCACGCCAAACTAAAACAAAATTGGCAAAATCGACAAAATTGTCTTGATTTTGCAAATATAGGGACATTAAGATTCTACGTAACTTTCCAACTTGCGTCCTCGCCTCTTTATTCTTTGCCTGTTGCTTTCCTTTTGTTGCGTTCCCTCTTTTTCACCAAAATCCTGATCAAATTAAAGCTACAAGACGAATTATACTGGATGTCCAGAAGCTAAAGCAATAGCATTTTTGAACTTGTGGACAATTCATTTTGTTAATGTGTACTGTAAACAAGCCCCTGTGCCTCCCATACTGAATTTTGTTGAGCAAATGAAACAGCATCAAATGCAGAATGTGATTATACTCATGCAGGTCTGGCGCAGTTTCTTAATGATCGTCTTCATAATTTTGAAATATGCTTTTGTTGTACTCTAAACCACAGTTGTTACTCCCCCTTATTGTTTCTGTTGTTTGTCTCACAGCAGAACAGGACAAGTAATCAACTGTCCTACTCATACTCACTCCAATCCATATTCAAGCAGCGCTGCACCATGGGCATAGTGTTTACTATTGATGGGGACAGCAGAGCTACAACGATTATAAAAAAAAAAAAAAGAAGCAATGGATGAGAGACAGTGAGACTCTTCTGTCCATTTTTCCATTGTTGACAAATATTCCTCTTTACTTAAGATGGACGCATCAAACCTTTCACCATCGACAAGCACAAGAGGGCTTCTGCCACTGGCATATGGGAGCATAGATTCCTACTTAAACTAAACTGCTGCATGCAGAAATACCATTTCCAAAAGGAGACAGGTATGGGTTTTGTTCGCTGTGTAAAAATAGGCCTCACAGGTCATCATCTCTGGCTGGATTCTCCACGTGTAATCTCTTCCACATGGGATAGGCTGGCGGCCTTTGCAGTCTGCTGGCCCAGATAGTCGGCTGTTGTGTCTGCTGAGCTGGACGCTGTCCTACATTCAACCTGCTCTTCACTTCCAGACTGACTAACTCATCCACAACAGCAAAGTTAATGGATGTGTCATGTCAGAGTGGGAGACTATCCTGCCGCTGGCCTACATAACGGGAGAAGCAGTGCATTTGTCAATCGTGCCGTTGTAATGACTAAAATAGTGATATAAATTTTTTATTCGTGTCTTCCTATTTTTGTGTTTGAACATTTTTTTTTGGTTGGTGTGACTCACAGTTGTTAGAGTTGCTGGCACTTCAAGCCTAATATAGAGTTTTGAGGCTCTTACTTTTAATGTAGTTGGGTGTAGTTTTGTAGAAAGGTGTTTGGAATTATTCGGCAGAGCTCTTTGTATCATCATGTTTTGGGCATAACACAAGTAAATGTAAAAGAAAATGGCTAAGTAAAATAGCTGGTTGTTTTACTCATTCCTGCCACTATGTCAGAAAGACAACACTTGAAGAAAATTAGGAAACAAGTTTGGGTGAGGTAGTGTTTAAAAAAAAAAAATCCCAACAACCTGATGTTTGTGACATACGTATATGAATGCAGGTGAAAGCTAAGACTCACTGGGCAAAGGAATCAATGAGTAGTAGCTGTAAAATAAACATTTGTTGTACTAACTGTTGCAATATGCCCAACCAAAGCCCTGGAAAATAATCGGAGGAAAAGCACAGCAATAAACTGCACGCCATCAAATTTGCTCGTCTTTGAAGTTGTGAGTGGAAATGGTTTCCTTTTAACGCCATTTCCATCCAGAATGCTGAAGACCGAAGGTCAGTTAGTCAGCTCATTTAAAATTCTAATAAGGGAAATTAATTTCACCAGATTCATGGCCAAGCTTTTATCTGTTATCTGTCTTTTTCTTTTCTTTGATGACGATATGGCTTTTGAATTAAGGTCAGTCAGTCTGTCTGCTGAGCGAATTAATGCATTCACTCTAATAAACCCAGTGCCATCATCAGAATAAAGTCACGGGATCAAATTTATGGATCCAGGATAATTTTTTATTAAAATAAAGTGTGGGGGTCGGGCAGCCACATACAATATAGGTCAGTGTGCTGAGTAAGTTCTATTGCATTCTCAAAAGTTAGTCCTGCCTAAATACACATGCAATACAGAAAATATTTTGTCTCAGTAAAACAGAGTATATCAAAAGGAGTGCAAGTACTGAGGGAGCACATGATGTTACTATCATAAACATACGATGGAATTATATTAAGAGTAGGTTATTCTCACTGTTGCATCATGCTGGAAATAATGAAAGAGGTGTAGTAATACCAAGCTGTGCTTCCTTTCAGTTTACTTTTTAACAAAATGCCTCAGTAAGTGGAACATTGATAACCATTCCAGCATTGCAACAGCCCTTTGCTTCAGTCGTTTATTGGTTTTTTTCCCGATTACATCCAAGCCTTATGCCAATCATACTTGGAAAATGTTCAGTTGATTAACCTATTCAAATTCAGCCAAACCCAATAAATCTTGTTAACTGCTTTACGGACCCTCTAATAACCAATCGAGGGAGCACAGAACATTTTCCTAAAAGTAAATTGTGACTCGACCCATACATGATATAGTCAGTACCTGCACCAGAATACCTGACAAAACACAGGATAATAACATCGAAGTGCAATCTAGTTTGTCAACAAACAATTTTATGCATATGTTATTATTACTTGCTGCATAAACACAAACATCCACAACAGGCCTAGTTTCCTGTATACTGTCTAATTCACAAATAGTGACAGTGTTGGACAAAAAATGAGGAGATGATCTATAAAGATATCTCCTCTTTTTTTCCTTGACATTTGAACAAAGTAATTTAATTGCTTTTGGAAAAGCGTAAAGTCTTACAGTAGTTAAAGACTTGTCTTTAAAATTGCACGCATCCCAACAAATAATAAATTAAAGAAATAAATACAACACTGATCCTATGATATTGTGATATTGGGTACATTTTCTAAAATATGCATCCTTGGGAACAGGGGTAAAAGTGATTATAAATTCCGTCTCACACGACAAGTCATTTTTCTAGAGAATTTGCATGCATGGCGCTTGTTAGAAGACAAAGGAAACAGTCAAGCATCTATATCTCTGTCTTTGCAGATTCACAGTATTCAGAGGTAATCTCTAAGGGTTGATGAATGGTTACGGTTTAGGTCCACTTAATCGTCTGGCGTTCTTTTTTGCACAGAGAGTGTGTCAAACGGATCTACGCTGGCAGTCAGCATGCGCCCTGTTGACCATATCTTGGTACATTTTGGACCTGAGGAAACGAGGGTAGGAGTCTCTTTCCATGAGGCTGTAGACTTTAGCTTGGACCTCGTTGAGGCTCGTTGGCGTCGGATCCTGCAGACTTTGCTTGGTCTTCTCTCTGGTGCGGTGGTCGATGTTCACCTGTGCAGGCGGTGAGAGGTGAAACATTATTTTAAAACTAAGAGGGAACTACAGTAGTCATCATCTCTTTATCATGTTTTTATTCTAATCTAGAAGCTTCTCGCACGGTGTCTACCATATCAAAAAGCTTATCGGTATAGTGTCACTTAAATGACACCAAGTTGGACAACTATTAGTCTCGATTGACGTTTTTCGCGTCAACGAATTTATGTTGTCGGTGTAATCGATTACGTCGACTAATCGTTGCAGCCCTAATTTGCAATATTTTAGTTTTTTTTGTTTTTTCCCTCATGCAAGCGTTCAGAAATTGACATCCCTTATTAAGTTGATTGTGAATGAATGTGAATAAGGATCCCTTAAGATAAGCGTGAAATCCCTGCCACCCGAGCACAGATGCCACACACACACACACACACACACACACACACCTCTCTCTCTGGTGCCTGACTATCAATGAACTCCTTGTAGATCTTGTTTGCTTTTGACAGAAGCTTGGATGAGTTCTTGATCTTTTTGTACTCTTCGCAGGCCATCCAGAACTCTATGTTTTCATCACTGAACTCTGACTTGAGAAACGTCCGGAAGGCAGCCAGGCCATCTGAAAGACAACATTGTACAAGTAAGTACAAGTACACGGTGAGTTAGGAGGAGGCTGAAAAAACGTCAAGTATACACAGCTGGGAACTCCCTCATCTACGGATGTTTTTTTTCCAAGTGGCTTGATGTTGTGCTAATACCTTGTTTACATCCCACCTCCCCACCTCCCAAGTTCGCACACAAATCTTGTTTCCCAGCAGCCGGAAACGGAGCCCACGTTTAGAACACAAACAAAATCAGAACAACACACTCCCACAAAGACACATCCTCTTTTCTTTCTGATGTCATGATAATTAATGGATCGATGTGCTTCACGGCGATGGCAGAGGAAGGGCATGTTTTTCTGTGTCACGTTGACATACTCTTCCCACCCGATTCTGCTGTTTACTTAATGAAGCTGGCCATAGCAGAGAGCATGGTCCATCTGTGCACATGAGCAACATCACTCGCGCCATAAAAAAGAAAAAAAGCATATTTCACTTTAATACATATTTTGCAATTCAATATTATCCACAATTTGAAAAGGTAAGTCCAGAATTCAACACTTTCTAGACTTGGTCTTGTTGTAACTTAAATAAAAAAAAAAAAATGACACTAAACAAAATCAAAAATACACAACAAACCCAACAACACTCTGCTGGTATGGAACACTGCAGTCTTAGTGTAATAATACACTGTAGGAAATGTAGTTTATGGCCAATGCAACGCTGTCAAACCTATCCTTATTATTTTAACCTAGGAAATACACTTGCTGCATATGTGTTCAGTAAGGGTCATGCTGCCGTACTGTTGGAGTCATACAAGCCAGTGAGACCTTGTGTGTTTAACACAATGTAGATTGTGTAAATACAAGCACAGCCCAAGGGAGAACAAAAACAAAAACAAAAATGTTCACAACCGCAGCAGTAAAGCCTGGATTGGGTTAACTTGATTGAGTTATTTCTCATTGAAAAAGTAGGTGTGATCATGATTTTTATTTTTTAAACATGTTTTCACTGGTTTGTGATGTCTTTTGATTTTGACACGCACCACTGTTTTTGTTGACATAGCAATAAGCCGCTGGGACTGAGTGTTTTTTGTCATTGAGTTTGAGGTGTTGTTGTTTTCCAACATCACAGGGTGTTCTTGCACTAACACAACATGTAAGAGCTGGAAGTGTTCACAGTTCAGCCCCCCAGCACACACACATATAATCCACTTTGAACACTTAGGACCGACACCAAACGCACCCATGTTTAACAATAACACACTGTTGTCCTTTTATCAAATTTGGCCAAGGTAAATTCAATATCCTACCCAGAGAACATTCCGTGCTGTCTTCTCACTCGCTTTGACATAACTCGTACATGTGTACATGTGTGCGTTGGGATGCACACGTCGTAGTGTTGTAGTGTAGTTTATCGCTCTAATGCGTGGTCAATAGAAACCGGATACGCAGGTATATCTCTCTCTCTCTCTCTCTCTCTCTCTCCCCACTCACACAAGTCCAATGTTTTTCACGGGTGGCATTACAGTTGTGATGGTTATGCACCAGACAGGGGGGGAGGGGGGGGGGGGTATATCATAACCTTTATCCAACACAAAACACATACTGTTCATGCAGGTGCAGAATGTTCACAGATTTATTTTAACTGCTCTCTTATGCATCACCTAGAGGTACAATGTGAGATATTTTGTAATATAGCATTACATGATGTTGAAAAGGCAACAGGCATTTTCCTTTTTTTTTTTTTTTTTTTTTCTGTTTCGTTATTTTTCTTTGATATATAAAGTCTTGGTCTTGTCTTGTTCTCCAACCCCAATTGTTTTGGTCAGGTCTCGATCTCAATACTCTCTAGTCTTGATATAGCCTCGGCCTCGGTTGGTGTGGTCTTGACTACAACACTACCTCGTCCTCTTTTCTTGACTCTGCATTGTTGAAGCCTGCCTACCTACGTCTAGTCATCACATGGACGGGATATTGCATTCCTGTAGTAGGCCACCTAAAATCAGCAGATTTACAAAAGTTATGGCGTTTGCAGACTTTTTCATTTTTCCTCAGTGGCCGTGTAACCTGAAAATGTTTACAACATATAAAATATAGACAGATGAGACCATTTACGATAAGTTCTGGAGACTAACATGTCAATCTGTAAACAAGCAAATCTGATTTTTTTTTTTATTTGGTTACCACCAAATCGTCAGAGTGCTGGTGCAAAAATCAGGGGATGCAGCGAGCGGCTGTGACTTGCACCCTTGCTTCAATCTAAAGCTTGTCAGAGATCCCATTTTAGAGCGGTTGCTTTCTGGCATTCGCATGAAAAGGTTTAACTCAGCCTTGAAACATAGACTCAAGGTCAAAGGGCTCCAGGGTGGAGAACACCAACTACCATTCAAGCCTGTGAAAGGCTTCCTCAATGAGACCGAATGGAAATGGCTGCAGCTGAGGTGAGTGGGCCTCACAGAGACACAAGTAGCTTCAAAGACACTTAAACTCATTTCACTGGAATAGAAAGACAAGAGTTTTTGATCATAGTTTTTGCAAGTGAGCAATGTGTCCTTATTTTTAATTTGCCATTGACTTGGTGTCAACTGCGTGATTGGAAGTAGCCTTTTTTGCGGTGGGGAATGCAGTGTACGCACCCCTCAGACACCAGAAATGAGAGTTACGTTTGGATGAGTATAAAGGGAGAAAATGGACATGGATTGTGGGGGAGGAGTGAAAAATAGAATTGACACAGGAAACACCTATTGTCCTAAATGAAGGTTGGTCTCATTTTGTCGACGCTGACTGTACAGGACGTAGCGGAAGGCACTGTTCCCGTTGAAGAATAGAAAATGATCACTTACGTTTGTGCGAGAGAAGATGATCAAATGATTCTGACCACCGAACAACCTCATCCGTTGATAACCTGACAGGAAAACAGCCAGAGGAACCAGATGTAGTGATATATCATTGAGAAGCAGGCTTCTTCTGTGACGTATCCTTTCCATAGAACTATGCCGTCCATTTTGGGGGAAAAAAAATGTTTCGCTTTCACATTTGGGTTAAATCGTAATAATGTATGATTGTAACCATTTTTGTGCAATTGAAAAGTATGGACAGTATTGTGCAGGCGCAAAGTGGTCTGTAATATGCAGGCACCAAAGTACAGATAAATTAAATTTTCCTTGTCTTTCACCATGAAATACAAAAGTAATTGGCATTATATTTGAGACAGACTAACAATATGTCGCGCTAAGCTGAATCTTTAAAGTTGCGGCATCCAGGAAGTTGTTTAACCAAAACAGAAGCTTCAGTTTGAGTTGTTGCCAAGACTGACGTGTTCATAAGACTCACTTCAGACACCTGGCGGTGGTTTCATGGGCAGGAGGCAGGAACTCGGAGAAGTCGCTGTAGGAATCTGACTTGTTGGACAGGCAGCCGAGTCTGGTCTTCATGATCCTGCTGGAAAGATGCAGTGTATTATTTTCTAATTAGTTTTTGAATATTTGTGAAAAATCTCAGGAAGGCATTAAAATAATCTGTCTTTTAGCGGAAATGCTGGTCGCGTTCACGGTGATCCGTTGATTACTGAATAAAGTGATCTCACTTAGATTATGATCTCATTGTCATGGAAACCAGAGGAGACCAAGCTATTAAATGCATACATCTAGACAAAACACACAAGAATTATAAAGATCAGACAGACAAAACAAAGTCAAACACGCCCTCTGAAGTTGGTCGGTGGAACATGACAGATTCAAAAACCTAAAAGCCAAACAGGGCAAGTTAAGATAAGTGTGAAGTATTTTTAGAAGTTGTCATAGTAGTGCAGTTGTCACTCTGCCGCCTCTCAGCAAGAATCTTGTGGGTTTGATTTCGTGGCCCTAAGTCTCTCCATATGGAGCATGCTCTTCCTGAGTCTCTGTGGTTGCTCTCCAGGTAATTCCGACTTCACCCCACAGTCCAAAGACATGTACCGTAGGTGAATCAGCAATTCTAAATTGTCTGCCGGTGTGAGTTGTTTCCTTCCTTTCTATGTGGCCCTGCAATGACCTGGTGGCCTGTGCAGTGTGTCCCAAGACGGCTGGAACAGGCCCCAGCACCCTGCAACCCTCACTGCAGGAAAAGCACTGATAGAAAATGGATGGATAGCATTTTTTTGAAGACTCTTTCTTCATCTCCATCAGTGAGGACCAGCGTACTTTCTCAAAAAGTAAATATCTATCTGATATATTTTAATTTCTAATGGTAGAGCATAAATAATTTATAATTTTGAAATATCACAATGTATCATGTATTAAAAAAAAAGAGGTAAAATGTTGAGAAGAATGGAATGTTCTTCATGTTTCGGTCATTATATCGCACAGTTTGTGATGTATTTTAGACAGTTCTGTGTCAAAACCTCAGGTTGAACCATTTGTGCTTTCATGAAAGCACCCCACCCATCCCCGCCCCTGCCATCACCTTAAATGGCATCTTTCTTAATAGGGGCAACACGGGTAGGTGCATCACGTTGTTTGTTGATGTTTGTCGATGCATGGACCTGGAATTGGGAACATTTTATGAAATGTACCGTTCATTGGCTTAGCGAAAGCCATTTGCTGGAATAAATGGGCTTCAAAGCTTTGTGTACTCGACACAGTGTTTTATTTGTGCCTGGGCAATTGCATCTGAGCACCAGAAGTCTTTGTACCTAAAGTCTGGCTTTGCTTTCGAAAACCTATAAGCCACTCGCTCATCTATCAGAGGGATTTTTTATTATTAATTTTTTTTTTTTTTTTACATAGTATCCATATTAAAATGGGATGGTGCTGCACAAGACGGGGTTTTGTTCTAATTTAGTACTTTAATAATGTTTGCTGTCACACACGTATGCAGAGACATTATTAACAGCAATTGCAAGGAGTCACCACACCAGAGGCTTGCAGCATGATACCGCCGAAGCAATATTTCCTGGCCCATATCCAAGTTATATATCAGACATTATGCAACAAATAGATGCACCGGACTGCAAAGGCAGTTTCTCATCTCATAATCTAGCTCTGCACCTCATTCGTTAATAAACGGCTATTTTCAAAGGGGGCGGGAAAAACAACGGAGAGAAATCATTCAGGTGGATTCAGGAAGGTTCAAACCACGGATTGCCTGCTCGACGGTGAGGTGATGGCTACAGAAAGGAATGTTGTCACCTCTGTGTGCCAAATGACTGCAGTCATTGCGACGTCATGAAAACATATCCAGGGAAGACTGATTAAAAATGCTTAACATCCACATAAAAGCAACATGTGAGTTTCCAGTCTTTTTTTAAATAAGCATTTTGATTGGACACAACCGTCCAACAGCACTGGGGCGTTGAATCCCGGAGCATAAAGGGAAGGTGTTATTATTATTTATTCACCATTCCAATCTTGTGCTACATTGAAACCCATTAGTAGTTCGGGTGGTGTGGGTGTCCCACACTATTTGCGTAAGAGGATGACCTCAATAGGTACTGTAGCCTGTAATTATTGCATAGATAGATGTGTGAATGATGTGTGAAATATATTTATTTTCCTTAGAAAATCTAATATTCTTTGTAAATGCTGTAGATTTAAACAAAGTGGGCTTATTTTTGTGAGATACGATGATTTCATTTATTTCACCCATCCTTCCGGTAAAGAGTCCATACAATCATATACTAAGGTTTTTTAATGCAGTGTTTAAGGGAAATCTGCCAAAAGACTGCTTCCAGTGTTCTTATCATATTATTCTATCCTGATAGAATAGAATGTTTTTATTAATGGCACAGTGGGGAATGAAACTGCCGCACATATGCCGTGCATGCACGTCCTCCCTCTATATCTACATCTACAACAATGCAATGCAATCGAAAACACTTTGTGTTGGAGGCTTGTGAGCTGGATGTGCAAAATACCAGAGTTGAAATCTGAGCCATCCAGCTGTTGAGCGACGTTAACATAAAGAGTCGTGCCACCCAGTTGACATTGCTTAATCTGCCCCGAATGTGCCGAGCTGCCCACCCGCCCCTCCCCCCTCCCCCGCCCCCATGCCCTTCCCCAAATCTGCATCTTTCCTGCTGCTGCGAGCTGCGTTCCTCATCAGCAATGTGGCACGGACACGTGCCGCCGCTGTGCTATTTATATAAATCCCTGACAAATCCATGTAGTCAGGAGGAAGCGGTGCATGTTCTATTCAGCCATGCAGCAAGGCCGGCTCCTGGAGGAAAGAGGCTAAAAACAGCAGCGGCACTCTAAATGTCCTCCATATACTCCAGGACGCCTCATAAATGTGTAAGTACAGGAAGCAGAAATCAGACGTCTGCTGTGCAACATGCGTAGTGGGACTGACCGATAAGGAAGTGAAAACCGTGTCTTCATCTTAATGTTGAAGTTTCCAGCTGTGTGTGTGCCTCTGTGTGTGTGTGTGTGTGTGTGTGTGTGTGTGTCTGTGTTTGAACTTTTTTGATGTTACCTAACTTGGTGCAATGCAGGTTTTCAGAATTCCCACCATGCCCCAAATTTTTTTTTTTTAGACGCTGCCAGACGACGGGTTGCATTGGCTGACACGCCGCCATGTGATTACGAAAGAGGATCCCCCCCATTCCATCCAGATGAGATTGATCTAATAGGAGCCAAAACCTCTCCTGCAACACGGAGCGTTTTCCTGCATGGCCTTCCTCTCCAGTCGAGCCGTCGTCATTTATTTATTTTGCACTTAAACGCAGAGTTCCGCTGCCTCCATATATACGTTGCACGCTTGCATATGCATGAACGCTCAGATGCGCATATGTTGTTATACAAGCCCCCGCTCCCCCGCCTCACCCCGCCTCCCCCAGTGGACGGCTGCATGTGCGCCGCGTCATCGCTCGGGTCAGAGCGGCGTCACAAGTTGGGTCAAGTCAAGTCATTGCTCTTCCTCAGGCTGCAGGCCAAATTAAGTGTTTGTCAAGTTTCATTTCCGGATGATTGAATCAGTGACGTCACAGATTTATTTATTTATTTATTTTTTCAATAAACATAAACCGGGGGACAGAGTAACTAATAATGTGCGTGACTTGTTCTTCATACCCCAAGCATTCTACCCATGAATGCATTTTAAGAACTGGATACCGGACTGGCAATGTGGCAGCGTGCCGATTTCTCCCCCAGTGGCCACTTGAGGTACTGCAGCAAAAAAAAATCCCAAGAGCCCAAAAAGCATTTTTCCCATTGGTTGCAATACAAAAATAAAGGCCTTTGAAACGGCTGACAGGACGACTGTCACCTGAAACGTGATTCATAGCAAATCTTTCTATTGTAGATTATTCACTTATTGTCTTTCAGTCGTTTTTAAAAAATGATAAAGGCCAGAAAATCAGCAGAAAAGAGTTTATTCCCAGCGTGACGTCACAATGTCAGTCATGCTAATATATATACGCTAAGTGAGCAACTTCATTGAAACGATTGGGCCGCCATCTTGGACCCTGGAGGCCTGCTTCTACCTCACCTGCTGAAGTCAACCAGAGTTCTCAGGTCTGCAAAATCTAAATTGCTGTATCCATTTTACTTGTTCATTTGCTGGTTGTGTTCTTCTACTTGTCATTCTTTTATCATAGCTTCTCTTTTCCCATCTCCATGGTCTTTACTTTTCCTTCCTCCCTTTCCATGCTAGCATTTTATCCTCTCCTTCTTTCACTTTCCTTCCGCCCTGAGCGAAACCGCTGACGGGCATGTGTCCACTCGAGGTAAACAGTTGACTAATGTCTGGTCTGCTTTAATATCCGTGCCAGCTCCTTAATAATGTCATCGGAGCTGTCCTGCTTCCCCAAAGCCTCATACATCAGTGGCTGTGCGCCTCATATCGCAATTAATTTTGATTTGCTGTTAATTAACTGGCTGTCAGCCTTCCCCTATTTTTTTTTCCATGCACAACACACTTCATCTTATCTCTGCAGGGTCACCGTGCTCTGTCTTCAGAACTGCTTCTAGGACACCGCGTGGCCTTGTTAACCCGAGCCTCTAATTACTGGATCAAATTTGGGCCTTTTTTTATTTTGAGATTTTTTTAAAAAACAGACTGTACAGAATTTGTATCAAGAAAAATCATTCACGTATTGCGTTTCTTTGTTGTTCTTGTGACAGCTAGTGAAAGAAAATCTCTCATTCAAATGAGTGCGGTTCCCACGTGGCCCCATGAAACTGAATGAAGCCGGTCCAAAATTTTTTAAAGCCGTGAAAAAATTCATTTTCAAGACCATGTTGGATGCTGTTTTTAGACTCATTAAGATGCACAGTGACTCAGATCACAGCATAGCAGAGCTTTCTGATGTGAAATTTTCAACTTGGCACGTCCCAGGCTTCCTCTGTACAGCACACCTTTGAGGACATGAGTCACAGGAACACAACTGTGGTCTCGCACTTGCCTGTTTTGCTTGCACGTCTGTGTGTTTGAGCGCGAACCCTTGGCCCCTGAACGTGTGAGGTGTTTGTCCAAGAATTTGATGGGTCGTCAACACCAGCGACGGTGCAAAGATGAACGGATATAGGTCTATTTCTGTCCTTGCGGAGATTCCGCCGTGCTTCATTCTGCTCTGGTAGATTTCAGGACAACAGACTGTACCCTCAGGAGATGCAGGGGAATATACTCTGAAGCAGAGACGACTGGAGCTGCTTGTCTCCGCTCTCATTTCCATGTATTGTTATCTTGCAAGACCAGAACTCGGGGAGGCGGTGGGGGGGGGGAGGAGAATAAAACCAGCGAATGAAAATGATGCTCTGCTCGAGAACCCCTGCTGTGCGGAATAAACAGGAGCCTGTTGCATCAGATCCGGGCCAATTTTCCAGGAAAGCACAGTTTCAAGGAAAAACAAAAATTATTGGGAAATAAAACAAATCTACTGTTGGGTGTGGATGCTGGAGAAATCGGGCACACCCGTTTTGCTGTTTTCTTTAATTGCCATTTGCACGTTCTGTCAATGTGATTATACAATTTACTGATGTAAAGCACTGGCAGTTTTTTTTCTTTTAAACTTAATTATTGAACGTTCCTGTCCTAATGTCCCTCAGTGCTAAGAGGTCTGTGTGTGTGCGGTCTGTAATCACAGGCTGAGCACTAATGCTAATGACTGGTGTTTACTGGCACTAACAATGAGATGCAGTGATGTCTGACGGTTCCATGTCAGCTGTAAGCAGCCATGCACTCCATGCTGATGAAATATTTGGACGGTATTGTTAACGCGCGAGTACCATGAATTAATATTTCTCCCTGCTGTTATTTTTAAAACTACATTTTAAGGGATGCATATTGAAATCACTGCACAACAAAATTCATCATGAAAACAATTACACAATATGATAACATGTAACAAATATGAAAAAACAACAACAACAACAACAAAACATTTCCTCCTAGACCTAATGTTCTATTTGTCCTCTTGGGACGCGGCACCTGAGCCCAGTGCTCGCTTCAGCAGCCTCGTAGGTTAAGCCAGGGTAAGACGCACCATGTGGCACCTGGAGTCATAACACCCTGCTGATGCTATTTTTTTTTTTTTTTTTTTTTTTTTTGCAAGTTCTTTTCAGAAAGGTGCATTCATGCCCTTTAAAATGAATCACAGCTCCATGCTGAGCGGACTCGCCATTCTGTATTCATTCAATTTGTTTCCAGTTTACAATCGCATACACATCCTACAATATGAAATATGTTTGAGATTAGAAATAGACTGGAGTGGTTTTAAGGTGACACCGTCGGCTTGGCTTTTATAACTACATATTAAATTATAACTCGCACAGTCGTCGTCGCGTCACTCCCATAGTCCGTAGACCATCGGGGCACTTTGACGATTCAGCTGTTATTCGCCATGTCTTTCGGTGTGCTAGAGTCCCGGGCTTTCTTGTTACATGACCGAACCACTGCAGTTTCCTCCTGCGTGCGATCTCTACAAGTGGTTCATATAATGCAGCTAGGTCTTGAATTCGTCGTTTGACTTCATCATTTCTAATTTTTATCTTTTATCTCTGACTACAACTCGCACAGTGAAGCACACCAATTATTGTAAACCAGAATCAATCGATTATCGTTGTTCAAAATGAATGTTGTTACCACAATTACTAGGATTCTTCTATAGTTCACCCATACATGCAGCTGTTGCTGTCACCAGCGTCATTTCAATTTAATAACTGAGAAAATTAAGCTTGCAAAATGAAAAACAAATTCTTTGCCTGCTTTATTAGAAGGTTCTCGTACATCTCTTTTATATATGTTTAATAGTGTCTAACCTCGATGCAAAGTAATGGGTGATCCAGGTCATGGAGACCAAATGATGAGCAAAAGTGTCCTAGTTATTTAAAGACTCTTGGACAGCATTTGATAAGGGTATTTTGCACTTGACAGAAAGTAAAAAAAAAAGAAAAGAGAAGCTGTTTTAATCTACAGGGAGTCAAGCACGCTGTTGTCTTTGGCAGTGTTGCAAATACTTGAACTTATAATATAAAATAGCAGCACCTAGTTCTTTTATACAGTGGGTTAAAAAAAAAGTAAAAGTAAAACATGACTAATTTAACTTGCATGTCATGTCTCGCTGAAGTGCATTCGAGGGGAAACGCTTCTGAAATAGAGAAAATCCCCAGATGGGAGTGTGGGTGTGAATCTCAGGCCGCTGTTTGGGGCTGTGAAGGAGGGCAAACAGGGTTCCCTAATCCCGTGGCTGAACATTTGACTTGGAGCTATGTCAGATTACACTCAAATAAAGCTGCCTGCCACAGGCTGGACAGGCCTATTTAAAGCCACTGCATGCCAGTGGTGCTCAGGATGATAAGGGCAGAGGACTGACTCACTTCTGGAGAGCATTTTGCTTGGTGATAAATTTAGAGCGTTTCATCTGTTGTAGGCTATTTCCTCGCATGACTGAATGTACCAAGACTGAATAGGCTTTTGTTTGCACGGAAGTTTAAATTTAGCACGTACACATTTTTGATATATTGATCATTTAGTGCCCACCCGTGCATCCTTTCGTGTGCGGGTGTCGCTTGAACACACAAGCACGTTGTTTTGTTTCTTATTGCTGTTAAAGGTACAGTGTGTATCATGCGTTGAGATTTATTAAAAAGAAAAGCTTAACATATATCATCTATACATATATGTATTAGTATACAAGTGTTCAAATCTTTGTGTTCATTCTCGTCAAATCTCATCCCGCAAGAATTACGACAATTCTCGCAGGATGTAATTCTCAAGAATTACGTTTGTATTTATTTCTTTATGTTTGTTTGCTGTCAAGAATGATTGTTATATTTTTCTCTTTGATTACTTGTAACACTACTTGGAAAAAATATTCTGTCTCCTCCTCGTCCAAACATAACGCGCCTGGAACTGGTCACATGACCCCGTAAGTCACATCTGCTGACGTGTAAATGCAAATGTTGTCATGTTTCCATGACATTTTTGCCATATACCTCTGTATCGATGTGTCTGGAAAACCACCTCATGAGAGCCGACAAACCTTCCAGCGATGTTTGAGAGGTTTTGTTTTTCTTTCCAAAGTTTAGGCGTTTCCATTACCAATTTTAATTGTGACATTTAGGTTTTGCGCGATTCGAGGGGTAATGGAAACCTAGCAACTGAAATTGCAGTGGAATCTTTCATGCATTTTGGGCGTAAATACTGTACTGAAAATTATATAACCCATATTTTCAATTCACCTTTCGCTCGGTCCCGTCCTCCGTGATGACTGTTGCACTGACTAGCTAGCTTTCACTTCTGCTTCATTCGCACAGCAATTTTAATGGAAGATATATATAAGAGATTCCAAAGTAAAAATGTTGAATTCCTGGAGCAATAGTTGGGAAATGTCAGAGAGAATCGGGCAGAAAGAATTGAAATATCCATTTGAGTGTCGGGGTAAAGTGAATGAAGTGGTCATACGGGCGGCGAGCATTGACTGGCCGGGTGCTCGTACAGCAGGCTAGTGCTAGTGTTGGATGCGCATACAGGAAGCTGGCGCCATCTGGCCATTGCTGGTGGCCAAATGCTACAAGTATGGAAAAAAAACCCAAAAAAAAAAAAAAAAAACCTACCATAATACTGGCTGTCTTGCATGACGATGACTAAGTGACACGAACAAATGGTTTAAATCTGTATTTTTGCAGGAATCTCATAATTATGAGAACTTGACATGCTTGTTGCCAATGACAGCAAGCTTAGGAGAAGGAGGGTCAGCGAAAGAGCACTGCAATCTAAAATCTGAGCCCTAAGTTACTAAGTTTTACACACCGTTACCTTTAAGCAGTGGTTTTCAAAGTTGGGGCCGCTAGGGAGGCCGCAGAAAATTGGACAATGTGGCAAATGCTTGGCGTGGAAATCTTTGGGAATCCCTTTCCTATGTTATGAGAAAGTTCATTTAGTCCGCATTGCAGCCCACTGTCATAAATTGTTGTATTTAAAAAAATCTATGTTGTCAAAGCTACGGTCAATTTATGTTTTTCTGATGCAGAGAAGAGCAATGCAATGTTTTATGTAAGGATTAAAACACACACACACACACACACACACACACACACACACACACACACACATATATACTGTATGTACATACAGGCCTGTGATTTGGTTCCCATCAGTGCAGTGCACATGTCCCCTATCTGCGATCCTGCCTTTAGCCATTTATGTAATCAGATTGTTCCAGGGATTTATTTTGCATTTCACAGCTCCAGCAGTCCCAGACCCCTGGATCTGACAACTAAAAGCATTGCTCTTTGGTAGGATTTGTGGCTGTTGTCATAGAGCCAGCACACACTGAAGTGTGCTTTAGGATTGGGTGTGGAGCGTTTGAACGCAGTGCCACCGTCAAAATAACTGATCGTTGCGCAACTTGCCTGTGCTCGGTCAAAGTACCCCCTCCGCCGCCCCCCCCCCAAACACTTTTATCTAAGCAGGGATATCAACATGGTCTGAATCAAGAGTATCACAACCATCAGTTTTCAGTGAGAATGAATCACGGGCTAAGGAAACCGCAGTCTTTCCGTTGCCATCCTCGCATTACTTTGACTCCGAGGCGTGAAGACAACAACATAGCTGTATATCTGCATTGAAGAACGGTCCGTTCTTTCACTTTCAAGAGGGAATTTCGACTGGATTCTGAAAGAGAAGGAAAAGAAGGAAGCTGTTTCCATCTAATGTCATCACAAACTGACTTATTACGGCTTCCTTCCTTGATGCAAAGCAGGCCCTTTGACTTGTTTGGCTTAACCTTTTGTTCTGTTGTTTCTAGGTGACTGTTACGGCTGCTGCCGTTTGCTGGGGAATTGTGTGTTCCTCTCTCTCTCTTGCTCGCTCTGTGTGTGTGTGTGTGTGTGTGTGTGTGTGTGTGTGTGTGTGGCGTTTACCCAGATGCCGTGCGTTTATGAAAATTCTACTTGAATTTGGGCCACTGGTGTGTGTGTGTATTGTTTGGTTTAACTTGGACACAAAACCGTGGTTAAATTTAGAACATGACTGATGACACTGGTCTTGTTAACTGGCGAAAAGTCAAGGCAGTTCATCTCCACTCCCTGCATGTTCCCATTTTAGGAATATCTTGAGTATCAGCTCTGGTGTCTGTTACTGAGAGGATTGTCTTTATTTTTCACTGACCCCGGGGGCCTTAGCCAAATTATAACCAAATGTCCAAAGTTTGCCATTGATGCACAGGATGCGAGCGACCTCACAGCTCTTACACAATATCGACATTGCATGTACTTGAGGAAGTGGCTACACTGTTAAACCAATGCACCTGAATGCAAATATCTAACAAGTCAATCGAATGGCAGCAACTGACGTGGTCGATGTGACCTGCTGAAGTTCAGAATATGGAGATTTTTTTTTTAAACGATTAAACATACTTTGGAATGGAACAACGTTGTTGCTACCAGATGGGCTCATCTAAGTATTTCTTCTGATCCAAAAATTTTCACGCATCTGTTGCCAGACGTGATCATTTTCTTACTTGTATTATATTTTCAAATTCTGCATGGTGTGTGATCAATACTTTGCAAAATTTCAGATATTAGGATAAATTGGCCCCTTCATTTCATAGCTATGCTTAATTCAGCAAGCAAACGCAATCAGGATATGGATCCTGCACGTGTGTCGGTCATTTGACTTTTACACACACACTCTCACACATCTTTTCACAGCCCATAATGCAGGATTACTTCTGTCTTGTTCAACACAAGAAATGAATAATAGACAATGAGTTCAGAAAAGCGATGCTTTTTTCAGTTCTGGTAGATTATTTATAGGTGAAACTGCATTATATGCTATACTATGCTCTGGAGGCCTATGTCATCGCCGTATCATCGCCGTATTCCTCCAATGTGATGATTTTAAAGGAGCCCTATTATGGCCATTTCCAGATTGGATACGTTCATTAACAAGGTTTGTTTGGTCAAAAACCTCCCAGTTTGAGCTGTGCAGACCTGAGTGAGAGTACAAGCTTTTCTCTCACTCAGCCTGAAGAGGCTGTTTTAGCTCTTGTCCTCCCTCCCCTACCTGCTCCATCCATGGCCCCCTGCCTTGGATCAGCCCAGCCCATTGAGATTGGTCAGCTGCTCAAGTCTAGCAGCTCTCATGTTGTGATGCCCTGCTCACGTTTTATAAAAGGAAAAAAAAAAAAATCTGCAGAGGCGTTGCTATGATAATCAGGTCAATGAATGCACAGACAACAATTGTCTGGCACTATCGTGTCATCATGGACCGACAGAATGTGTGAAATATTTTTTTCACCACTTTATTGGTTTTTAAACCAGCTCACAAAAATGGTACCCATTGCCTCCCTGCTTGGCACTCAGTATTCGGGGGTTGGAATTGGGGGGGGGTTGGATCACCCAATGATTCCCGGGCGCTGCACTGCAGTTGCCCACCGCTCTCCTTCAGGGGATGATGGGTCAAATGCGGAGGACAAATTTCGCATCCTTCGGGATGTGACAATCACTGGGACTTTAACTTTAACTTTAACTTTTTGATATAAATACTGAAGGGAGTTCTGAAGGAAGAAGTCCCTTCAGGTTGGGAAACTATAATTGTTTAAGGCCTGTAAAGGGTTTACTTGCACCATCAAAACTTTATTACTCACTTGTTTAAACTGAAGACATAAGCGTCTGTCCACCAGGTGAGCTGCTGTAGCAACACTGGGTCAACACTGACCTCCACCTTTAGCAAACTGGGTTAGTCTTTTTTTTTTTTTTTTTTTTACTGCACCGGCTGCCCTCCTTCATGGCTGTCAAAACAGTACAGTCTGATATTTTCCTCAGGATGCCCGCGCGGTAACCTTTGTCAACATGAAGTAGCATCTCTATAAAACAGGTCTGCAAACTGTTCTCAGGCCATGGACAGTGTTTGTATTCCACACGCATATTTATACACGGTCCGACAAATCACTGATAGCACAAGTGATTATTTCTATATGACAATATCTCTTATAAGCACCCCAAATGTACGGTGTAACACAATTAGAGCAACAAGACAAAAATAAAATATATTTTTTGAGATTCCATTCCAAGATTAAACTTTAAATGTCGAGAATAAAGATTGAAATTCAAGTTTCAATTCTCTGAATAAATTCGAAATGTTGAGAATCAAGTCGTCGACGAAAGGCTCTGTGCACAAGCCTCGAGACGTACTTCCATTTTCACCAGAGTAGTTTCCTGTTTACTGGGGGTGACGTTGTGCAGTAGCGACCACTTGCGATAGCTGACGGTGTTCACAGTCAACTCTCAACATTTCGATTTTAATCATGCAATTTTGACTTTGATCTTTGAAAAAAATTTTTTTCTCATCGTCAACAGCCCACAGAGAAGGAGCGACGGTGGTTCATCGCTGAAAATGCGATTGTTACTGAGAGGTCTGGACAGACTATGAACTGGAGGCATGGACGTCAGAGAACTCCTCCATATCTTGACGGCACCGTGAGCGACAGTCACTGGACTTGCGCGCCCTCAGTGGGTTCAGCACAGTGGAATTATGTGGAGGGAGGGTGCAGAGGGAATTCTAGGTGGCGCTCACAGGAAACGATGCGATGAGCAATGCATGCAAAAGCAGCGGGGGTCCGGTGGCCACTCGGCCCCACACACTGTACTCGAGAAACCCTCGAGATGAGATGGACAAAAGGCGGCCGGCGGTCTCACGTGGAGCTTCTGCATCACTGGTTGACCGCTTCCATTGTTGTTTCACCCTTTTCAGCAAAAAAGCTGATTATTTTTTTTTTTAATAACTCGGACGCATCTCATTGGCAACAGCATGCAAGCGGTGAAAAGAGCCGAGACCCGCAAAGCTCTGCATGCAATGAGGAATTACATAACACTTTTGTCAGTCACATTATAAATAAGAGGCTTTTACCTTGAGTCCGGGTTGCTGTGAGCGAGATGCTTTCTCCCCTTCTGTCTTTGCCACTGCCTGTTCTCGCCGTGCACCTTGACGGAACGCCGCCTCTTGTCTTGCAAGGCGCGACGGACGTGTGTGCGTGCGCGTGTGTTTGTCTGGATGTTCGCCGCTCGCAACTGCAAGATTTCTTAGTGTTTGCAATGCCAGCGAGTGGGAGCTGCGTGCGGCATGCTCAGTGGTGTGAAGCTGGGGGGTGGGGGGGTGGGGGGGGGGGCGACAGAGGGAGAGAGGAAGAGGAGATTGGAGTGGAGTCGAAGAGAGGCAAAGAGAGGAATGGGATTTGTGTGCACAGGGAACTCTCCAAGGACAGCCGAGCACATCTGTGGAGTGCGGAACGGCTGTTCACCGACTTCACAACGTGCACGGCATCAGGGGGCGCCGCTCGACGCCAACGCCTGCCGCAAGGCTGTCAAAGGTTGCGAGACGAAGCAGCCGGGAGCATATGAATTAAAAAAGTCACACCGAAAATAACAGAGGAGCTATTTATCGTGCCGAGTATCATCTTGACTTTCTCTATGTGCAGACGGAAGTAATCAAAAAATAATAATACCAATGGTAATGAGGATTGAAAAACTGTTATCGCCAAATGGCTGCATATTTCTGCAGCAAAGGAAACAGGTTGGTGGCGAGACAACAGAGGGTATTGGAATGTCGATGCACAATTATTTTTTAGCGTTGTCCTCTTGCTAACAGAGCTGGAACGTGCATGTAAATCTCTGCCTTCTTCCCTCTCCATTGGAACTGTTGCCCTACCACTCTTTAAACAGTGAGAAGATGGAGGCCATGCACTGGGCAAATCAGCTGCAACTTCCGAAAACACATGAACATAGCATGAAATGTGCTCCAAAAGAATGCTAATGTCGGCTAGACAGGATGCTGGCTATTAGTGACAAAACTTATATATATATATATACATTTCTCTTGCTCGCTCAGCAAGTGTTCGTTGACTGAAGATATGAGGAGCGTGAGCGCAAAGCTTCTTCCTCATTGTCCCTTCAAACTGCCATCTTGTAGAGTTCTCATGTTCATAGTACAATTATTTGGCAGGCGCACTGCAATCTTTGAAAAAGAGGGGGGGGGGGGAAATGTTTTTTTTGAAGCCACATTCATTGTGTTTGCATGATGTTGTTCATCGGGTCCTGTTGTATGTAGTAGCTGCAAGCCCTGAGACACACTTGCAGTTATATGATACTACATGCTCTGGATTTTCATATATTTCAAATTTGTCTGTGCAATAGAATCTTTGCACTGTCATTATATTAGCCATGCAAATATTTCACGGGGAAAAAGTGTCCTTCAGATTACCTCTGCATGCTCTGTGCACACAGAACTCTTATGTAACACTGCATCACATCTCAGGAAACCCCGAACAAAGAAAACCCATCTTTGCATAATTTGTGTAATTAATTACATATATCAAATTGCCTATTTCGTCACTGTATCTCTAATCGCGATGTTACTTCAAGCAGTGTATCGCGTACATATGTGTATTCCGTTCATGCCGTCTGTTTGCATTCCCTAACATATTGAAGATGGTATGTAACAAGCGGAAAGCAAAACGGACGACGAGAGAGGACATTTATTTGAATCGCAGTCTGAAGATGAAGAAAACCTTTGCTGCCGAGCTGAGAGTGTGGAGGAGGCGGAGGCGTCCTGGCAGGTTTTCTGCAACTAAATAGACAACCCAAGTGTTACATAAATGCATACAGACAGAGAGACACACACGTACGCACACATTTATACACACAGCACACAACATGGAAAAGCACTGCCCACAAGCAAATGTTCTGTCTCTCTCCTTGCATACACGCACACATATTGAGAGGGTGGCTGATTGAAGGACTAAAGCTGCTCATTTGTGTCAGAAAAAATCACTGACGACCCTAGACATGGTGTGCATTTGCACTGGCAGCTATTTTTTTTTTTTTTTTTTTTTTTTTGGACTAAATAAAGATAGAGATCATTTGGGTGTTCATTTACTCTATGGTTGAGCACAATTACATAAACACACCTATTACTCCATAGGTGCAGAGGGATGAGATGTTTACCTCTCAAATTGCAACAGTAAGCTCGAACCTCGAGGTTTAATCTCTGAGCATTTGACTTTTTGTCATTCTGCCTGTTGATTTTGAAACATTTGTCTTTTTCCTGACTTTCAACCAATTAGCCTCCGTCACTGAGTTTTGCATCACTTTGAGCTTTACCAACCAACATCCTGCTCACCCTCCTTGTGTTTATTGGTTGCAGTCAAGCATTGGCTTTATAATTAGGAGAATTTGAGATGCACCTGTTAAAGACTGCAATTGACTCTGATAGTGGCTGTCATATGTCGTTCTTGGAGATGTATCTCATATTGTTTCTAAGTCCTTAAAAGATACAGCTGGGTTGACAGCTAAGTGTTTTTCCAAGCCAGTACTGTACAGTAAAGCACATCTTACCCCACTGCCCACATGAATTTTAAAAAAGAGACTAGAAGTAGTGCTGTCGACGTTAGCGCCTGTGATTAATGTAGAACAATTAACATGGCACTATTTTTGGATGCTAATTAATGACATTGTCACACTCCGGTAGTGTGTACCGTTGCAAACTGGTTGCCAAACACTGATAAACGGCAAGAAAATAACCTGGCAAAGAGAGCGTTTTCCATTGGTTTGTGCCAAATGTATTTAATCTAACCAGTGTTTTACACATTCATCTCTGCACTGATAACACCACAACAATCTATTAAACTTCTTTTATCATAGTATTACGTATTGCGATCAATCATGATTAATCAAAACCAATGAATATGATTGTTTTTAATGGATCACCAGCACCAAGTACGAGCATTTAGTTTCACTGAATATAATAATTCAAACTGTGACAGGAAATTGCTCACACGTGAGTACTCCAACTGTTGCCCCATGCTTTTCATTCCATACCTGCTCATGAAAACATTTTACAAAGTACAGATTTCAGACGATGCGTCATCGAAAGCCCTTTTCAAATGTGAGGAAGCAATTCAGAAAAGCTGAGTGATGAATGTTCACCCACACAGTCGTAGAGAGACGCGTGACCTTCATGACGTTGCAGCTGTATCACAGGTTCCCCCTGCCAGACAGGCGACTCTCTGGATGACTAATCGGAAATCTTCTTCCGGAAGTAACACGTCCTTCACCGATTCATTTATCTCTTCGATAAGCACAGACTCTCCACCCCTTCTACTAATGTGCAAATTTCAAATGTCACTATTGAAAGTCCGAAAAATGTGTGCAGAGAAAGGAACATTATAAAATTGTTCCTTACTTCCTGCTCAAACTAACAGCATTGGTAATTACCAGAAACATTTTTTAGTATGTGGGCCTAAATGAACACCGCAGACAAAAATGATGTAAAAATAAAGTGCGCTCCCACCTCATACACCCATTCCATAATAAATAACTGAAAGAAATAACATTTTAATAACATTTAATATTGATTTTTGTTTATTTGACTTAAATATGTATTTTTCATACTAAAATTGAATTTCAATATTTCAGTTTCGCTGAGTGCTGATGGCAAAACTTGATGATGACAAGAACCTTTTTCTGGTCTTGTCTAATGCTTGTTACAAATTGTACTCTCCGATAGATTGGATTCTAATTTTGGCATCAAATCTTCCTGCATTTACTTCCCTCATTTTCCCACTGGTGATTATGACCTTCACGTTTATTATTACAGCTTATGAAATAAGGAGAAAGTGTATTATGGCTTACACAAGTCAGGGGCTTACAGAATTGCTTAAATAGGTTCAGGGATGTAATGGTACAACTAGCACATCTGTGTATTCTAAAATTATCCTGCAGGCCTAAATATAACTCAGCCTTCAGTCTGTGTTCTTGTGTCTGTCTGTGTGATTATGTATGCCCAAAGACTGTAGTTTGATGGCTTCATCCCATGTTACACTGTTGTTGTTTCGACGGTGGTTGCTCGATGTAAGTTATGTTAAAGAGTGATGAATCAGATTGGTAAAAAAATACCTTTGTGTTAGTTGTTGCTTTTTGGGTGGTTTCAAATTGAAAACCACCCAAATCAATCATAATGTATGTTTACTTTTTAGGCACACTGCATCATCGTAACAGTGTGTCCTGACCATCAGGACGGAAAAGGCAATATAAAATAAATAATTGCAGTTGTTGTGTGCCATCATCAGATCAGAGCCCCAGCTGTCATCCCAAACAGATGTGAACAGTTGTCAACATCACAGACGCAGAACATCTGTAATTGTACTTTAAAAAAAATAAAAATAAAAGAACAAGCCATCAGGTGGTATATATGCAGTGACTGCATGGCAGGAAATGAACCACTGCTCTTTGTGACATCACAAAAAAAGAACAGCGAATGTTTATTTCAGGAGAGTTCAGTGACAGTGAAAAGATGTTTATTATTTTTCAAAAACATTTCCACTTCCAGTCTAGTGAATGTGGGTCCTATGAAGTTTTTTAAATGGAGAAGAATGCACTGTGAGTTAGTTGAGATTATAGTCGAGTCCTCAGTGAACAGGGTGAGAGGGCAAACTGACAAAATCAGGTCAAAGGTTTTCCTTGAATCCAGTGAGGATTCTGGAATGACTGAAGAGCTGCGTGAATCCGACATGGATGGGAACGGTGGATGACAAGAGCTGTGCAGAAGAAGCCTGAGGAGAAACGGCGGCGTGATAAACGGAGGAAGTGCTCCAGAACTAAAGTTCGTTCCTCCAGCAATGACGAGAGAGAAGGGGAGGACAATGGACAGCACGTGTGAAGATAAAGAGCCCATGAGTTCCAGCTGGTTCCAGCAGTTTAAGGTTGTCCAGGAGCTCAGCAGGGAGGTGAAGAAGCTACAGATGAATGCCAGTGTCTTTGGAGCTAAACTACCTTTTTCCGTGATGGATTTATAATCTTATCTTTCAGACATTTGTTGGCGTACTTGCTTGATCTGTTTTGTCTCTATTGATGCTGCACTAGTTTGCAAACGCAGTAATTTGTTATGTAGCTATTCAATTAAATGAGAGATACTCATCCTTGCGACTTGGCTTAAAATATCCTTGTGGAGGAGAACGAAAAACTAATGATGCAATCTTTTGCACAGTTTGGATTCAGGATCTCCAGATGATCGATGGGTTGCACCGACACGTATGTGATACATCCCCCTCCCTTCTGCTCCTCTCACCTCCGAATGAGTCAACATTAAACCCACGTGCACAACACGTGATGATGGGGAGAGCTCCCCCCAATTCTGCCTGCCGTGGACCAACTGCTGTAATGGAAGAGTGGGAACGATGTCAATTTTTCTTTTCAGAAGAGACAATTCTGCTGAGCTTTCTCCTGAAACAATGGCAACTTATGTATTAAATAGGGCTCTCCAAGAAGGGCTGATTCTATTCCAATTCTGCTTCTCCCACACAAAGCCATGATCATACCTCTTGAAGAAAAAGGCGGACACAAGAAAATCAGGAGGCTCATGTACAAAGACTTGCATGGATTATAGATTATTCCTTTGCAGGTCGATAGAGCAGCACACTTCCAGTCTGGTCAAGGCAGCGAAACCATCCCATGAGGTTGTTGACAGTCCTGTCCACAACTGACCTTGTCAATGACTGGGCATCCCTGTATCTTCGCTCTCAGTCAGTAGGTTAGGGTTATGCACGTCCTCCACGGGTTACCGTCACCTGAGGTCAATTCATATCATTCAACATAATGTGCAAAAAAAAATTATTTCCATTGAGGAATTTTACATTACACTAACATAGATCACACTACAAATGCCACTCTGAGCTGGTTCTGCATGTCTCCTATTGATGTACTCGGTCTGGTCTCTGGTGCCAGGAACTCCACCGCGGTCAACACCTCTGTATGGGTACGTCTAACGCATGGCTCCTTTTTGTATTGAGTTCTAATAAGGCACACGGTTACAATAGAACTGCGGCAACCTGAAACAGCTCAGGAGCCGGTTCTCATTTTTAGCCAGTGCACCCTGATGGTCTCTGGTGGTTTGGTCCCTTCAAATTGCTCTATTACCCACGTCTTTTAAAAGTGCCAATACTGCCATTGATGGCTTGCTGCTGGCTCCACCTGCTACCTCCTCACACAGCTGGCCCTAGTCCTTCAATTAAGCACAGGGGAGGAGCCACAGACCTAATCATTTGCCTTTCAATTTCCATCTCCCGACCGCTGTTGAAAATCCTCAGAGCCCATTATTGCATTCCATTTACTATTTATTTACAGTGGAAGAACATGAAAATAAATGAATTGGAATATCCTTTAAATACAGAATAAATGACACCTGACAAACCTACCATACATATCAAAATTTAACCCATTAATATGCTTCGAGGCAAAGAATTTACTGGCCAATTTCAGCTTGCGGCTGTTCCTGCTAACCGTTGTGGTGGTGTAATTATTTTGCCGTTGGGTCAGACGTGACGGTGCATGCATCATCTGCACACATACTTGGAAAAAGCTTCTTCTCACTGAAACAGCCAACGCTAATACAATATGTAACAGAATTGAAGCATCAGGCGCGCCGACCAACCTGCTGACTATCACAGTACTGGACTGGTTTTACATAGCCATTTTTTCAAGTGGATGATAATTGCAGCACATGCTCTGTTGATTCCGTCATGTTCTCAGAAATCCAAACTTGTGCAAGCATGCCTCAACACATTTCCAATAAAAGAGGTTATTCAAACACAAACATCATCAGCCACAGCTGACAGAATCTGACCTTTCTCCAATAGTGCTCTGAGCCTGAAAACAAACCAGTGTGTTGCCTGGCAACCACATGTTGCTTATGTTCTCTTAACTTTTGTCAGGCCGGGACTCAAGACAGGACTCGGACGCAGAGATCTTCGGATTTTAAGGTTTTTATTAGAATCACCAATGACCTCTGAACAGAGTGACAAAATAAAAGGCTATAAAACGCCGACTAATCTGACCTGCCTCCCAGAATAGTCCGAAAAGGATAACAGAAAATCACTCCAGGAGGAAAATGGCTGATAATCTATCGCTAAGAAAAAATATACAAATCAAAACGCTCCAACAGGAGGAAAACCAGGCTAAATGGGAAATGTCCTAAAACAAAAAACAACTCATGCCTGAAAATGGAGGACCTAAGGGAAGACTATGTAACTTTAACAATGAAATCAAAATCGCTCTCAAGGAGGAAAAGAAAAAGGCTATTAAAAGAAACTAGGACGTGAAATCTAAACTGGGCTATAAAGGTTACAAAAAAAAAAAAAAAAAAAATCACTTCTCTCAAGGAAAATTGGTTTACTTGCAGTGATCTCATGGCTGTGGTGGCTGAGCAAACTGACAAAGACACTCTGGCACTAGACAATGAAGACACAGGCTACACGGAGGGTAATGGGGAACAGGTGAAGACAATAAGTAATCAGGTCAGGCACACAAGTCACACAAGGGAGGTCAATTGCTCTGAAATGAGAGGAGAGTTAGTTACTTTTCAAAATAAAACAGGAAATGACAGTACTACAAAAAACAAATAAAAAAACAAAACAAAACCCAGACCAGACAAACCTCACCAGGGTGTGACAACTTTTAAATCCAATTGCCAATACCTTCTTAAAGTTCATTCGGAATGTTTTTCATTCAAATATTAATATTAATACTATTAATATTAAAATATTTGGAATTGCAAAAATGGTATACAAAGATATTTATACATTGTTTTTAAAAGAAGATATGCAAGGATATCTATTTTTTTCTTCTTCTTTTTTTTTAAAGCTAATTTAATGCTGAAGAAATACTAAAGAATCCCAGTTGTCAGCTTAGCCCCAACCAACCAAATGTTGCCGGGTCTGCTGACCAGCCGCTCATTATGTCGTGAGACATTAGTTGTCTAGGGCTTTACAAGTGCAGTGAAATCCCACAGTATCCGGCAGGCTTCCTCGGTGTCCTCTTTTAAAGAGATTTTCAAAATGTAGTTTTATTACTCAGATTTTAATTTGTGTTTTATTTATGTTTTATGGCACATGAGAAGGGTAAAGTGTACCCCTGTAATCATGTTTCTTTCAATGTGCTTTATAATTAAATCATTACTAATAGGTAGTTATGCCCAATGCCATTTTTACTGTCATCATTAATATAAATGTATATTTACACTAACAAACTGAAAAATACAAAGCTCTAACCTTAATAAGCAAAAAAAAAAAATAAAAATAAAAAAAATAAAAAAAATAAATCAACCTATGGTTTTAAATAATACTCAAAAATGAAGTGTTTGTAAATACTCCCTTCATAAACAGGTTTCTTGTTAAGCATTTATTATTGATGTAAATCCGTGTCCCAGCAACAAACAGAGGTGATTTCCACGAAATGACATAACATCCCCCTGGAGTCCCTTTCAGAAAGTAGGTTTGACAGACACACAGTCACACAGACAGACAGACACACAGGGACACAGACAGACACACAGACAGGCACACAGACAGACAGACAGACACACAGTCACACAGACAGACAGACAGACACACAGTCACACAGACAGACAGACACACAGGGACACAGACAGACACACAGACAGACACACAGACAGACAGTCACACATACGGTGAACTTCAACAGCTCTGTCCCAGTCGGCCCTGTGTTTTATTTCATGCCGCAGTCAATTTGCAGGTTAGTGCAGCATCACCGCCATTAGAAACAGACAAATGAATGGTTTCGTCTCGTTTTATTTTGCTTGTCCCCTGCGAACGTGCACCAACCTCGAAATTGTTTCAGAATTTCAATACATCTGTGTAATCTCTAAATGTTCCTTGTTTTCATAAGGTTTAAGTGAAATCAAAAAGCTCGCATAAAGTTTACAGAACTGACCTCTGGTCTTTGTCTAAGATTAGCTGCCTTCATTTTTGCACTTTTTGTTTCTTTTTCAGCAGCTTCTGAGCACACTTTTCTTCTGCAGGGTTGAACCTAAATAAAAAGTTTATACTGACAAGAATCAGATCTGGTCTGCAGTGTCTTTAAGGCGTTCCGTTTTTAGGAATTTGAAGCTTTGTGCTTGGAAGAATAAACTTCCGAAAAGTGTTTTATTTATTCATTCACAACACAATTGAAACAGTTATGCTTTAAATTGTGCTTTGAGGAATAGTCAGTGCATCATGTGAGAGTCCTATCTCATCTCTGCACTTAAAAATAGTGTCTGGGCACTCAATGGCTTTCTTTCTTTCTTGGTTTTGTAACTGCAAGTGCTAACACAATTTGCTTTGGTTTGCTCAGTTTTATTTTTGTTTTCTTCCGTTCTCTTCATCCCCGCTAAGGGTACTACATGCGTGCAACTTTGACGCCAGTTCCCATGCCTACTGTGTGGCCAACCTGCTGGTGCCCATAACATGGCCATTAGCTGATGAAACAAGAAAAAAACAACACAACTTATTGGGAAAATACGACAGTTTTCACATTTGAAAGTGTTGTCTGAAAGATTTACATTTTTTTTTTGCTTGAGTGAATGATATGTTTAAAAAGCAAGTACATAAGCATGAGCACTTATACTTATACTTAGGTGCTTAGCTGCTTTTTGGGTGTTGTGGGCAGTACACCAAAGCTTGTTCTGACGGTGGTCTAATCCTGACCCAGTCCCCTGGGGAGAACGAGGGGCTCCGTCCATGGAGAGAGGCACTGAACCCCCTTCATGTGGCCCTGTGTTCTTTGGACCTGAGCCCTGACTTTCTGGAGCCCAGGGCTCCTGTGTGCAGTGGCTGTGCCATACAATGCCCCTGTATTAGAGCGCTTGGATGCTCGGACAGACAGGAGAGCTTGGTTGAGTGTGGCTCTGAGTTTTGTTTGGTGCTTTGCAAGTGCCAGCGCAGCGTCCACTGCAGTGGCAGAAACTCTGAGAACTCTGCTGATGCAGAGTTTGGGTCCATTGTTGTCCAATGTAAATTCCAATCATTTATACATACTGTAAATAGATATGCAAAAACTGTTACATGACCGTTACCTAATTACCTTCTCCGGAGACAAGGAGAGTGAAAGAAATTCTCCAATATAAAAATTGTTTCACATAAAGACAAAATGAAAAAAATAAATAAAATACATTTCTCATAGACTTGGGGACAGATTGTGAGAGTGAATTCTCTCACTGGTGACTGACTCACTGTAGCTCTCTGGTGACATCTGGAGGTCTGCAATGAATTGTGGGAAGATAAAGTTGAGCTTCTTCATGCTGCATGGAAAGGTACCAAGAGCCTACAGTGCCCCCCTGTGGCAACGTTGTTGTAGAACACTAGCCATGTAGATTATAATGACGCCAGCACTTTAATTGCTCAGCTTTTATTTGATTTGAGTCAGTGGTGCTTTGTGTTGTATGTACACGCTTGTTCAATAAATGTAGAAAGTAGTACCTTTTAAAGACTGACATGGATATTGTCTTTGCACAAACCCAAAGTTATACAGGTTAAATCCTGTTAAAATGGAGCTTTATACATTTTATTTAGTTGGTTTGTTCCTTAGATATAATCTTACTGCAGCTGTCACAAAATGACCTGAGACCTTTTCCCTCTATGTGGTGAAAGATATGTTTCTCTGCTCTTTCACGAAAAGCAGAAAAAAAAAAAAAAAAAAAAAGTCACCAGGGCATCAAAAGATCTGCTGATAGCTCGGATGGTCTGGCACAAGACTTATCTTGGGTCAGAAGCAGCTACAGGAGGTGGCGCTGGGCCTCAGGCGCCATCTATAGGGCCTCCCAGATGGAGCAAAGTCAATCGGAGCTGGTGCCGCCATGAGATCGATGAAAGGAGAAACTCAATCAGGTCAGCCACCTTTTGAGAAAGCACGTGGCTGAGCAGATTTCGAACATTCAATGTCATTTTATGCCGCTTTAAAGAACAAACAGAACCCGTATGTCAAAAAATAAAAACCAACATTTAGTGGATTGTTTTACAGCGCCAGGCAGCAAACTGAGTCGCTGTGCCTTAGATGAATGCTGCCCATGAGATCAACCTGTGTACCCAGTTGAAACTGAAGATCAGGTGTGTGGAGGAAGATCCAGATTGTCTCCTAGGAGAGTTTGAGCAAAACCAGCAACTTTTACAAAAATGATCCATGCCAGCTCAAGTCTCTGGACACCAAATTAGAAGTCGCTCCCTGTCGCACTGGGGCATTTTTTTTTTTTTTTTTTTTTTTCTGTTGCTGCTATTGGAGGCAAGTCTCCAAACAGTCCCAGCCTTGTCCTCGATTGACACTGTCCAACACCAACACGCCTGAGGCTGCTGATTATTTTTCTGGATCCTCTCTGGGAAAACTAACAGTTATTGATAATGCAATTCACAAAAGGCTTACTTATCTTTTTCCTCCATTCTAGTTTTTCTTGATTTGAGACAATTCATTAGACTCACTTGTAATGAAATAAACCATTCTGAGCGAGAGTGCTGAAGAGGAACATGACATAATGAATCTGGTTGTTTTACATAAATAAATATGCTATGTTCTGCATATTTCATTGAGCAATATAAACATCTGAAAACACTTTTCAATTTCCCTTGATTGTTCATATGTCAAAGTGCATTCCTTGAATATTCTTTGCCATGTTAAAATGGCATCTGTTAAACTTCAGAGCAGTGCAATCACTTTACAACGTGCGGCTTTTATTTCCACCACAGGGTGGCACCATTTGTCTTGCCGAACCATGAGACGCTTTTTTTTTCCTTCCCCCTCCTCAAAATGTGGAGCATTTCTAAAACCTTCATCCCTGTGGATAAACCCTGGTGAGTGAACCTTCAGGGCGTTGATTATTTTAGGACACTTAGCTTCATTTTCTTACTTTCATCTCTTCAAGCTCTTTCAGACTTTGCCTGTTCCCTCATATCATTGCTTTCATTTCATTCCTTTTGACGAACCGCATCATTCTTCATTTAGGGCCAGCCTTGTCAAATATATCTTGAAGGTTAAAGAGTGAGTAAACATTTGAAATCTCCGGCTCCCCGGGGAGACTCGGATCCATCCCTGCAGAGCCCTTGATCCACTAGAAATGAACGCAGGCTGAGCATAATTACTGCGCTCTCCAAAATCTGCACGCCAGCTTTGATTCCTTGACTTTTTCTTGGTCGACGAGCGCTGATAGCCCGACATGGACAAGGCTGGGGTCAGTGTGTGTATTTAAGACGCTCTTAATCAATTCCCTTGACTCTGATTAGCAGCCGGGGCTCAAATGGCTCACTGAATAATTGGGACGGTTTCCACAGCGAAGCCGGCGAGAGACTTAGTAGCTGGGTCAGCAGGAGCTGGCTGCGCTGCCTCATGGAGGGAGATCAATAACACAGCTGGGCTATAGCATGCCCTCAAACAGCATGGGCGCATGATAAGAACCAAATTGCCGTTTATAACCCCAGCTTAATTGGATAAGTGTTTTCGGTAATTTCAAACATTTTGTCTATACTACAGTGTCGTAGCGGCAACAACGGCACCCCTGCGCGCATTATGAGGGAAAGGCCAGTTCGTCCAGCGGCGGTTTGGTCCTGGTCATTTTTCATTTTTAACAAAGGAGGTTGACTGATAAAGATTCAGAGACCACACTTGGTGTTCATTATACCATGAATGCGTTTATGATTAATGTCACACGGTGAGCCTGAATGCAGGAAAAACATTTAAGCTTGTGCAACAATATGCCTTCAAACTCGTTTTCATATTTAGCTTTGTTCTATGGACTTTGGTCTTTGGTCCATTATGGATGGAACTCTCGTCACTGTATATCTTTGTCTTGTCTTTGACTTTGCAAAAAGGTTAAAGACAACGGTATTTTCTCATGCCCATTCTTTCTTTTTTTAACATGCTGCTCATTTTGCTCTGTTTAATTTCAAGCTCAACATTGCTGCACGACCAAAGACAAATTGTCTTCTGTGCCAGGAGCACAAGCAGTACTTGTTTTGTTCACTTCTTCCCATGATCAGCCCATGATCCTTGACAAAACATCGGAGTACACATTAAGATTAACCAATGATTGATAAACCAAGGTTTTACAACATTTATTCAATGGAATTTGTAAACGTAAACAAACTAAACTGGAAACTATAGGAGATGTTTGTCATGGGAATCAGTGCGTCAGCCGATGGCTGCATGCGGAGCGTTAGGTGTGATTTTGGAAGGTGGAAACTAAATGCGCTCTGGCAGACTGACCAGGAGATCCAGCAGGATGCAGTCATAATGTGGAAAAAGAGATGATATATCTATAACTCATCCGTGGAGAAGATGAACCTGAAAAGAAGATACAAAGTTGGAATCTGTGTACAGAAGGGATATTCGACTTTCAGGTTCAATTTATGAAAAATGTGGGGAAAAAAAAAAAATGCTACGGTGAAACCCCGAAAGTAGGGCAGTAAAGCTGAGGCAAAAATGATGTCTTCATCTTAAGTAGTCTAATGAAACGAACGCCAACAGCGGTCTTTGGTCTACAACAAAAAAATGTCATTGCCGTGACTTTGCCATGTGTCCTTTTTCGTAGGCGACGTCTTGGTTATGTGCTGTCATAATATGAACAGCATGATAAAGGGGACTGTAAATACAAATTGTCAGCGGTGGTCCATCCATTGTTTGGCGCTGAACAGCACGTCACCCAGTAAATACTGAAACACTGAACAGTTGGACATGTGCATTCAGATGTTTAGAGAAGGTCAAATTTAAATTCACTTGAATGAGTAATAAATCAAATAAACAGTTTTTTTTTTTTTTTTTTTACAAGTCTCAGGGCTAATTCAGTCACGTTATGTCGAGATCACCAGGACAATATGAAGCAGTCTGCTGCGTTGGCCTGCTCACCCTGATTAAATCCCATTAAAAGACCTTTCAATTGCGAGCGGCATGTCTTCATTGAGCTTCAGTGTGGCTGTCTTCGAAGGTGAGGCATTCAGTCCGCACAGCCTTTTGTGATTTAATGGAAAAGGTTGAACATCACTTCCCTCGCCAAGGAAAGATCACAAACGACACCGTGTTCCAAATGTATTCATACACTTTCTATGGATTATAGCTCCTAGCTAATACTGCAGAGGGTAGAGTTTGCTTTTTGCATGTTTGCTTATGTACGAAAATGAATCACCTTCTGAAATTGAAAAAAAAAAAAAAAAGTGTGTTTGCTAGCTCCAGGACGTGCCATAATAAATACGCTGAATATAAAAATAGAAAATTATGTTCTGCTTTCCTGCCATATTTTATCATGTTGGTAATCCATATACATGCTTTTCCTATGGGGTTCTCTTCGTGCATTTTACTTTATTTCCTCCGGGAAGTTTACTAAGTGTGTAGCAGAGCTGCGGGGAAATATCAAACATAGGCCCCGCAGCTCTACTGCATGTTGGTTAGAGCCATTTACAAGTGAGCGGCTACAGCTGGATGTGGTTTACACAGAGTAATTGCCTTTGCTTTCAGGGGAATACAGGAATGTATCAGCACTATAATCAATAAAAGTACACTGTCTTGATGGCAGCAGCTGCTGTGCCCATCGGGGGATGAGAGCAGGCAATTAAATAGTCTAATTAATACAACGCCTATTGTCCACTGTGCTTTGGGAGTTGTGAAATACTGACAGGAATAATATAAAAAAAACAAAAAAAAAAAACAAGGATTGTGATTGCTCATTTTGTTTGCCCAATCTTTTTGACAAACTGCTCATAAAACCCCATGAACATGTTTTTTTTTTTGTGAGTTTCAAGGCTGAGCTCTCTGCCAATTGCCATTAAACTGAATGAAATTCATTTTCACATAAATGTCGATACTTTCAACTCCTTACATTGTAAAAACGTGCTCACTACTTTTCTGTGTAAAAATATTTAAAATGTACACATTTTACTTTTTACTTAATCACAACCTTCTCTTTCTTACTTTTCCTTGAGTAAAGGAGTTGAATCAGTACTTTTTCTTTTACCAGAGTATTTTTTATTTTATTTTTTTTATGAATGTGAATACTTTTGCCCCCACCGTCCACTTTCACACGTGCCGTGCCGCTGCTCATGAGCAGGACGCCGTTAACAAAAGCAAATTCCGAGCCAGCTGAACAAGTTCCAGCATGGACACCTGTCCTCTCTGTTCTGCCGGAGGGAAGGCTCTGTTTTTTTTTCCCCGCATCACTCGCCCGAGACCCGCCATTTGTGCGGCTCGTGTCGCCACAAGAAGCAAACAGGCCTGAGGCGCGGGTCCACACTGAGGGTACAGCCCGAGAGATGGAGACAAACATGAAGGTTAGAGAGGCGCAATTAAGCAAGGACACCCCGAGCCGAGACGCAATCAGTGGAGGCGGCGTGGCACCCACATCACCGCCATCCCGGCGGTGTGACACCTTTGACATGACATGTCGCTTGGCAGTAATGGTGGTGGGGTCGGGGGGGGGCTTTGCTGTAAATGTGAAAGGAATGGGGCCATATCTGCTCCCGTGGCCATGTAGCAGCGGGAGGAGAGGCAGCGGAGTGGAGCGAAACCCCCAGCAGCCAAACAGTATCAGCGGGGCCGCCGCGGCAACGGGAAAGCTCCCGGCAGATCGCCGCCGCGAGGGTTTGGGACGGACTCAGCCGGACCGAATGTCGGTCCCAGCACGGGCCGACCGCGTCTCGTCATTTGGATGTGAAGGAAGAAAATAGAAAAGTAAAAAATGACAGATGCGCGACTGATCACCTGAACGACAGATTGCATGTTTGCTTAAAGTGTGTAATTAGCTCTGGCTGTGCGTCAAAGAACGCAAAGTGCCAATGACCTATCACGTAAGAACTATACAATATTATGCAAATAAACACAGTTGCTGAAACTTCAAAGCCAGATCCTTCCATAGAAAATGTGTTTTTTTTAAGTGATGCTTTTATGAAGCTGTGTTTTCTCCCTTTTTAATACTTATCTTCGGCCTTGATGCAAATAATTCAAATGCAAGCAGGGAGTGTTTTTTCCTTTACTTTATCTTGAACAAACAGAAGCTAATTTCTGGCACTCTAAATGTCTACCTTGGCTGCAAGTGCTGTTAAATACTAATTGTTGGTGTACAGTCTTTTGAATTAAATGCCATCATCATTGATTATTCTGGTCTACCGAAGTAGACCATATAAATAATGCTGCTTATGAACAATTTACCTACTTGGACCCCCGCTAAACCTTGCTCCAATTTCAGTCTTTGCAATTAGGAGTCAGCGTTAATGTTTCTTCTAAACTAACTGGGCGCTAAAGAAACATCAAAGAAGACTCCTTTCAAGAAACCTTTACCTTCCTTTAAGGTGAACAGTCAAATGGAACATACTGTATGTATCACTGGATCATCTCTAAAATAATTGGATTTTACATTATGGGTCAAAGTCCTGATCCCATTTCTCTAATTTAGTTTTGTTTGGAAATGCTTCTGAAGACAGAAGAAGTTTGTTAGAAACTGCATTCACCATCTAAGAATGTTTTTTTTTTTTTTTTTTTTTTTTTAAGGCAGTGGTTCTCAAACTGTTTTGGCCAAAAAGCACCACAAGAAATATTCTTAATTTTCACCCTGCTCAGTTTATATTGATGACATTGTTTACTATTTTTGCTTTTTTGGCTTATCATTTCAACTTTGCTTATACATGACAACATTGATTGAGTGCTTTTAGGCACCCCTGGCCTGCCGTCAGAGCACCCACTTTGAGAACTCCCATTTTAAGGACTGGGTTGTGTAACAGGAACAGTCAGCTAGCTAGCCAGCTTTATCATTCATATTGGGTGAAATTGAAATTACATTTGTGCATGAAAGTCCCATCCATCCATCCATCCATCCATCCATCTTCTATACCTGCTAACTCCTGCACTCAGTGTCGCGGGGGTCTTCTGGAGTCTATCCCAGCTGTCAGGGGACAACAGTAGGTTACACCCAAGTGGCCTGTTCAATGAAAGTCCCTTTTATTTATTTATTTATGTATTTATTAAATTAAGTTTTTCCTCTCACTATTATGGGTTGTGACAGTAGAAAGCCCATGAAACGCCTCACGCTGCGTGAAGTTAGCAAAGCGCGGGACGGCCTGCACTGCGAGGCCTGCTGCTGCCACACTCTTCCCCACTTCAACAGAAACACGCAGCTCCTCCTCTGCTCTCCTGGGAAGTCTTAACACGTTTGGCCTCAGCGTGGTCTAATTTGGGCAGTTTAATCTGTCAAATATGGAAGTCTTCGATAAGGCCAAGGTGAGACTGAACACCAAATCACCTGGTATTTCTTCTTCTTCTTCTTCTTCTTCTTCTTCTTCCTTGTGAAGTTTTCTTGGCCACGGTGAGCAGATGAAATGTGCGGTTGTGAGTAAAGGCACGGTGAGATGAAATATGAGGTGCTGAGCCCATGGGACTGTTGGGGGGTAATAAATAGTGTCTCCTCCTCTGTCTTTAGACAAAACACCCTCATTTCTGCAGATATTGAGAAAGGGGTTGGAAGTCAAGCAGAATATCGATGAGCGTGCCTGCGAGCGCATGTGTGCACACTGACATGAGGCCGCACACGTGTGCACAGATGCGATGCGCGTGCCTCTTTCTGTCATGCACAAAGTCCTCTGTCACTTTATTAATTCCCGTCATTAAGAAAATAATGAAAGGCATGGGAAAAAGGTGCCTGTACCTGAAGAAGGAACTCAATTTAGAAGAGAAAGAGCACATGAACAAAGCACGTGGATGCATGAGTATCAGTCAGCTTTAAATAAAATTAGGATCTCAAACTCAATTTTCCAGAGTGGCTGGTCTGTCTGATCAGGTGGTCTTAGAGTTCTGCCTTTTGTCTTTGTGATTGTCGTGAATTATGGGTCTGCAACTTCACAGTGACTCAGCCGAGAATTACTAATACTCAGGAGGAGGAACAAACCAAGGCCATCAGTCACTACTTGTACAATATACGTCGACATCCAGCGGCAAATTATGACCCACCCTACCATAGGGTGTCAAACCAAAAGCTCTGCCTCAGTCCTAACTGTCAGACTTAGGTTGACACGTCCTAATTCTTAATCTCAAGGTCACCGGCAGACAGGACATTTTCCAAATGAATGTTGATGGATAAACGTTGCACATTACTGAACGTTCACCGACTGGAGGCGAATGCAAAATCACTCATTTTGACCTTCACAGTTCCGACGTTGTCTTTATTCTCTGTATTAGGTGGAGATCGCAAAGACACAGGCAGTGGTGTAGCGCAGGGTATGCACGGATATACAAAGTATACCGACTTGTTTTCCAGTCAGCATTGGGTATACTCACCCAAGGAGAGAAGGTGAATGGGCACAAAAACTCATCATGCACATGCGCATGCCTGACTTGCACACAAAAACAACTTGTCTTTTTCTTACATTTTGAAAAAAGAAATAATAAAAAAAAAATGGGGTCAATAATTCAATTCAGCCCAAACTCCCAAAGATGACTATTCTGTGTTGGCATATCATTAAATGGGGGCAAACAAGTGCAAAATTTCAACATCTGCAAAATTTTAAAAATAAAAAAATACAAGACGAAAGGAGTACCAATGTCAAATCATTGCTGTTTCTCACTGGTGTAGTGCATGTTATACACAGGTAAATACATGTATGGATATACCCACTTTTCAATCCCCCTTTCAAGCGGCAATGTACTTTCATACTGCTTGCAAATACTTTCGACTGCCCATTTTAGCGGTCGCTACAGCTAATTGATTTGCATGCTTAGTTTGGCGCGGGTCTCACATTGGACGCCCTTCCTGATGCAACCCTTGCATGCCGTGCCTGGGGACTGGTACAAGAAGGACCCTTGAGATCTACCTTGCTGCGGTTTAATAACTCACTGATATGAAGTGCTGCAAAAATTGAAATAGAAAACAATGGAATAATAAAAACTAGCCAAACACCAAGGTCTCCGAGCCTGATGAAGTAACAAACTAAACTACCTTGGCATAAACAGATTTGAACAAGATCACCCTTCGTTTCAAATCTGTAGGCCATATTACAGTTTGCGAGTTCGGCGGTCACTCAGCTGAGTAAGTAACTTTTATATATTTCCACTACTAAATATTCTGCGTAGTTTTTTGGCATTGATTTTCATTTGTTACACAGATGACATCAAATTGCGTGTCATGTCGATGCCTGGTTCCACAGATTTTCTTCGTATTATATCCTGGCAGACTGAAATTAACGCTGGGTGTCCTAAAACGTCCTTCAGTTAAATTACTAACAATTAGTAATAATAATTACCGCTCCATCTGAGCCAAGCACTTTCTTTCCAAAAGCATCCCCATGTTGTTTTTGATGGTTCAGCCACTTTAGAGTTCTTAATTTGCCTCTAGTGCATGTCTTTGGACTTTGGACACAATCCAAGCAGACACAGGGAGAACAGGCACACTCCACACAGAAAAGACCAAGGCCCAGGGATCAAACCCACAACCTTCTGCCTCTGCCGCTACTAACACTGACGTTTTTTATTAATAAATTAATAATAAATCAAGGTTATTATTCTTCTCTTGTTTTATTCCACTATTACTATCCAGTGGTAGATTTTATGCAATATATTTTATTAATGGTCAAACAATATCCTAACAGAACTGGTAATACACAAATAGCTTCATGCGTGGGTTAATTAACATATCCTATGTGTGCTGCAGAGACTAACGTATTAATCCTCATTTTTGTGCCACCGCTATGGCTTTAACACATCTCTGACTAGATGACAACATGAATGTCCCTCCTTTCAGGTTTAACTTTGATTCATTGATCAATATACTCAGTCACTTTGGCATATTGGGATTCTACTCTTTGCCATCACACTAAATCTATCCTCTTCAAAGACCTCAACATGCAGCTAGTCGGGAAGAAGATTAACTTTCACTGAGACTTTAGCACGGAAATACTACATCAGCCCACGCAATACATCTTAATACACGAGAGCACGAGCTAAAGACGTGAGAACAACAACGCCACTGCCTTACGCCGCACTGATGAATGACTCTGAAACCTTAATCCCACTCTCTGCACTCATTACACTCTTAATCATGGCTGACCTGCAGTCTTGTTCCTATTAATTTGAAACAGACACAGATAGAACTCCTTGTCATTTCAACAAGCCAGACCACCTCATTTCCACCCCCCCCCCCCCCCCCGGCCAATATCCTCCGGCTGTACTGAGGCCCAAGTTATGATCAAAAGTATATCTATTTTCCATTTCCCCATCATTATGCTTAG
This sequence comes from Thamnaconus septentrionalis, assembly GCA_009823395.1. Classification (NCBI taxonomy): domain Eukaryota; kingdom Metazoa; phylum Chordata; class Actinopteri; order Tetraodontiformes; family Monacanthidae; genus Thamnaconus; species Thamnaconus septentrionalis. The sequence continues at coordinate 20,308,517 of CM020508.1, read as the reverse complement.
GGGTAAAGGGAGTATAAAGCCAGTCCACTCTAATAGCCGGGACAGAGTGGGGACAGTAGTGGCGATGGCAGGCAAATGACAGAGATTGCCAGCTGTGCTGAGCCGGTGGAACGGAGCTCAGCGTGGTGAAGGACATCTGAAGAGCTCAGGCATCACGTTGCGATGTGTCACCACCTTAGAATCAAACGGGGATCCGTGTGAAGTCACAGTTTTGGAAGGTGTATTTTTGGGCTTGGACTGACACTTTGTTGAGCAAGCTGGAACACGTTTTGGTTGTAACCCCTCGGAAAAAGCTCATCCTCGTGGTACAGCAAAACCAGAGCACCGAGCCTCTTTGAGAAGACTGTGAGTGACGGAAGCCTTTCCTTCAGCAGCAGCGGCGGACAGGGTTAATCCGTTTCCCCCCCGCAATGCCATCGCCTAGATGTATGAATTAAATTCCGTTGCATCTCACATTGCGACTGTTAAAAAGGCAAAGCAGATGCATTGATTCTGAACGCTTCCCTCGCACAGTCTTGTCTTCATTACTTCCCCTGCTGGCAAACCATATGAGGACGCTGCATTCCAGAGTCTGACTTTTAAAACACAAAAGTGTGTGCCTGTGTGTGCGATTCGCGGGTGTGAATACGGAGGTTTTCACCAGGCTCCGATAAGCACGTGTGTGCGACAGCCTGGCTGCATAACACCACTCCCCACTGTGTCGAGCTGATAAAACATTGGAGTTCAATGAGCCCTTTTTTCCCTCTGTTCATTTCACTGGACAATGACTGTACTTCGCTGGTCTGCATGGTAAAAAAAAAAAAAAAGTTTGTGCTCGGCGAGAAGACACGCCGACAAACAAACATTCATTTACACATTTTATTCTCAGTCCCGGAATGTTTAGCATATGAATGGGCTGAGAAGGGACATTTAGAATGTGACGGGGAAACCATCAGAAATAACTGATGAATGTCCCAGCGGTCATGTTTCAGTCAGAAGTGGCAGGAAAACCAGTTGGGCGTCATTTCTGGTGACTTCCGTGCTCCTCTTGTAATGAGAAGACACTGTTGTTGTAACTCTCCTTCCATTCAAATGCACGAGCTCACACGTCAGGTTTTGTGCTGCTGAAAAATGAACGTGAACGATGCGCTGGATTTTTGAAACTTGAATTTGGGCAGTCTGGCTGCCTTGTTAGACTCGACTTAACCACCGCACTTCACAGTGCAATCTTCCAGAATGAGAGTCTCTCTCCGTGGGGTTTGAAGTAAACATGCCTCTGTGGCAGGCGTGTTTTTTCAGTTAAAGGTTTGAGTAGAGCAGGAGCCGCTTTGACTGGTATTTTCTTTTCTTTTTTTACGCATTTCAGTTTTCAAGTGAGCACATAAAAGAGCACGTTAAGCTGGGATTTTTGGTTTGCTTGCTAGAGTCTGATCATGGCTTTTGTTGCTGTGTTTGCGGTTGTTTTTAAACTGCTTCAATTATGGACAAAGTTTCGCTATAGCTACTAAATGAATAGTAGCTATAGGTACTATAGCTACTATGAAGTGCTGCTTCATAGTAGATACTACAATAGGCATTAGATATACTTTATTTTACTGCACATATATTAAAATTGTCAGGTACTATTGGTTCGGTTAACTAACCAAGTACAAAAATCTATTTATTGCTATTGCACAATCAAGAATTCAGCACACATGAATCATGCAATCATAAAATCCCAGTTATGAAATGTTTTTAAAAAAAATGCAGAACAAGATTAACATAACTGACAGCAGTCCCATTCTTGGTATTGTATCTGAAATGTGTCAATGAATGAATATATTATAACAAAGTTATGCATATGCATAAACACATACATGCATAAATACACATGCACACATTCAGCCATACCTCCAGAGCGCACAGAGACCCGCGCCATATTTCTGTGCAGACCCGACGCCTTCTGCTTGATTTTGTGTTTGTTGTCCAATCAAGCATCATTCCGCCTCAACACACCAACCGGCTCCTGATCACTGGACCACTAGGTGGAGCTCTTGCATTATCATCCTCCCCACTACCCGGCGCCACCTCCGACTCCACGCTGATGCAGTGCACTCTTGACACATTCCTGATGATTTTGACAGCCTCAGCCTCACACTTGTGAGAGCTGCAGGAGCAGCGGCACATGATTGACACACTGATGGACAGAAAACCTCAAAACCAGCTGTCCTTACCAGACGGCCATCTGCCGCTTCCTGTTTAATTGGATGATGAGCGCTTTGATAGGAATGTGGGCTTTGGCAGCCAAGTATTTTGTTCCTATATGTTCAAAATTACCTTTGTAGTGCATCATGCACAGCAGCATAAGATGCAGCAGAAATAAAGCAACGCGCGCTGGATGTTTTGCAGCTGTCGATGAAATGGTGTGACCAACGACACAGCATCTATTGATGTGCCCGTGGTGAAGAAACGACTTGGACCACAAATCCTACAGCTGCTTTGTTCCAGTACAGCTAAGCCCCTTTGACATTTAGTTCACTTAAGCAAGGGGCAACTTGTGACACGGAGAAACATTGCCAAGATCCTGGATTTCACGCAGCGTTGCATTCACCTCCAGTAATATTGAGAAAAAGGCTACGTTCTCACTGCACTGACCGGAATATTCAATATGATACCAGTGGATGTCCGGACAGTGCTGCTGCGGTCGATGACTGGAATGATGTATGAGTCATGCAGTAGAACAATTTGTCACAGAAGCAACTTCTAGTTTTTTAAGTTCAGTCAGATAATGAAAACGTCTTATTCAAGTTTCCCGCTCTGCTCGGCAGCCCCACTTGTCCTCGAAAGTTTCAAACCGTTTCCTTTACATCGACTAACAAAGGGATGGCAAAATAATTGCAGTTTGCAAAGTCAAAAATGTCAAGAAATGTAACGATGTATTTTATTGGTTGTAGGAATCAGGCCCGAAGGAATATGGGATGAAAAAAAAAGACTTGTTGAATTGCAAATGTCACTGAATATCAATATGCCGGGGTTCACACGGAACCGTTTCCGATCAACACTTCACATTTGAGAGAAGTGGACCTGTGGCTGTCAGCGCTGAACCCTGTGACATTTTAAAAAAGGAAACAAGAAAGGTTTCCACCGCACTATCAGAAAAAAGACTGTAATTTCTCCTGGTGTGTGTGACAGGGAAGAGGCAGGTCTCGACTCCAGGAGAAATTCACCATCTTGGCAACACATTATTTTGCTCCCAATTAATTATATTTGCACATTTTCTTGATTGTGATCAATTATCTATCTATCTATCTATCTATCTATCTATCTATCTATCTATCTATCTATCTATCTATCTATCTATCTATCTATCTATTTTAGAGACACAAAAGAGGGACACTTTGCTTGCAGCAATACGAAACATTTTTCCTTGACATAATGCCAAAAGTGGACATGTATGGACAGTATTTCAATATTTCAAGAAGACACTGAAACAGCACTGAAATCCTTCATCATTGTACGATTTTGTGAAGAACAGTGAGAGTTTCACTTTACCAAGGAATGGCTCCGGCAAGACTTAGGTAAAACTAGCTAGCCACAAAGTGGCGAGACCCGGCGTGATGAATCTGAGTGACAAAAGGTTTTGCAAGTCACTTTGAAAGTTCTGCGTTCCCTTTAAGCAAACCTTTAGTGGCTTTATTACCAAATATATACCCATGGCTTCAATCTGGCTTTGCAGGTTGGCAATTCTCTCTGGACAAAGAAAGTGTACAAAAATGTAACGGCAGTCTGGTTGACAGCCGAGACCACAGTCTATTGTATGCTGTACTTAAGGAGCAAAGAAATTAACTGTCTAGGTTGTCTGTGAGCGTTTACGAACATTTCTTGGTAGTTTCCTTGGGGCCTGGGGTAATTCAGGGTCGCTGTCCTCAAACTGTCATGCAGACAAATGCACAAAATGTCACTCAGGAAACACATAATAAAGGTCGTTGAGAAGTTATAAGCACAGCTTTGCTCCGTGCAGTATTGCAGGACTATTCATCTCTCTCATTGCAGCACCAAGATGAGAGTGGTTAGACTAGTACGAGCCTGGTCACACAAGCCGCATTCAGGAGCTCTCCGAGCAATTTTCCACAGACCCACCAAAGGTCACAAGATGACTTATTGCCCAGTGAGAAGTCCTAAACAGATAAATGAATTGAAAAGACCGACTCAATGTTGCAATATTCACACCAGTTAGGACGTATCTATTAAAAGCCGTGCATTAAAGCTCATTATGGCTCGTTTGGAACGGATGGGAGGTCTTTGGCACCAATCACTCAAGGTCACAGCTAAGATGATACCATGACATAGAGTAGCTGGAGGGCTCTTAGACTGATGAGTGTCACCAGCTTCTCGTATGCATCTGAGGGCTTACGTCCCCCTCCCTGGGCTTCCCTCCCCCCCGACCGTCCTCGCAGATGAAGAGTGCTCTGACAGAAAAGGCTGCAGGATGGGGAAGGAAATAAAACCTGACATTTCAACACCCTCTCCAGATCTTGTCAGAATTGTCCTCCTTTTGCCCCAAACCAACATCCACAGCCCTTTCTATTTCTTCCTCTCCCCTCTCCCTCACTGTTTTGTATTCCGAGCCCTCGCTGCAGCTGTTCAGGAACTGCCTTTTGTACGCCGCTGCGTGCACGCCCGCCTCAATGGAGACGCATCTGATCAGATGCACATATGTTCCACACAGCTTCTTTTTTTTTTTATCCTTTTCTCCTTTTGCAGAAGTCGGCAATTTCGCTCTGCTGGCTCTTTCTCTCCATTCCCTCCACATCCCGGTTAAAGGATAAAAGTATTAGATCCTGATTTTCCAGGATAATAATGGCTGAGGCCAGGAAAGGGAAGGGACTCTAATAAGAGGAGGATGAGATTAGTTTTACGGTTATTTGCTGTGCCGCCTCTCTGGTTTTGAGCAGCACTCAGCCTGCCGGGTTGACAACTCACACTCACACTCTCATTCTTGAGGATTCTTCCTTCCACAATCAACTAATCACGCTCTTTACAGCCTCGTGTCATGAGAGACTCTATTTTTGGCACAGGGCCAAAAAGGAAACATTTTTCTGGCAATTTTGCAAAAAAATAATAAAAAAAACGGGGTGGGAGGGAGTTGGGGGCGGGGATGGGGAGCAAGAGCGAGAAAGTTGGGCTGGTGACCTTTCCACGTGAATAAAGACAAAATACACTGTAATAACACTGGATATCTCTGAAAACGCAGATTATTAATTCCAAGCCCGAGGCAGTGTTCTCAGTAAATGTGCCGCTTTTACTATTAACTGGCCCTGCAATTTGCAGCAATTCCCATTAAGTCTTATATGTTAATGGGACACATTAAAGAATGAAGAGAACGGAGGGTCCAGGGAAGATAATCAACCCCGCTTTATGTCGGCATCAATTATTCTAATGTAAGCTAGAAATTTACTTTGAGGTCAACTGAGATTCCTGCAGATACGCGCGAGAAGTTGCACCGTGTTGCCAGACACCTTAGAACAAAGTGGTGAACCACCCTGGATAATATTATATCAAGTCCTGACCGTTGGTACACTTTTTTTTTAATTCAGCCTGTTCCCCACAAGAGTGCTGCCTGAAAAACGAATGTTCCACCGAAAAGTAACAAACAAAATTCCCTACTGACTTGCATGTCCCAAGTGTTGGTTTCTGATTGTATACCCAATACAATCCAAATGATCTGAACTGCTTTTTTTTTTTTTCATTCATTTTAGTCGCTTCTCTTGTGCTCTTCGAGACTTAAATTTTTAGTTACAGCAAAACAAGACTCAGCGGTAATTTGATTGTTTATATTATCCCTTCAGTTCTACCACACAGGCAGTTAACCTGCTCGGGGCTGTCTAGTTAACGGCTGTTTTTTTGTTTTATTTTTTCTTTCTCCAATGTACCATGATTTTAAAGCGTTGCAAACATTTCTTAATCTAAACTTTTAAAACATTTTGATTTGTATATGCAGTGTTGACTTGACTATTTGAACTAAATTTTATTTTGCTGGCAGCAGAGAAGTGCTATAATGCAGTGGGCTTACTATGAATTAGTAATTGAGCACCCTGAGACCCGGTAAGAATCACCTGCAGAGATCAATCTTCAACTGAAGCCCGGTTCTTGGTTTCTCTCTCTCTCTCTTTCTCTTGCGAGCTGTAAGCTCACTATATTGGAAAACCTGTCAGACCTGAAAACATTGATTTTTTTTTTTTTTTATGCCTCCAAAACATGGTTTAACTTCATAATGTTCATGAAACATGCACATGGTCGCTCTGAGCAAAACTAATATCGGATGAAGGGAGTAATACAGTTTCCATCCACTTTGATGATGATGATGATGATGACGATGACGGGGGTGGTGGTGCTTCGTTCTAAGGCTCTTCCATCATTATCAATGTAACCACCATGACGACACAAGTCATTTGGCTTCTTCTGTGAAAGAACACGAGCGTGTGACATTGTCAGTGGAATGGGCCTAGCTTGTTCTTTGGAAGGAAAATGGTCCAAATCTCCTTACGATGGCTCTCGGCTCTACAGTTCTTGCCATGACTTTGAATATATTTCATTCATTTTGTGGGCACTTGAAAGGGCAATTCAGCAGCAACCAAAACCTCATATGCCAGGCAGATTTGACCCGATTCTGTTACAGATTTGGTGTAATACCTCGGAGAAAGGTAGCATGTTCCCCACAGTCCCAAGATCAGTCATTACTACGAAATTTGACAGTCCTGACATTTGCCCTTAGCAGCAAAAATGAAAAGGGTAACTCTTGCTCGCTAGACCTCAGCAAGGACAAACAGCACCGAGTGTGTTGGGCATCACAGTCAGTCTGCAGACGCTGAGAAGGAAATAAACTAAACTAGCGCTTGTGCTAATTGCCACACGGTGCCGGTGTTTGAAGGTGAACTCAAGCGTATAGTGCCACAGTAGATGATGGAATGATCTGAAGGATCAAATACGGTCTAATATTGTATAATCATTATTATTAACACATATAATCTATAATGGTTTGATCCATTTATCAAGGTGATTTGCTCCTCAAGCTAGCCCGGTTAGCGCATGCTGGGCAGGTTTGGGTCAAAGAGACTGTGGGAACAGACAAACAGCCCAGCTGTGGAAGACACTGCTGAAAATAAACGAACAGCAGAGAATTGGCCATCGGAAGTAATTGAATATGGGGCAGCATCTATTAAGTATGGCTTTACAGCCATCCAGAAAATGGCCATGATTATCAACATGTTAGTTGATTGTATTCTTATTCTAAACAAATGTAACAATTACCGAAGAGCAAATAAGTGGAAGACAAAACATTCTCAGAGTTGATGTTTCTTTCCATCTTTTTACAAATAGACCCACACTGTACTGCCATTATTCGCCCACAACGGGCTGCACGGTGCTTCGCTTCCTCTCAGCAGTCACCTTCACTCTAACTTACAGTACAGCACGGCCTCTCAAACAAGGCATACATACAGTTTAGTGTGGCTTTGCAGCACCATTAAATAGACTTACAGCTAACTTTTAAAACCCATGTCATGCCGCCGCTCTCGGATTCGCTGAGTTGTAAACAAGATCATTTGTTCTGCTGTCAACCGCCTAGACGCTCCTTTGGCAACGAGATGAAAAGGGTGTGAACTTTGAAACTTGTTAAATGTTAGTTTAAACTTGTGCACCACTTAAAGCGGCGCTCACAGCTCTAAGCCAGGATCCAGATCTGTGCCCCGAGCTCTTCGGCCACCTTTTCCATCTTTTCTAATTAATTCTCAGCGGAGCTCCACACCTGCAGGATCCACACGAGCTTTGCTCTTGTTCCTGGCTTCAGGAGACAGTAATAGATGTTCATCTATTCCAAAGGACTGTCCCAGGTCACAAGGATGGAGGACAGTGCAAGTTCAAGGCTCCCTGTTTGGCCACTGTCACCATTAGTTGGGTTTTAACTTCAACCTTACGTTTTTCTGATCTTTTGGCCTTCTTGCTGAAAATCCCACGTATAAAGAGAAGTAAATATCATTAAACTTCAAACCATAGTATATCTGTAAAAAAAAAAAAGAAAAGAAAAAAGTTTTGCAGACGAAAAATAGGCCTTCAGAGCCACAGGAAGGTGTCAGGAGGGACAAAAATGAAACGCTGCTACACAGAAACACTGACACAGGCACGCACACAGTGTACACTGTACACATCTTTTCAAAAAACATTTAATAAAGAAAAATAAAGACATGAAAATTGCTTCAATAATATATATATATATTTTTAATCGCATTTAATCGCCTTTTAATCACCCCCAGACTGATTAAAATTAAGAGACCCTGACTGAGCAGATTCCAGTGAGTGTGTATTAGAAAATGAAAACAAAGACCAGTTTGGTTTCATATCCAATTGTTGGATTGTATAACTCTTTAATATCTAATGTGTTCATGTAAATGCTGGTAAGGGGTGTGTTTTAGAAATGCTTGTACTTGCACTATATATATAGTGAATACATCACAAATGCATGAGATTTTTTTTAAAAAAAAAAAAGAAAAATCCCCATCTACCTAGTTTAGGCGTCGTTAGATTCAGTGCTTATATGAATGGCTGTTTGGCCTTCGACCAAAGACGGCTGGGACAGACTCCTGCACCTCACACAGTGCAGGAGAAGCAGGTATAGAAAACGAATGATGGAAAGAATGAATGCGATGTACTGGCATAGTGTTCATTTGATTCTTGCAAATTAACTATCTAACTAACTAATCTGTCCAGTTTTTTTTTTTTTTTCAGCGACTGCATATGTGACTCAATATACTGCAGGTTACAGAACAACTTGTCTGCCATTTCTTCTAGAAAAAGAGCCAATATTAACCAGCGTTTCAGGCAAAACTCTTCCTAATTTAGGTAAATCTGCCCTGAAGAATCCCGAGTCCCCCCCCCCCCGACCCTTTTAACTGTTGGAGCGGGATGCCACCTTGGCTTTTCTCACTTGGCGCCTGGCGTTTTTGTGATTGGAGGGCTCCCTTCAGGCGGCGCCAGCGAAGCCGAGCGTCTCGTTAGATCTGCCAGCGCTCCGTTCCCTCATCCTCCATAAGCCATGAGAGGCTAAGCCAAAAAATATATCTATAATTAGTCCGCCAGTTACGCCCGTGCCGCTCCCAGCTGGCCGAGACCCCCAGTATAAACACACGGTCACTCACACCCACGACGCCCAGACCGAGCCTCATCGCTCTGGTTTGTAATTGCCTCGCCAGCCTGGTTTACGGAGAGCGGCCCTATTAAGAGCGCGCCAGAGTGGAACATAACATTTTCACTTTCAATTAGTGCTATGAGGGCGTACATAATACACAGGGGAGGCCTCGGTCCCCTCGGAGTGGTGAACTGATGAACTTATGAGGGGAAATGACGCAGCAGAAGTCCGAGGAGGGAAGCTGACCGCGTCGCCTGGCCGCTGGCTTCGTCAGCCCCGAGTGAACGAGTCTGTAGCGTTCCCTCAGTCAGGGGTTCGCTCACTTTCCCATGCCACGGCCCCTCAGATGGCACGCAGACACAGGGAGAACATGCAAACTCCACACAGAAAGATCCCAGGCCCGGAACCGAACCCTCGACCTTCTTGCTGTGAGGCGACAAGGTTGATCTGTTATTTATTTATTGGCCCCCGCCTGCTGCCTCCTGGTGGCCCTTCGAGAGGACCGCGGCCCCCACTTTGAAAACCACTGCCCCAGGTGAAATAGTGTGCGTGTTCCCGCAGTGGGAATGTGAGAAGAGCTCGGAGTCGAGAACGCTCTTGGCGGGCGCGTGTTTAGGGGGTTGTGTGGCGCGCTGCGAAACAAGAGGAAATTGCAACCCAACCTCACTAATTGAATTCATCCAAACTCGTGGAGCTGCAAATAGCTGGTTTGGACCCGAGCCAGCGAAGGTGCAGCACTTCTAACAGATTGCAGACTCTTGTTGTGTCTCCACCCTTTCTTTTTTTTGCGCCTCTTTATCTAATTATCTCAGCAAACTTCCAAGGAATATATTTGTCCTGAACAACTTCACTACACAACGTTGCGTCCAGCGCTGTGTCTTTTGTTTGGTACCAAGTTTTCGTCAAATTTTCGATGAGCCTTTTTACCGTCAGTTTTTTCTGCAAGGTTTGAGTTTAAAAATCTTTTTAAAAAAAACGCCCAAGACAATTTTAGTGGGTTGTACTGGATGTGACCTGTTGGGCTTCACACTTTCCATTTGCTGAGAAATTATGCTGCCTCAGTGCCAGAAGACACATTTTAATTTTGAATGGGAGCAAAGCTGCACAGATTTCAAGACTGAAGAAAAGTATTTTGCAAAATCACACAAACAAACCAAACACTGCATGTGCTGAGTTGCATGTCAGGGCATATAAATTCACATCCAACCCTGGTGCTGCGTCTGGCATGTTTGGCACTATACGTTAAATGCTTTTCTCTAAGTTGGCGTTGCCTTTGTGTGGCAGTTTCACGCTGACGTCTGACATCAACAAGGCAATTTGACTGGAGAACTGCGTCTTTCGGGCTATTTTCTGCAAACTCCTGAGATGATGGTGCATGAAAATCCCAGTAGATCAGCAATTTGTGAAACACACGGATCAGCTCATCTGCCACCAACAACCATGTTGTGTTCAGTCACGTTGAACTGACGTGCCTAAATGCATTTTTGCTGATATTAAACGACAACAGGGTCAGTGGGACCGAAGCCAATGTTTTTTGTTGTTATGTTATTAAATTTAAGCGTTTGTATCGCTGCCCTGTCTGCTTTCAAATCTGCTGCCGATAGGCATTTGAATTTCTACTACCCATTTCATTTCTTTGACGAACATTTTCTCCCCTGGTGCGTCTCTGAGGGGCAGTTCAAGAGCTCAGAGGCAGAAACGACTTGTGCGTTTTCTCTCCAAGTTCAGGGTTCAGGTTAACACAAACAGCAGGCAGCTTCTCGAAACAGCAGGGAGCTAACAAAGGTGTTGAAAAGCGTTTGCCGAAGTGTCTTCATTGTTGTTTGAGTCAATCAGTGAGTAGATGGTCAGTCAGATGCAAATGGCGAAAACTTCATTTCTTCATTCTGAGACTCACGGAATTTAAATGTTTTGCTGGAGAAAAAGTCATCAAAGCAGAAGCTGACTTTTCTTCAGCATTTAACGGAATGACAAAAATACTACGAAAACAGACAAATAAAGCAGCTGAACAAGCATAACTAAATATCAGGCCTGGCTCCCAGATGCATTCATAACCATGAGCAGACATTTTCTCTTCAGTGCACCCTCTTGGCTTCCTGTATTAATGAATGCATCCCTGAAATTAGAAGTGCTTGCATAAAGTTTTATAGACTAGTGAGACAGATGCTCTTATTAAATTTGAGTGTCTCATGGCCCTCAGTGCTCTGAAGGTTTCTGCTTCCCCCTCTTGACATTGCACACCCTCAGGCTTCCATCTTTCATATCTGTGCCATCCCCTTCGTCTGCCAGTTAACAAACTTTACAGTCTCTGAACTCTGGCTTCGCTTCACCCTTCAGTCCCTCATAACCAAAAAGTCTTGCGGTCTCCACTGGCGCTCTCCACTATCCTACAAATAATATCCAGCAGTGAACTAAAGCAGGATAAAACTTGACATTAATGCAGAAGTTGAGTCATCCCATTTCTGTTTTTTTTAGTTGGTAAAAAAACCAAAAAAAAAAATCAAACTACACTATTTTCTGCCTCAAGACCTAGCGGGAGAGTGTCTCCTTGAGACTGGGAGGTTGTGGGTTTGATCCTTTGCCTCATTTGGGAGCTGCAACCTCTCAAACTCAGCCAAGAAGTTCACCACAGCTCTCCACTCCTCCAACCCTCCCTGGTCTCGTGCAAACAAAGAAATACCCATCAAGCGAACAAGAATAATGCTGAGTGACGATGCAAGAATGCGAATGTCGAGTGAATGGCATTCACCTTCTTGGGTTCATGTTCATGTTAACATAGGCAGAAATGATGCTTGAAATGACAACAAATCTGGAGGGTGTTTTCGTGGAGCTCCGACACAGAATTCTGCAACAAAACATAAGACTTAACAAAAGTAACTTACAAATAAAACAGACTAAAACTACTCAGGTGTTTTAGTTTGACTTAGTTTGGAGTTCTTTTTCGGATGCAGGTCCATCACTGACAGTGGTCCCCTTGGAAACAGACGGCAGCGCTCCAGATTTTTGGTGGTACCCAACATCATTGAGTCAACATCCGCACTCTTCATGTGTAGCACGTTTCATAACTGTCTGCGTGTTTTCTGAAGTTTCAGCGTGTTTACCCCAAGTATGGAGGGTTGCTTTTCATTTGCAATGGTGGCAGGGCAGCTGTTCCCATGGGCGGGATGAGGCGGAGATTCACACACACTAACATGCTTTACTAGAGGCTCATAACAACTTTTATTGCCTTATATCCGGCAATGATCAAAATCTTTTATTGTCCCTTCAGATGAGATTACAGTTTTAAGACTATTTTATAATAAATGACACATTGTTTAATAGCTCCAACATCATGAAAAAAATGACTATAATTTTAATCCCAAATCTTGCAGTTCATTAAAATAGAAATATCGATGTGATGTGCCCTGGACCTTCATACCCTGTGCGTGCGGCACACAAAGCTTTTGTATCCGGGCTCAGACGTCGATGTGTGACCATCCACAGGCTGCGAGTGACTCGGCGACAGAATGACAACAGGCAGCATCCACCGGTTACAACTCGCTCTTTGTGTGTGTATTTATGTGATCGGTCAGGCCAGAGAGGCCAAGTGTGTCCGAGTGGCCGGCCCGGCCAGAGCAAACGAGACGGGACAGGACAGAACAAGCCATTTTCTCCCACTCCCTCTGGTTAAACTCCCTATTTTCACACCGGTCGCCGTGGAATTGCTCTGTCTCTCTCCATGAGCTACATCCTGATGGCACGGTGGGCAGCAAAGCCAGTGAGCAAATAGTAGGGGTGGGCCGGGCGGCAGCGGGCTGGCGTGATTGAACGCGTTATAAAAAAAAGAGAAAAAAACAACGAGGCCAAAGAGAAGCAGCCGATAAAATCACGACCTCTCTGTTTAGGTTTGTTCAGTTTGGTTTTGACCCCGGTGACAAACATCTCGGCGGCACCGGGGATTAGGATGACATGTTTGCATTTCAGCTGCCGCGCTTTACCCAAGCAAGCGGGGATGAGGATGGGTCAAGCGCTGTTGACTGGCTTGGCTGCGGCTGGCGTAAGCGACCTTCCCTCAGCCCTAATCTTGCGTGACTGGCTGCAAGCTGCGTCGCGGCCTCGGTGAGTCAAGCGGCTCTCCGGGGCCCCCTAGGTCCTATTCACTGTCGAAGAATTGCAGGGTCAAACAACCTGCCTCCACTTTAAGTTCAGGCTCAGCGTCCTGGGGGCGAAACTTTCTTGAAACGTGCACTTGTTTTGTGCTGCCAGATGTGACAGCTTGGGCTTTGCTTCAACATCTTTGCGTTTGTGTGTGTGTGTGTGTGTGTGTTTTTTTTTTTAATAGTTTCTATGAAATCTTTGGAAAAACATAGTTACTTGTGTCACCATTTCTATTCTAAGTATTCTGCTGCTCCCTCCCAGTCAGATTTTTTTTTTTTGGTGCAGAGTTTGTTCTATACCCCACCGCTGTGTCTGCGCATCCTTTCTGGGATGTCAAAAATAAAATCTTCTTGTATCAGCAGGTGTTTCAACTGATAGCGGCAACGCTCATTAGATGGAATGAAACGGCTCACGGTTTATGGAGGGACAACAATGCAACACAAGCCCACACAAATTAGCATGGGTATTAACCTGGAGATACAACATGTATTCACTCTTCTACACAGGATTCGCTCCTAATTAGTCTTGAGGAATGGAGAAGTATCTCATCCAGTTTCTTATACGCATGCATCAGTAGATTTTGTGTGTATTCTCATTGCAGCTCTCCAGTCAAGCGTGGCACTGCATTGCAAACTGCGTTGTTGCTGTTTCAAGCACACTCAACAGCTGCCATGTTACCTATCTGCAAAACATAAATAGGATTAAGCAAACAAACAAACAAAAACCATTAATGTCAGCAGTGGCGGTGCCACTGCATCTAATTCAATGTGAACACTGTGCCGCTGCAGATGGAACTGACAGGGCAGTGCAGTGCTTTTGCTTGTGGTTCTCGCAACAAGAGAACATTTTTCCATTTAAGCCAACACACTGTGGAGATGTTTCACGCTCCGAGTGTTCGTCTTCTCTTGGTAACTTCAAGACTAACTCGGCTACATGGAAATGAGCAAGCCTCTCTTCAAACACGCTGCCGCAGAATTTGCACTGCAAACTGTCTATAATCTGCTGTGATGTGGTTATGATGATGATCAACTCGTGCAGCCCCATCCACAGTATATGTATTTCATACATGTAGATTAACAGTCACGCAGCTTCGGGCCTGAACTCCAGACGGCAACCCTTTTGCAGTTGGTAATCAAGGGAATTAAGAATCAAAACTACATTTTCAAAGTCTGACTTTCTTCCACCCTCAGCTCAGGAAGAAGCGGGCGTTGAAAATAGATGGATGGCTGGATTTTATTCCAAATATCAGAAAAATAAACCTGACTGCTGTTGATGCTGTTATACCATTCTATGACACTAACAGCATTTATATTAACTATAAAAGCTAATAATGTTCCTAATAATAATCTTCTGAGTCTATAATTAGGGTTTCCATAATTGCTATCTATTAAAAAAATATGTATTTTTTTGTAAACATATTTGGTACCACTTATACGCGACATCTGCAGTTTTTGACAGGTACTGTATAAAACATTCAGTAATACGCTGGACTACCAAGGCTAAAAGGCAGCACCTAGTGAGTTTAACAAAGCAGACGACCTCATAAATAATAGTGGGCCAACACTCAGTGGAGCCTCATGCAGGCCGACTTGGAGGGAGATTCATTCATTGGCTCAACTTCAGGCTGCAAAACTGGGAGAAAGGAAAACCACGAGAAGCAGTCAATTCTGTAAATAAGCTCACCGATCGGAACCTTGTCGAGCCTTTTGATCAAGACAGAGTGCAGTCCCACCGCCCCCCAGAAGAACCAGGCGCCGCTCCGCTGGTGCACGTGTGTTATGTTAAGTGATTTAGTCCCTCCAGCGGACAGGGTGGGAGGTTCATCCGCAGCTTGTAGCCCATGGTGGATTTGGCTTTCCATTGGCACTGGGAATTATTTGTTTCATTTCAGTGTTATATGGCCTTGTGCGCAGAAAAAAAAAAAAAAAAAATTCTAATGTTTGGAAAAGATGCACAGAAGGAAACAGATGCTCTCCATAAATCATTAGCACTGCAGCGTATGCAGAAAAGATCTTTTGATAATCTTTTAGAAAGCAGCTTAAATTGATTCGCAAAGACTCGTTGGGCTCGTACGTTTTCATTGTTTGACCAACTATCATGTAAGTGGTGCTTCGGTGAATGATGTAATTGACTACGTACAGCAATGCAGCTCTTCCCTGGAGTGTTTGTCAGTGATGTTTTAATACTCCACATGCGAGTGGAAATCATGAATCATATGCTATGAAATAACACATTGTCATGAATATTTGATCTCTTGCTCTGGGGTGAATGAAATGAGAGGTTGCCGGGACAACTGGCAAAGCACTTTATGTATTCGGACAAGTGAGTGCGGGCGCACACGCACACACACACACACAAATGTAAAAAAATAAAAAAAAATAAAAATATTCATCTAGAAAGAGCTACCTGATACTGGAGAACATTGGAGCCTTCGAATCTTGAGTGGTTTCCCCTAAGACCACCCACCACACTGCATCACACAATTATGCATGTTGTTGGCACTGGCTTGCGTTATTTCCCAAGAAAAATCAAAAATTAAGATGGATTACAACACCTGCCCATATCGAGCAGCGACCTCTGGTGGCTCACTGTGTGAGGTGACATGTGAGCAGCGTTTGATGGCGTCTGAATCCGTTTGTAGCTGATGTGAGCGCATGTGGGTCACTGTGATCCACGGTGCCATTTCATCATCCATTCATGATCTGCTTTATGTGACATAATAGCCTCACCTGCTGACTTCTTTACCCGCACAAACAACAAACAAACAATGACTAATGGTTAAAAAAAAAAAAAGAAAAGGTGAATGTGGATGAGACTATCTCCCACTCCCAATCCCAATGACTAATTCAACACTGAATTTAGTACTGTGAAAAAATAACCTGCACAACATTTCTGCAGTGCATGTGTTGTTTAATTTAATAACCAATGTTTTTCAGTTATTTGTAAAAGTTATTCTGGAGTTTGATTGCCACTATTCTGAAGGGCAAATTCACCTCCAGTGTATTCTGCACAAACGTTGGCAGCGGGTTTGTTGTTAATTACAGCCACATAAAAACAATACTTGAAGGCTTGTCAGGGCAGGGCCTTTGTCTCACGGAGAGTACCTCGCTTTGATCTGATGCCTTTAAAACATGCTGAATGGATACAGATGACTGGTCTTACACAGAGCAGCAGCTCTTCCATTCACATTTATCCTCTGATTGAAACGCCCTCCTCGGAGCCTCCAGGTTCCTTTGATGTTTTTTTTTTTTTTTTTTAAGGTAAAAAAAAAAGAAAGTGTAAGGTGGGGCTGAATGATGCAATGCTGCGCTGTTGCTGCTCAGAAAAAAAGGGGGTGGGTGGGAAGAGGAGGAGAGTTTAATTTAGACCAAGGCAGGCGGGAATCTTACACCTATCTACGTGTGTGCAGGGGTTGGAGCTCTGGAGAGCTTCTCTTTCTTCCCCTCCCCTCTTTCTCCCCATCTCCCGCCGCTGCACTCTTCATTAATCAGGCCTTTATTAAACAAAAGCGGCTTCCAGCCCTGCCTAAAAGGTGCATAGATAATCCTGACACCCAGACAAAGTATTTACCCTCCCTACCCCTCTGCCTCGGCGTGGCATTGTGCATGGTAATGGTGGGGGAGAAGCTCCTGTGTTGTGTAAAGACTGATCCGGCATTGTAAATATTACATACCATTCTGTTGCAGCGGCTTTCAGACTATTGTGAAGCAGAAAGCCGAGCATCCGCTGCCGAGTTGGGGTGGAGGTGTATGGGATGGCAGAAGAGAACGGTGGGATGAGCCCTTCCACTCGGAGAGAGACGGAAATTTAATTGCCGCTGTTCAACGCTGACGTTTTTTTTTTTTTTTTTTTTTTTTTTTTTACGAGCGCGGGCAATTTCGAGGACCATTGTCAAACCGCTCAAAGGAAAAGTGATCCAGCCGAGGCAAGGCAATCAAACTTTTGCCTTGCAAAGAAAACTGGGCCATGACGCTTTCTTTGAGCGGGCGGTGGAGTTTGCTGGTTTTATCGCTGAAGCGGAGGCACTCTGAGCTGAGCGGGACAAAGAGAATTGGCGTGTGGAGGGTCGACGTGCGCGGCAATGACAATGAGGTGTTGAGCTGGGAAGGAGCCCTTAATAGGTAGCTGTCTGCCCGAGGGACTGCATTCGTTTCTTATTGGTCATCCATTCACGAGACAGCGGAGCATTCTGCTCACCACCAATCAGCCAATTACAAGCCCTGGTACTGAAGGCCTGCTGGCAGCAAGGCAGTGTGAACAAAGCCCCCATTCTCCGGTGGGGTAGGGGGGGGTTGGGGTTGGGGGAAGCCCCTGTCACAGAATCATAACTATGATAAATATGGCCGCCTGTTTACAGCTTTGCCAATGTTTGTGGTGATGCGAGAGTAGATGTGAAGTGGCCATTAATGGGAGACGTCAACATGACCCTGTTGGAACAAAAAAGACCTATTATACTGAAAAGGGGGAGGGTTAATCTAGACATGGTGAGTTTGGACCATCCAGGCTTTCCTCAAATGGTGTCCCATAAAACAGTGGGTAAAATACTGACATAATTTCATTATGTGAAAAAGCACGACAAATAGCCTATGAATATTTAGCGATGCAAAAATGTATACAAGTGGCTCACAGTTAAAATGGCTTTCGAAAATACTAAATAAAACTGTTGAGGGTTAAATAGTTGTTTGCAAGGTTAAAAGCTTGTTGCAACATTTACATAAAGAGACCTCCCCTTGTGTGCATACAATGAACATGATGCATATGTATACAACTATGCGCTCTCAGAGTCTTTGCTTTACTTTAATGTACTTCAGTGGATGTAAATGACATTTCATGTGGCTGAACAAACCTCCAACATTTTCTCTTTGTTCTTGTTGTTTTCCTTGATGCAGCTCGTCTGCAGCTCTTCATTCATCCAAGGTACCATTCTATAAGCCTGGGGGGGGCAGGTACTAAAATGTTACCTGTTGGTTATAGTTAGTCCACAGAGCCGAGCCGAGCCAAGTCGTGGAAACGCACACTTGGAGCTTTCCTCCACACTCGCAGTTGCCCCACGTTCACATTCATACACCAATAGACTTCTGCCATGCAAGGCGCTGCCGGGCCCATTAGAAGCAATGTAGGGTTCAGTGTCTTGCCCGAGCACACTCTGACATGTGAGATTCGAACCGCTGACCCTTGTGTCATTGGATGACCCACTCTACTCTGAGCCACAGCTGCCCCTGTAATATCCATTTGTTAAATGTACGTGGAATTTTAAATCCCCACATTTGAGTTAATGATGGGAAAAGAGTGATGTGCGATGGTGGTGCTATAGAAATACTGTACTGAGAATGGTAGCTGTTGATTCAGCTTTGGCTTATTTTGCTATGCTGACAGTCACTAACCACCCTGGAAGAAAGTAATGGCTTCCTCATTCACTGGGTTTTGAGTAACCTGTGATACCGCGTGCTTGCTGCCTCTTTATTCCAATTGCAGCTCAAGTCGCTTCTCACCCAGCTGATAATGAAACCAATTATGTTGGGAAACACCAGGATGGAGGTTGGCTGAAGGACAAAGAGGGTGGCAATCTCACTGCCTTTGTTTTTTTTTTTAATTTGTTTATTTCTTTATAGCTTTTTACGGGCCAGTGCGTTTTCCTCTGTGATAATTAACGCAAGGGTCGCCACGCCTTTCTCTAATTGGCGCATCTCCAGTTGACTGCAGGAATTATTTGAAGAGCAAATTTTCTGTGTCATCACGATGTGGACAACAACACCGCAAGACACCTATTTGCCATAAGCGGTGTGTGAGTGTGTATCCGCTTGCAACGCTTGCAGGGGTGCCTGACTCTTGAAGCTCCCGTGTTTGATCTACTGTCTGAAATCTGGAGCCGAGCAGCTGCAAAAACGGGACATGGAAGCGCTGTGCACACAGTTATGGAGTCACTGGGGAGCAGTTAAACACAAACAACCATTTCTGTCCATCATGGCGGACCAGATTGGAACAGGGGCACGCAGGCAGGCAGACCAGGAAAGAAAAGCCCAATTCTTCTTCAAATAAACTACATGCTGCAATTTATGTTCAAGGCAAATGGATAGATATTACTATTGAAACACTATCATTTAAGGTAACTGAGCTTTAATTAACCCAATAATGTACCCAGTTGTGACACCAAAGTGTTTTGTGTATTAATAAAAACAAAAAATAAAACAATGAAGTAGTAGTTCAATATGATTATTCATGATACATTGGTATTTTCCAATCTATTATATTTATTTTCAGTTTATTTTTACTACTTTGATTATGGATGAACATGGACCTGTATTATTTTGTTATACACTACTAAAATCGATTTTTAATTGATCTAAGTAAAATTAATAATATGAATAACTTTATTGATAAAGTGATGTAGAGTTCTCTTGCGGCGAGCTAAACACACTATGCAATAGAGTTATACAGTAGAAAAGTTCGTCTAAGGTTTACCAGAAATGTATTTGGATGGATTGTATCTTAAACGATATGGCAGTCGACCCTGCGGAAGCTAAACTTGATTCTAAACCTGGGTCCTGAAGGAAAGCTCTGTTCTGTCCGCAGATGCATGGGGATGTTGTCATTAGGAGGCCGCCGCCCACGGGGACGGCACTTCCAAGTACTAGTTAGAAAAACCAGATCATTGGAGATTATTATCTGGATGACATCCACGCTGGTCATTAACTGTTTGCATGCTTGGTACCAGCAGCGGTACAGTATAGCTTGGCTGCATGCCTGCTTGCTGCTTTCCTCCATGCATAATTCACAGTACATAAAAGACATAGAGCATTTTGATCTTTATTCCACGGAGGCAGAAGCGACAGACAGGCTGAGACGTGCGCGATGCAAACATAGCATCTCAGTTAAGGACACTGACAACTTTTTCCTTGGCTGATATGTTGTTGTTTTTTTCTCTCCTCAGGCAGGTTTTAATACAGCTGGCAGATTTGGCCATCAGAGCAGGAGAGAGATGTTGGCAAAAGATTGTTCCGCTATCAGCAGAAAGGTTATGGCCACTAGCCACTGCAGATGGAGTAGAGCAGAGATAGGTGGACCACTGCTGACTCTGGTATGAACTGTAAAGTCATATCTGTCAAGGCTGAATGGTGCAGCAGATAACAGGCAACACCCAAAAGGACTGAGGACGCACTCTGGATGCGACCGCTGGCAGAACTCTCTCAGATTGAGTAGGTGGTGCAAAGTGAATAAGCACGACAGTTGCCAGCTTGCACAGATGTTCTGTTTTTCACAAAATAGTTTAATAGACATCATGCTCAAATGCCTGAAGAATTTTTTTTTTTTATTATTATTATTTTTTAGGAGGCACACTCACAAAAGCTTAACTGCTGGCTCTGGTTGCACTCACTTGTTTGACAGTAACTCATGGAATATTTTATATATATATATATATATTTTAATATTTTAAGACTTCAGAGCTAACATATGGCATTAGCCAACATCTTTTAGGGTTGGCATTGGTTAAGAACCAATGCCAACCCTATGTTTCTCTATAAAGCCTTGTAATGTTTGTTGAGTATCACGTAAGTACATGTATGTAAACGACAGCATTGAAAACTACTTCCTCAAATTCACAGTAAAATTTGTGCGCTTGCTTGAGGCTTTTCAAAATCAGATCTAATTGCGGAAAAGCTAGTGCAGCGTAGCCTTGTTCATTTTGATCATATCATTTCATGAAAATACACACACAGCATCTTTTTAGTGGGGTGTTTGAATTTGCTTGACAGCTTATGGAAATGCAGGAACTGACATTTAATCAGGTCACCTGTATTATTACATCTTATTATCCGTGCAGATCTTTCTTCTTAACTCAGACTACAAAGGTTTTCAGTGGCAGGGCAACGCTGAGAAGACGTTTCACCCTCTTTTTCATGCCAGGGATGTTTCAGAGTCCTATATAAATCAATCCCTGTAAGGACTTATTTGTTGTGCTATTTACAGGGCCGGGCAAAAAGTGATCATAGCCTGACCAGCTGCAGAAATTCATCTAAAGGCTGGCTGGGTGAATGAGCCTGCCATCCTGAGCCCATCACACAGTAGTCACAATCAATTCCACAAGATCACTGCCTCCTCTTTTTTTTTTTCTGCCACTTGTTTTTGCCATTGCTTGTGGGCAACAGATGCAAACAGTGTCAGAGGCAGCTGTGACAAGACAAATCATGTGGACTGAAAATATATATAGGCCAGAATGATCAAACTGTGGCAGCTGCTTACATCTCTGCTCCTCCTCCCCCTTCTTCCCAAATCATATGAAATAAGTTTTCAGGAAATAGCTCAGCCACTGATTTATTTATTTGTTTGTTCATTCATCTATCTATCTATCTATCTATCTATCTATCTATCTATCTATCTATCTATCTATCTATCTATCTATCTATCTATCTATCTATCTATCTATCTATCTATCTATCTATCTATCTATCTATCTATCTATCTATCTATCTATCTATCTATCTATCCATCCATCTAATGGGGGAAGTAGGGATTTATCAACTGACCCGAACCCAAAATGCAGGCAGAAGACAGAGTTAGTGTTGATGGCTCACAATTTAACTACATGAGACAACAGACACTCCTGCTGTCTAATCTATGGAGTGTTGAAAGTGACAAGCTGAGAATAGAGAAGAAGTACTTCAGCACAGCTCAGGTACCAGGTCACAACATCCAGGGCGGCCGACGTGTGACACGCCCAGGGCGCTGCTGCCGGCTTTCATCAGAATCAACGTTTGGACAAAGCAGGGAACGTTACTTTATCAGCGTTTGCTCTGCGCACTGACAAGTTAGGCTGGCAGTTAAAATAATTTGGTAGTGACACTACAAACACAGGATGCAATAATTCATCTAATACCCATAGTGACAGAACACATTCATTTCTTGTGTTTTGAAATTATAATGAGTGAATGAATAATGATATATGAATATTTTTTCACATTTATTAAATTTGTGACATTAAAGCATTTATTTTACAACATATTTATTTATTTAAATCATGTTATCTACTTTTCACTGAACCTTTGGTTGACTTGGCAGTTGATTTACTCATACAGTGTGACTCAGACCTAAATAAGGGACTTTACATTGTTATCAACATCAATGAGAGTCTTTGCACTGTACATGCGACTCACCAGAGACTTGAGATTGACCAATAAGGAATATCAAGCTAATTTTACTCACACAGCTTGCAGAAACAAAAATAAATTGGGCTTCATTTGATAACTAACATTGGAAATCCTTCTTCCAAAACGAAGCTTGCTTCTCTTGTCACAGCCTCTTGACAATTTATTTTCCCATCTCCTCTTTTATCACGTCGCTGGCTGACGCCGATTGGTGCATCCAGAGCTCCGCATTCAATTTGGCGTTTCTTCTTCCTGACCGAGAGGTCCTCCTCCTTCTACCACCAGGCCCCTCCCGCCCGGCACAACCCGTCCTGAAAACCCTTTGATGTGTCACTTCACACCTCACCCTCAAAGCTGTGAAATCTCAATTTTCTGATAAGAGCAACCTCAATTTGTCAGGAGATACTATTTTTAGATCTGACAGAGATAGAGCTGCGTGCGTTGCAATAATTCTTTACAAGCACTTTGAGGCCAACGCCACATTTGTGAAGAGTGTAAGTGGCGCTGTCCTACTTGATTTGCCAGATAAAGGCAACAGAGGAAATTGGATGTAAAATGATGCTTGGCAGCACTTTTATTTTGCAGCTGTTTTCGACGGTGGTCCGGTGTGGCCTGGCATCCAGTTTGAACTCATACCTCTCGAGGTTTGGAGCTCTTTTAATATCTCGACTCAACCCACTTTGTCCACTTTGTGGTTGTCTTCTTCTGAGAAGGCATTGCATTGCCTTCCTCCACACAGCTGTCAAAACATGTTTGAGCTTCATCGACAAGTGATTGCACAGTAACTTACATGTATTTTTTTGGGGGGGAATGTTATTTTTTTTTGGAGTATATTCAAACAACTGTAACTATATATTATAGGAGACTGTAAATGCAGGTTATATGTTTCAGTCAGGACAGTATTTGTCTAATATACACAAAATAGAGATTTCAACATCCACAACATTTTATTTAGATTAGAATTTATTTTTTGTGCATGATAAAATTAAATGTTTAAGGGGTCCTATCACGAATAAACAACTTTTTCAGATTTCTAACATGTCTTTCTGCACTACTGACATGTCAACTAACACACCGAGTCTGAAAAAAGACAACTCGCACACTTCTAGATGGTGTGGGCTGTTTCAGACATTCATAATAGCTGAAATTGACTTTTCATAATGAAGAGGCTATTGTGGATATTTTAAATATCAGCCTTGTTAAAGGCATTGAATTAAAGCCCTGATCATTCACGTACAAACACAGGCACTAGAAATTGGCTTTCAGTGAGAAGTGCTCTTGTAAATCAGAATAATTTACACATATTAATGTTTCAGCATAAAATAGGGATAAAGAGTGCCTCACACTGTTCAGATGAAATGTAGACGTCCAGATGGTGTGACTGCATAAATAAAACCAAACATGGACTAAATGTCCCAGAAATATTTATTTACATCCTGCCATTTCTAATGACGTGTGACTTTGCACTGGAATCTCATTTAGAATGCGTGTCAAAAGATTATGCCTGGCATTACAGAGCACAGACGGAAAATTGCGAAACCTCTGTGTGTGTAAATGCAGCCACAAGGGTGCACAAGCCCAGATAAATGCAAAAGCTTGTGTGAGAAAGAGCATCAATTCAAAATTCATGCCAAACCAAACATGCAAATGAATCCCGCGACCTCCATGCCGGATCGGTCGAGGCTCGGGTTAACAGCCACCGTCATCCGTGCTGTCGACCTCCAGGTTGTCTGCAGTTACTGTCAGACAATGAAGGAGTGGAGGAAGACATCGAGAGAGAAAAGAGACTTCGACAGTTACAGACTGTGAACACATATTTCAAATGTTGGGGCAACGACAGGAAAAGCTAAAGAGATATTTGATGCAGAGAAGGAATGAGGATGCACTGTCTGTTCAGGAGACCAAATGGAAGGATCATAAAGCCAGAAGGTCCAGAGCAGGGTTCAAGATGTTTTGTCCTGGTGTGGATATGAAGAAAAATGGAGTGGAAGTTATCTTGAAGAGTTTGTTTGTTTGTTGGTTTGTTTGAGGAATGTTCTGGAGGTAAAAGCAATGTCAGGTCGAGTGATGAGTCTGTAGCGAGGAACTGAGGGTTTGATGTTGAAAACTGCCCCAGAGGTGGCAGGTGAGGAGGAATTCTGCAGTGAGTGAGTGAGACAAAGGGATACAGAGTTTTTCCAGCCGTGAGAAAGGGGTGACTGATGAAGACTTCAGTGGACATGTTCACGCAGACAACAGATGTGATAAAGAAGCGTTGGGCAGGTTTGGTACTCAGCATTGGGAAAAGAATGGGAACGGTTGGAGGGGGACTGGCTTGATGTCTAACTCTCTGGATGATCTACTACCATCGCAGCCTTGGTCTTCCTTACATTGAAGCAGAGGTTGTTGTCTCTGCACCATCCCACCAGAAGTTCCACCATTATCAGACTTTATTGTTGGTGATACGTCCCACTACTGTGACGGCCGGCTGCCTGCCTACACTGGAGCAACTCACCTCCCCTTTTCCCTCCCCCTTTGCAAGATATCGAGTTTCTATGTTTGCAATGTCTTATATGTGCTTTGTGTTGCTGAGGTTTTTTTTTTAGCAGTCCTACACTGTATTCCCTCCCAGGAACATAGTTCGAGAGTGTCTTTTTTTTTCTCCTCCTCTCCCCTCCTGTTCTCCCCTTTCTGCCCCCCACTGAAAATGCTCAATCCTGCAGTCCTGTCTTTCATGTTGCATTGTATTTGTACTGTATATGTTTGGACGGGGATTGTACAATTTTGCTGTGCACGTTTATGTGTGGCAATGACAATAAAGCCATCTATCTATCTATCTATCTATCTATCTATCTATCTACTGCTGTGTCACAGGCGGACTTCACCATGTGGCAGCTCGTCACATAGCGTTCGTACAATTTGTTGGTTGTTTCTTGGATGGGATAGGTCCTTGGGTTATTGTGCATCTCTGGAAACATAGTCTGTGATGTACTGATGCCCCTCCACATGCTCATAGAATCAGTGGAACCCTGGATTCTGAATTCTGACCATATATGGCGATCTTCCCTTTTGATGCCAGCTGCCAGAGCTCTCATTGATGTCCTGAGTGCTGCCTCCTCTCCTACCACTCAATGCACCACCCTAGCCTTTAGAAGGGCACTCACCTCTGCATTCTCCAAAACATTCATTGAATGCTGTGGAGATGAAGTCAGAGAGGGCCAGACCAGGTGTGAAGGTAAGCCCACTGGTGTCTGATAATGACCACCACGAAAAGATTCAGAACCAGCCATGCTCGCAATTCATTCATCCATCCCTCCATCCATTCATTAATTCATTCATTAATTCATGTATTAATTTTCTATCCCAGTTTTCTTGAACATAAAATGTGTTATTAATTAGTAAGAAAACCAAATTAAAATGAGTAGTAATAAGCAGTTATATTTTGCTTGATTTAATCTCATTTTAACAATACAGAGTTTGGACAGGCTGGATTTAGGTCTTAGCAATACAGACTGCACGTGTGTCTTTGTGTACTGTTAGAGAGGGGGCTGGTGTGTTTGATTTATTGCATTGATAAGCTTGAGTTTTCAATAAGTGGACCGACGGATGTCAAAAATGATGTATACACTGGAACAGGGAAAAACAAATATTTGAAACCCACACAGTTCCACATTTGTGTGGTTGGTTCAAATTTGTCTGCGTGATTTAAATTGTACCGGCAAGAATTTCAAAATGCCTTCACCCCGGGACCTGACAGAGATGGCTTGGATGTGTACACAGAATATATCTGCAGGAGCGTGGAACTGCAGTCAGGAGGCCTAGAGGAGGACTAGAGAGGAGAATTGCAGCAAAAAGACCACAAAGGTAGTAGTAGGATATGGTGACATGGAGGTTGAAGATTCTATGTGGAAAAGTTGGCAGTAGTTTAGTTTGTTTCTGCCAACATAGACTCATTTATTCAAGCAGTCGAACGTGGAAGGAATTCCAATGGTTTCTCTCAAGTTTCTTCAGCGTTCGGGACATTCAGACGTACTTCAGACCTAAATACTGCTCAGTACTAACCAGCTGAACTGAGATGCAAAAGGTAACAGAAAGATAGTTAAGAAAAACTTACATGAGTGAAAAGTATTGAAATCAGCTCATTCAATAAAAACGCATGCACGGCCTTGTGAAATGAACATTCACACTTGACACCAGACCAGCAAAATGTGAGAAATGCAAAAAAGGCTGCAGTTTGCCTTCTAGCATCGAGGATGAGGAGGTGAAGTGGATCTTGACTTTGTATGCCAATCGAGCTTTCAGCAAAATAATGGAAAAGAACAAACAAACAAGAAAAAAAAGTCACGCTGTTTTCCTGAAGTGGTCTAATTGCAGATTTTAACTTCACTACTAGAATATGGATTGAACCTTCAGTTAAAAAAAGGATAGCAAGATTCTCTACTTGACCTTGTCCATTTGACTTTTGAAAGGTTAATGTTTAAAAAAAAACACAAGGACAACAAAACAGAATACAAAAATGATTCCTCTTAGTGCACCGCAGGAGGTCACCTAGCAGCCTGAAATCTGGTGATTCAAATTTAAATGTTGCGCAATTACCTCCAGCTCCAGGGAGGTGTTGAATAGTTTTGCCTTCGCTGCATGTGGCAAACAGCGTTGATCTTTGAGAAATGGACACAGCGCGAATTTGCATAAATAGAGGCTGTTTTATTTTTCTCCTTTTATCCCCTCTAAATGTATGAGTAAAGCCTCGTTCCTATGTGTGCAAACAGCACCACAGCAGAGAGAAGCTGTTTGGTTGGCAGCACAGTTTGATGTGCACATCACCCATTGAGAGGGGTTTGTTAATTATGAATTATGAAGTCTCTGCTTTTTTTCTGCCATTTAGCAGCCGCTTCAGGGACACAGTTCTTCAGTGAATCAGACCCTGAATTTCCATGTCTGACCAGAAATCAAATGGCCAGTTATCTTCCCTTATAATCCCATCCTATTTTGGCCTAATCTTAGCAACAAGATGTCAGAATTAAAAGCATAACAATATAAACACCCTAGTACTGTGTACATCAGCATATCATCAGCATATCACCATGAAAATATTTTTGTTTTTATCCAGACTTTTTTTTTTTAACATCTTATAATAAGAAATTGTTAACATTGGCATCAACTACATGAAGACAAGAAAGTTTCTGGACATTCACGTATGTTTGTCTGCCTCCCATTTAACGGGCAGGCTAGAGGTGGTCCCATGTGTCCGTGTCCTTGAGTCGGTCTCTCCTTTCACTGCGTCTTTTGTGTTTCTCTGAACAGATGCAGAGTCAGGTGCCTTTGGCTGCATCTTTAAACACGGCCATCAGTTTCAATAACAGCTCTTTTGCCAACTTGAATGAGCTTTTCCTCTCCTGACCACACTCCGGGGAATATTGAACGTTGCTCTTGCATCATATTAGGGAGAAGATGCAGCTGCTTCGACCTATTTATGTTTGTGTATTGAAGCTGAAAATAGGGGGCAGGAGATTTCTGACTCTCTGTGTAGGAGCTTGTTGGTCTAATCTTTGATGCAATCTCTGCCTTGGTACAAGCACAGTTTGTATTGTTTTAGAATTTTGGTTTTGGAACAACAGATCTAACAGTATGCTGCAAAGAAGGAGCTGTGTTGAGGTTGTTTTTCTCCAAAACAAGTTTGTGATTAAATCAAAGATACTGACAGTCTGAAACTACAGGAGAGTGTTGCTGGCGGACTGAAAAAAAGAGGAAAATTTGAAGATGAAGTTTAAATGAGTGAATTTCTTAGAATTAGTACAACTTAAATGGACACTAGATTAAATACACCTACATTAAATAGTACAATAGAGCTCAGTTTGATGTCATTTCTTATTTTTGACCCAATGTAAATTCATTATTAAAACCCAGTTCTTTTTATTGTGGCTTTGCCCAAACACACTGGTCTTCCTATATTATTACTATATTACTTAAACCTTTACAGGCAATGGGTTCTAGAGGTTACTATGTGTTGGTTTGTGTTTGTATATCTTGCATTCTTTTATTTTCCACCAAACTAAATTCCACTTAGTGATTCATCCACTTAATTTACATTGCTTGAAAAGGTCAAAACACCTCTAATTTAAAGCAACATTTGCAAATACAGAAGATTTGTAATATGAAAAAACCTCAAGTTCAACATTTCATATTTTATATATTTTTTCCAATTGCCTTATGATGCTGGAAAACAATATATGATTAAAGAGACAATCTCCAGATGTAAACCCTTCTTGAGCCATGTTACTACAATGCTGTCAACTGCCTGCTAAAAACAAATGTGCTAGATTTTCAATGCAAATTTGCCAAATTGCATTTTACACAGAAAAAACAACTTTTTCACATGAGAGAGGAAGTTCTAAAAGACTCTAAATTCCCTGCTTTTCAGCAGGAACTTCTCAACTGCATTGTAGTTGTGCTTGTTCTATTAATTTCTGTGTGCAGTCTAGAATTTTGCAAGCATGTGCTGTCATATCATTCACTGCATCTACATGCATCTGCATTTATTGCCTGGTGTATTTTTCTGTTTTCATGGCACCATATATAAAGTGTTGATAATGTACTGTAACTTGAATATGTGTTTTACCAGGCTAACAGCTTCTACAATCCAGCCAAGATGACCAAACCAGATATCACACTAACAGAATATGTCGTACAAAAACATAATTATTACGGCTGAATATTTCCAGACCATTTTTAGCATGGCAAGGATGGCTTATATCAAACTTCAACATACAAAAAAAAAATACAAAAGAAAGTTAAAAAATGAAAAAAAAAAAAAAAACGGCGTGACCAGTGGGTCTTCAATTACTCTGAATTCTCACAGTAAATCTTGTGGCTGCAGTCCGATTTGTTTAACCTTTGGGCTACTGCTGGCCCAGTTTGTCTGAACTTCTTCTGTGCTGCTTTGAAGTTTCCTCTATCCAGGTCTTACCAGGACAGATATTCTAACCTTCTCACACGAGTCTGATTTTGGATACGCAGCAGCTCACTGCATTAAAGTGCTGCGTAGTAGTCTTATTCCTGACCCTGAGTAACATGCCTTTCACCGTAAGTGCCTCTTTCATTGGGTGGAATATTTCAACAGATGCTGTGGAGCACCAGGAGGGAAAAAAAATAATAATCTTAATTCATGTTGGCCATTCAGTCGTGCTTTTTGTGCAACTTTACTCAGAATTTTCCAACCACCTCACCTCTATCTTCTGTACTCTCTATCTACAGCCCTCAGTAGCCTTGCACAGAACAGGAAGAGGCTACACATGTACACTTGTTTATCATTTAGTCATCTCTATTCCTTTCATCAATGAGAATTGTGTTGTACAACCCTGACAGGTGTGTAGGAGCAGCAGTGATAACATACGTCTGGCTGCTGGCGCCTGGTTCTTTAGGTGTCTCTGTTCATGTTATTGAAAGAGGCTGAATCTCAAGTGTAGCTCACTTGTTCCAGCTATGTAGCCATGATGCCGTGATGGGCTGAATCGAAACATGTTGTAGCGCATGTATCAATTTACAACCAAAGTCTGGGGAAAAAAAAAAAAAAAAAGCTAAACAAAAGGCCTCTGCAGTGACCCAGAACTGTCAAATGACTGTGGCGTTGCGTCCGAAGACGGGCGGAAATTATACAAGGGGGGAAAAAAACCTGCTGGCAGAAGTGATCAACCGCAAATTATCTATCCATATTCACAAAGCAGCGACTCATTTGAGGGAGTGACACCAATTTCCCAAAGGGCAACCCCCCCCTCCTCTGTTTACTATTAAACACCAAGGAAACGTGCATCTACCAAGTGAGGACAGTAATGAAGGATGGATTCCGCTCCGCCACGCATCCTCCTAGTGACTGCTGCATGGGGCCACCATCAAGCAGTGCAGTTTCTTTTGCCTAAATTGTCCTAAAGATGTACATCTTTAAAAAGGCTCCATCAACGCCCTGAAGCAGGTCTGGCATCAATGACGGTGAGGGGAAGACTTCCACATTTCCGTATTCACATCTATTTTCAAACCCAATCCTAGTTGTATATTACAGTGCAATTTTAATCATATATAATGATTAGGATTGAGTTTATATGATATAATGTAAGATATGTAATTGCAAATTGAACATTTCACAAAATCTATTTGGCTTTTAACAATGTATGCATGTACAGTGTGTATGTATGTAGGTATTCAGTGATTGATTTACTTTCCTTTCTTGCTGTCAGTTGTATAGGAACAACAACAGAATAACGCTGTCTCTCACCATGTCCTAAATGTGAAGGTAG
This sequence comes from Thamnaconus septentrionalis, assembly GCA_009823395.1. NCBI lineage: Eukaryota > Metazoa > Chordata > Actinopteri > Tetraodontiformes > Monacanthidae > Thamnaconus > Thamnaconus septentrionalis. The sequence continues at coordinate 20,277,825 of CM020508.1, read as the reverse complement.
ATTAATTCATGAGACAGTTTGTGCGGCATATTTTTGCATGAAGATTGGGCCACACCTAATCAATCACTGTCTGACACAACCCACCGGATATTCATAGGCTTCTTTTTTTCCCATGTGTTTGATTTTGTGCAATAAAGAAACAAGCCGTCAAGAACACCAGAAAAGACCTTTAGTAAGTAACGCGTGATTTATGCATTAGACACTTGGACAAATTGGTGCATAGTTTTGACTTAAATATCCACATTTTTATAGATCTTAGACTGGAAATTGGATGAGTCTCTTTTGTGTTCAGGGCATCCTATGCTGAGTCCTTAACAAAGCCACAGTCTGATGCGTGTGAACCTCTTATTGTTTGTTTTGGGTGCTGTAGGTGTTAAATGAATCCTTGACATGTTCAACTTTCAGTTTACTTTCCATTTGCGGGTTCTACATTTATAAAAGTGATTACATTGTACCGCAAATTACTTTTCAAACTATTTTCTCCATGCTGAATGTGTGGAGCTTTCACAAGGACAGCCATAGTTGATTTTTGGCACTGAACAATTGGAGAAATGTAATTTTTTTTTTTTTTAATCTAAAGTGTAGCACGGCATGTCAGAAATTCTCTGTGTTTTGTCGATCTTTTTAGCCTGGACCAGTTGCATCACAGACATTTTGACTTTTCAAAGCAGCGGAAAAAGTGGTGTGCTTTAAAATAATAACGGCTCATTTCCACTTCACGTTCCAGTGAGAGAAGCAGCAAACTGCTTTTCTCAATTATGCAGTAATGGTGGAATTGCTAATACAGCCAAACAGCTGTTGGGTATTACATGCCAGGCCGGCTAGAACCAGTTTATTTCATCCTTTCAGATATCTTATTTGTGGCCTTTATGAATAGGACAAGAATAACAGTTAGCCCTTGGCATTACCCCCTGGATTTCTTAGATAAGAAGTGATAATGTGCACTCTAGGACGCCTGAATATGCAACACAACACGATAAGGTGCCCTTCGCGAGAACAAAACGTGCCGCCGTGGCTTCTGGGGCTGAATCCAAATGTCACTCCTATGGACTTGTGGACTAAAACCTCTGAGAAGGACATATGTATCCTGGCATGTTCGTTGTTATCACGTCAAGTCAGAGGATACAAGAGCCTTATGTAAGCTGGGTTATCTAAGCAGCTGATTGACAAGCCTAAATGTGACAGGTCAAGGATGCACTTTGATCACAGTAGTACACACGTCTCCAATATTCTGCTCTGTGCAACTATACCAAAAATCTTTTTTTTTTCACTGCCATATCTTATATTTCAATATGAAACATTTAGCATTTATATTTCTGCACCACTGGTAGGCATTAGCAGATTTTAAACCTATCACCGCCAGGGACTTTTGTTTTTGTCTTGTACTGTCTATTCCTAAGTAGCACAAAGCTTCTCAATTGCTACCATAATGAATTCTTTGCACAACTTAATATTGACATGAAACTCAAGAAAGCAAAGTGATAAACAGAAAAAAGAAAATAATAACAATGTGGTTGATACTGAAACGGAAACTGTTCATAGTTGTGTGCATGCTTAAAATTGTGATGTTATATTCCCCGCTGAAGTGATAACAATGCTAATGAATTTCAGTAGTATGCAGTAGTTTGACTGTATACAAAGCAAGTCCTTTTCCTACCCATTTTCTTGAGGAAAATGTTAAAATTTTAGTCAGAAATCTTGCAGGGGATTAATTCTTTTCTAATTCCTAGTACCATTTTTAGGGGGTGGAAGGGTAGCAGGTGACATATTCTGAGGTCAGAAGCGAAATGGAAAAATGGGGAAAGAAAGTAAAGGACGGATTTGCTGGATGGACGAGCTTAGCAGGTTATGGAAGGCCGAGTTATAGAGGGACCAAGTTAAAAGGCCCACTAAATGAGTCCAGGCACCGCAGTGCCGACTCTGGCCTCCTGCAACGTTGTGATTTGATTGTGGTGCGCCATTAGCGCTCTCTTTGCTCATAATGGGCACTTCTTTATCCAGTGTAATAATATTCAAATGAGAGCCAAATGACACACTCCTTCAGGGTAGAGAAATCCAGAAAGGCTTCAGATTAGTTCAATGGCCCCATGAGAAATAGCATGGCTAAGTGGGGAGCGCTTAACTTTTTAATTTCTGTACTCTTTTTTTTAAGGGTGAAGGGAGAGGAGAGAGGGCCCTTGCTGAGAAAGATAGTTTTAATATAAAAAAAAAAGAATGATGTTTCACTAAGTAGTTATGAAGAATGCTTCTCTGCTTTGCGTACTAAGTCTGAATTTTGAAGGCAAAAGGAGTGTTTGGAGCGGCCACTGCCGAGATGAGCTGTGAAATTCCAATGCCATCGTACTGCATAAAACAGAAACCTTTGCTCTCCTGTGAAATTACCCAGACATGGGAAAAAAAATATTTTTTTCCCCACATTTATTTATAACTTTTTGCTATCAAAACTGTTCTTTACCAAGTTTTAAAGGGCAACTATGGAAGTCAGTAAAATTTTTTTGCTACTTTTTTTGTTGCTGTTTTCATCTGTTAAGCTTCTAAAGAATTGTGGTGCATGACAGTGCTGCAAAAAACTTGGTCACCCTCTTCCATTCCCCGACCATGTCCTTTTGTTTTCACTCAAGCCGCCGGCAAGAAGGAAATCCGTGGAGCGAGGTGGGTAACTTTATGTCTTTTTCTTTGTCCTATCTTTTCTGTCGTAAACAGGGCAGAATAGAAAAAAATGAAAGACGATGGTCATTAGCGCATTAGATTATGAAAGTCTATTTTCAAATACAAAGAGGGCACATAGACTGTACTTGAGAGCGCAACAGCAACAACACCAGCTCCACACCTGTCTTGCATGTCTCATTGACTTCTCACCAAGTCGGACCTTGTTCTTCTTCTTCTTTGCCATCTCAAATATCTGCCACCTCTTTGTTTCCATTGCCTCTGCCAACTTGCTAGTTCTGACTGCCAGCTGCTGGTCCCAGCCTGGGGGTGTGTGTTCACGCCGAAAAGAAGTCCAATGTTTCTCATAGTCACTCGCGAGATGAGATTACCAGCCATGCAAGATCTGGGACAACCGCGTCAATTTGCCAGATTTTCTTGCAAGGCTGGTTGTTGGCCAGAAGACGCTGTGAGGGATGTGCACTGAGCCTCATTCTGCCTGTAACACGCCATTTAGCCATAACACCAACTCTGGAGCTGCAGAATTACGGTTGCATCGTTCCTCTTTAAAGGTCCACTGTGAAATATTTGGCCTGATTTCTGTTTGGTTTTTTTTATTGGTAAAGCATAATATACTGCCCATAAATCCAGTAATAAAAGTGCATACTCGCAGTACAATAAACATAATTTGGTTTCCATATATATAACAATCAGTTGTGGGACGTGCATTTCACACCTAGGACATTAGTGAAGTCATATTTAGTCCACCGTAAATGAATACACCTAATAATACCCTTGATATGACACTACTGCTCGAGAATCCATCCAGAATCACACTTACACAATACATCACCTTCATAAAGTAAAACTTAGTTCCAGAGCATTTAAATCACAATAAGACTAAGTAACTAAGGCCACTGACACTGAGATTCCTCAACAAAGTAAGTCCACTAAAAGTACACTCTGTGAGCTTAAACTCTTGTTGAAATTTGTCCAATAAACTTTGCATTTTCACCGTTTTGAATGAGAGAACATTAATTATATTTGCGGGAAAATGTACTTTTCTAAGTACGCTTTGGCCAGCAGAGAAGGCCTTGCTAACCCTGAAGAAGAATATACATAAAGCAAGGCTCGCACCACCATATTTCTAAAGAAGCCTGTGTGGACAATCCAGCTGCCTGACAGCACAATTTTGTATTTAGGGTGAACGCTTACGTCCTCGAATAAACCAATGAAGATAAAAGTGGACGAGGCACCTGGTTTGTGTGCGCAGGCCACTGTAGTTCACTGGAAAGCTTGGGAGCGGTAGGGTGAACGCTGGAATCTAAAATGTAACCACTTGATGTTGCTGTCTCCTCTCAAAATCTTGAAGTATTGGACACTTAACCTTTAAATCTCATCTGCCGTGCGTCTTAAGTGCTACTTCCACAGAAAAGAGGACTAGATGGGCATCAAAATGCTTTGAAAGAGGGAGAAAGGAGGTTAAGAGGGAGGACGGCAGGTTGCTGACTGGTCAAAAGGTTCCCCCGTACCACCTGCCACGCCTTCTGTCCTCTGCGAGACCACTGTCCCCTTTGGTGTTTTAACACACCCACCCGCCATGACAAGTGTCTTCCCCGTCCGCAAGTCGCGCCGTGTGTCAGGGAGCGCGTCTGCTCTGCATAAAAGGTTGGCGGCAAGGACGCGCGGGGTGTAAGTCATTCAGCTTGTTCCTCATTAAAAGGCTACCATCAAACTGGGAGCTCGGGGGAGGGGGCTGGGGGGGTCGGCGGTGGCAGGGATGCGGCTGATGATTGCATATTTTACCCAGGCGGCAGTTGTGGCTTCACAGCTGGCTGGCGCGGCACACCAGGGCTTCAGTCGGAGCCAGCGCAAAAAAAAAAAAAAAAAAAAAAACAACGCCAATCAAGCCGGCGCCTCCAGGATGCTTCGCGACGTGAAGTAGCTCCAGCAGGAGCCACGTCCCGGAGCTCCGCCGCTGCTTCTCGGCTTCCCAGCAGTGACCTGGAAAAAGACAGCGAGGGCGAAGCAATGTTATCAGTGTCTCGTTAAAACAAAACAAAAGAAAAGGAGGAACATCAGCCCTTAGTCAACGTACTTCATGGTAATTATGCAAAAACTGAGTGACTGCCAGTGGAAGTGGTTGCCTTCCTGACATGGAAGTTATTAAAAGTATTGTCCCACCCCCAGGTATTTAAAGAAAACTGAAGGCAACCCATGGAAATTTGCTTCAGTATTTCAGTCTTCATCTGTGTTGCATGTGTGACAATATAGAATGGAGGATCATAAACTGGAAAGATTGTGTGTCTGTGTTCTTCTCAAAACATGCCTCCCATTATGGCTGTGTAAAAGCACAATGTGCTTCTTTGTGTCAGATGGCGGCCCTGGACTAAGCTCGGTTGTGCGGTCGAATAGGTGAGGTGAGCTCCGCACAAAGAATAAGTTATCAGTGAGGGGGGAAAAAGAGAAGTATCTCTTTATCTTGTCCTTGATACGAATCAACCAATGAGTGCATTAAAAGGGAGGAGATAAAAGGGGCACAAGCACTGGACAAATAAAAGAGCTCCCAGCGGGTTCAAGGCCTTGGAAAGATACAAGGATGCCCTCCCTCTTTTTCTTCCTGCAGCCGTTGGAGGACAAACTGTTCTTTACATCAGGCCCTAGTGCAAGAAATAAATATTAATGATAACGCACGCCGCTGTAGGTTGCCTCAATATTTGATGAGACGCTATTGTTGGGGAGGATTGTGGATTGAAAGTGGAAGGCATCCCCATGCGAGATTGAAATTAATTAATCTTGACACTGTCGCTCATTGGAAAGCTTATCCTTTTTCGACTAATACGTGCATATCTCTTAAATATATCTTACGTGCTTACAATTTCGACGGCTGTCTGAAGGCATCACAACACACGACGCGCAATAGTTCACGTACGGTCGGAAGATGAAAATGTCTCGCGAGCGCAGAGTGCGGCGCCTCATGCAGAATTGCTTGTTAAATCTAAAGATAGCGTGGATAATCATCGCATGGATCACAGCGGGTAATCGGCTGTGTTTTTCAATATCGCGTTACCATCGACAGCCCTCTGCCATTTTCCTCCGAGCATAAATTACACATATTTAACTCCCTCTCAACCTCATCTTGGGGAAAACAAGCCAATTGGATTAAGATCCGTGCAGATGAGAGCTTTGCGGCAAGTTTGGCTGATAAGGAGACGGAGAACACCTGTCAATGACAATGATAAAGACAATGAAAGATAATAGCAATAAGGACAATGTCACACTATCACCCAGTGATTAAAATCAGGTACAAGAGGCGAGTTTCCTGATAATAAAATCATCAAGGTGAAGGCAGTGTCAGTGAAGCAGTTTTACAGTGGGTAGACACATTTTTAAATGAATGGTCTATAATGTTTTTGAAACTATAAATATGTATGTGTTTTATATATATATATATATATATATATATATATATATATATATATATATATATATATATATATATATATATATATATATATATATATATATATATATACAGTAAATATGTACACACATACACACACCTATATACATACATTTATGTACAGCATTGTGTTTACAAGCAGATAAGTTGTGACAGACGGCTGTATAGATTCAGTTAAAGCAGAAACAGTGTTTATTCAGTCTTTAAAAAAATACAGACTATAATGAAGTAATCCTGCACAGTCTACACTAAAGGACCTTGAGGCATAAATGGCGGTGACTGCTTAAAAAGAAACTGTGTACATTGCCTGCATTTCACTGCTTTGGAGGCGTGTGGACGTTTCTGGGCAGAAGAAGAAAGCGTTGTGTGTCTCTTGGCCAGTTACGGCGCTGGTGAGGTTTGGATTGAATTATAATGAACACAGACAATGCCAAGCCTCGGCAAACACCAAGGACACCAATGTAGCGGCATAAAAGAGAAAATAAGAGTCCTTGCACAGCTTGTCCCAAACTGCTCCAAATAAACTGCAGTTTATGTTACTTCCTTACAGCCCCAGCATGTATATATACATACATTTTTTAATCCTTCCAGTTTACGAAATGAACTGAGGTGACGCAACCAACGAGTAGCAGCATCATTTGTAGCTGCATATTAGCTGTGGGTTTATTATCTGCACAAGGCTGTTCTTTCCTCTTTTGCATACAAATGAGTGATAGTAAGCAATGAGTCAAAAGAAAGGTAATAATTTGCATCTCAGAGTTGTTATTTCTTCTTCAGAGAAGCAAAACATCGGTACGCCACGTGCATCAGAAATTAGGACAGACACTCAAGTTATGTCATAAAACTTTATTAACATTCCAACATTAATCTCTTTCCTGACCCCAATCAATTTAAGGTTACTTTTTTGCTGCCAACATTATCTTCTATCTGACATGTCAGGACAGAACCTTGGATTCTTATAATACTCTGATTTTTTTTGGTTGCAGCCTAGTGTAATTACATTTTTATGGACATGCTTTAAATACTACATCAAAAGTGTGAACCTTGTTTCGGTCGAAAAAAAGAAATAAAGTTGAAGAAATTAACAGCGGAATTCTAATTGTGACCTTTTGTATTTATTTTAATGGCAGTTATGGGCTCGACCAGTTGCAACACCTTGGTGTGCCCTTCACGTGACGCTAAGACTGAAATTGGCCATTGTCCTTTCTAATTGCTTTAATTGTTCGTAAACAGTATTTTTCAAAAATACAGCAATTTACAACACAATTTTATTACACTACTGCAATTTGTTTCTGAAGAAGAGATTTGCTGTACGTGAAGTCATTATTAATCGCAAATGATTTGTTGAGATACAATATTTCTATCAGAACATAAATAAAAAAGAAGCTACACAATTGCTTATTATGTAATGTTAAATGTAATGACAAATCTGACTGAATCATTCTAAAATATTTATTTCAGGAATCACCCCGTTTGCATTGATACGTGTAGAAAATTGGCAATGTTGTGGTTTGGACTGAACAACTCCTTCCTGGAAAAGTCCCAGAGGGTTAGAAAGCTCACTTGATGAGAAGCTAAAAAGATTACACCAGAAATCTTAAAATAACATAATCACAAAGCTTTATCTGTATCTGTCGGAAACTTTAAATCTCTCCTTTTGACTGGGGGAGCCTCACTCCACCATGCACCTCAGCCCAGTGTCCCCCTCAGGGCTCCGGAAGAAGCTGATACTGTTCTCCCAGTTGTCAGCGGTTGCTAAAAAGCCCTACAATTCACTTATCCAGGCAATGTAACATCGTGCTAATGTTGCTGCAGGCTTGTTCAAAGATAACATGACTTTGTAATTATGCTCTTATCACGACAAATAAATACCGTCGTCTCTGCCCGCTAGTGACTGAAGGTGGCTAAACTCCCAAACTAATTGTAGAGATGATATAGCAATTAGCGTAGCGTTTGGCTCAAGTGCACAAACAACACTATTAGTAGCAAAGAGGATAATTTTCCCGAAATAATGGTGTACATGGGCCATGTTTGGATTAAGGATCAGCAAGAACCTCCCCTCTTGATCCAAATGAAACCTCTTTCCAAACGGGCCATATTGGATCCAAATATTCCGATTGGTTCATTGACCTGAACTATTTTAATTCCAACCCAGACTTCATTGAGATTATTTGTGTCCATATCAACCTCACCACTTTCCCTTAAGACATCTCTGAGTTCATGCGTCGTGTGTCTTCTCATTGTTCCTCATCTTGTGTTGTGTTTTCCTCCCACCAAATTGTCTGTTTCCCCCAACGCAGTGGATGATTGAAGGTTTCTAAAGGCTTCTAAACAGCAACATATCTCAGTCAATCTGAATCCACACATTTCCTTCCTTTTGCCTTTTCATAAACAATTCCCTATGCAGCATCAATTTATCTTTTTTCGATAAATCTTCATGTCACACAAAATGTGTATCTTCTCTGCAGTCAAAAACGTGCAAAATGTGTACGCCGTTTGAAATTAACTACCCACAAAATGACTGTTGTGTGACGACTTTTGAAATCCTAGAATGCATCTAAAATGCACCGTAACCTTTCCAGGTTAGATTAACGTTGACCTTCTCCAAAAACTTCTGAAAACACAAGCCCAACTGTTCAGCCTCTCGTGCTGAGCGATGGTTGCATAACATGCTGTGCTGGAAAAAGGTGAGGAAAAGTCAAAATCAAATAATTCTGCGCTGTAGGTCAGTGGAAAAACAGCTTCAGCTCAGATTTCACAGTTTACAGTGTTTGGCGAGACAGTCAGATACTTGCATGTCAAGTCATCTCTTCGCTGATTGTGTTGCCTTTGGTGAACAAATTGCAACCCGACTTAATGTGAGCCCTCTGAACTGTTTTGTAACCAGCCTTGGCAAAAATATGATCTGCCGAAATCAAACACAATCAAGTCAAATAATAATGGTTAACTGTAGGTCAATGGAAAAAACTTTAAAATAAAAATTATAAAAATGAGGAATAATGTGGCATGTTTTTGAAAACGCCAGCGCTACTAGGTCCCAGCGATCGACTGAGAACTGAATGATGGTGGCGAACAAATCTTCTGAACGGATCATCTTATTGTACTGATCCTGGTGATTCAGTACACTGAAAAGAACTGTTTTATTCCACCATCACTTGGCTGAACAGTTTTCAAGCTCATAAATACCTGTTATTTCCTCTTTAGTAGTTGTAGTAATCGTGCTTTCTAATTTTCCCATCCGGCAGGCATTCTTTTTGATTCCGTAGATCGACCTCACACTTGCATAGAGCTTAACGTGAAAGTTGCAATCCACTTGGGCCCTCTATCGTTTGGAGCGCCTCGGTGCTGCTGACGCAGCTCGCAGCTTTGCTTTGTACAGACGGTATCCCTGGAACGCCTGTCATCTTGAGTGAGCTGCCACTTGGGTGCCATCATTGAATTCCATAATTTGCTAGTAGCTAGATTTCACGCGGGGATGTCAGCTCAGAAATAAAAGTTACAGAATCCATGAGTCGGCCTTTGACAATTCCTCTAGCCCTCCAGGCATCCTTTGCAAAGCTTTCATTATTAGTTTCACAGTTCCCCTGAAGTGACACTGGCCGTGTCAGTTTGCCTTTGTGTGCTTCGTCCTGATGGGTCAATTAAGTGTGGAAAAAATGCCTGTTGCTTCTGAACCCGGCTGGTCAATAAGGGCTTGACGGATATGGACGGACACCTTGCTGACACTAATGACAGAGGCCGAGTTACCGCCGTTTCGGGACAGTGGTACCATCTAATTCACAGTCGCAACCCGAGTGAACGCGGAGCCCCGGCTGCTGGGGAAACTGTCACGGCCACCGGAGCGCACGGCGCCCTCTAGTAATGAGCACTGCTGGGTCCACATGTCTAGAGAACATTTGTGGCTTGGGCTCAGGAGAATAGAACATTGGGATAGTGGCTAATGTTGTGGTAACCCAATGTATTTTTTTTTTGCACCGATGTTCCTGCGTGTAGTTGGGGGTGATGCTGCATCCCTAGCTGGAACATAATTTAGCATTGTTGGTCAGTTTTGTTTCACATTTATACAATGGAACCCCTGCGGAGATAAAAAAAAAAAAAAAATTGAAACGAGTGAAGGTTTGTTTGTCCCTGTGCATATCAGTGTGATGTATTTCGATAGATGAAGGGAACCCGCTGTATGCCACAAACAGCCTCAAATACCATGACAAGCACAGCGGGAAGGACAACACTGGGAGCACAGCTGGAAATGTACTCATCAAACGGCTCAGTGGCACAGACAGATTTTCCTCACCGTGTTGTGGCGCACATCAGACGACGCCCAAAGTCTGTTAGACACAGATCTAATTCTTTAAAGGGCATTCAGAGGTTTTCATCATTGCCGGATGGGACTAAAATCCCTCTGGTAGTTTACATACAGTTTGCCAAGCCCGTGTGGTCAGTGTTATGTCAGGCTGAGCTCCACTTACTGTATAGCCGTGATTCTCAAATGTTCAATACGCCATTAGCAAATGTTTTGGAGGCTTTGCAATGTGTCGTTGGTTAAATGTTTTTGGGGACTTTTGGCATTTTAGCCTTTTTCAGAAGAGCCACTCGAGCTCTTCGCTCTCACACGAGCCCATCGCCCCCTGTAGGCCGTTTAACTTCTGTTGGGTAAATGAGATAAAAGCCGCGCGGAGAGAGGTGGAGTCAAGTGTAGAAATGAAAGGTTTACGGGTGATGAAAATAGGAGGCGCTGATGTGCAATGGGCCGTCGCCGGAATTGGCTGACGGGAGCGCCCGACAATGGAAGGTGAGCACAGCTGTAAAAGAGACGCCTGATTGGAACACTTGAGTGATAATTGGGAGAATTGAAAATGATTCGATGCTAATTTGTTTAATTCTGACACATTTGTAGAAACAGGATGAAGACGCGCTGTGTGTGTGTGTGTTATCGCCCGGCGCTATTGTGGAAGGGCGGCATTAGCGGAGGAAGTCGGTGCGCGATATTTATGAAGCGCTGGCAGGTTAATGCCATGCAACATTCATCGATGCTGTAATGTTTAATTTAGCATACGCCCCTGCAATAAGCCATAAGCGTTGCACAATGATTCAATGTTGTTGGAGCGACATTCCAATGACCTTGAGTACCCGACTTACCCCCCCGCCCCCCGCGTCTCTAGCATGGGACGCTTTGCGCTTCCGTTGCCGTCTGCAGATACGTAAGAACAAAAATTTTCAAACGGGGACGTGATTGGAGGAACAATGGAAATGGAAGTCATGAAAGCCGGCCGTGCCATTTTAATAAATCTGTCACACTGACAGAGACTTGCGATCCAAGAAGCGCCTCATGGAGCAGTGGACTTCCCACCACCTTGTCGTCCGGTGTCACGGAATGCCCGGATGAAACCGCCCAACAACGGTGGATCTCAGTGCAGTTCACCACCAATCACACTCAAACAGACAACACGGGATGATCTGAACCGTCAACCGAAGGGGTATCGACCTTGGAATGTAAGAAGCGGACTCTCCGGTGCTGTGTGACACCGGCTAAATGACCACCTCCCCCTTTGTCCTCTATGATTAATGGCCTTAATTTGTTTACGGCCTCATAGATCCGGTGTGCTGGTTTTTGTGAGGCCATTTAAAGCTTTTCTTTTTGACACTCGCTCGACCATGATTTATATGTGAATGAAAGAAAATATATATATATAAATATACATTTTTATATCAGATCCAAAGACTGATCGTTGAAGTGCCTGGCTGGGGGAAAAAAAAAGAGCGATCATCTGGATAGGTCTGCTGCAGACCTATCCAGTGCACACACATTAAAACTGTGAAATACTGCCGTCCTTTATTTTGCCGTGCAGGACAGCGAGGGGACGGGTTTGAGTTGACCTAGCGCTATTTCCAGAAGGGACTTTGGATTGTTGTAATCATTATTTCCAATGACTGTCATGGCACACGAGCTGAGTCGCAGCGTTGAGGAGAGGACCGAGGAGAGTCACATTATTATCAGCGATTTCCTTACCGATGACATGACGGCTAATGGCTGCTGACACCGAGAGCCGCGGTGCTGTGTGCGCAGAAGCCGTCGTCAGTGTTTATGAGGATAAAATAAAGCAAAAAAAAAAAAAAGAAAAGAGCCGCGTTGATTGTGTATCATAAGCACACCTCATCCTGCTGACAAAGATGCCGTCTACTTGTTTACAAATGTGGAGAATTTATCTTCGTAACGGATCGTTATGGAAGTGCCACGGCATAATGTCGCTCGACTTGCCGTGCAGGCTGAGGCCATTAGATTGCAGTCCAGTAAATTAGCGCGGAGAAGAGACTGCAGAGCAGGCACGCCGTGAGTTGACGCTCTGTAAAAATTGTCCCCATTATTAAACGTTGCAGTGCTCTGACACCACAAACAACCCCTGCCAAGGAAGTTTAAAGGAGTGAACAAAACCACTTGAGTGGTTTTGGGGATGGGGTGTCCTTTATCACTCTTCAAGGGAAGAAAAAAAAAAATCCATTAGCCCCCAGCTGTTGGGTATAGAAAGGGGATGGAAGTGGTGCAGCAAGAGCAGAAACACCCCCTCAAAAAAAAAAACCAACCAACAAAAACAAAGAGAAACAGCAGGCTTAGTGTTGGGTAAATGTTTCCTTTCAGAGTGGAAGACTAACATCCATTCCTGCTCCCTCCCTAATAGATAATGCAGAATTAATGGTAAGACAATTATTCAAAGACGAGAGATTCAATTTGCATTAACTTTGAATTGAAATTGACACATTATTCAAATGAAATACGCACCTCCTTTAGCTGCTGACCTATTGAGGTACAGTCCTGCGATAGCTTCCCATTGTCACTTGTACCTGTGTAGGGTGACATTGCAGCTGATGTACTGGGAATACAAGGAAGTTAAGCACTTTTAGAGATGCTCTCCCCAACTAGCAGACATCCTCATACTTTATTGAAGGCTTTAAGGGAGCCTTTAAAAGTGCATTAAGAAGAACATCACATTTGAAAATTTAGGGAAACAGTTTGATTCGAAACAGCTCCCTCTCGTTCACAAGACAGTTTGATTTTAATCACAGCCAGTGCTCAAAATGTTTGAGGGAAACAGGTCTGCCAGATGAACTCTGACATTGTGAACATTGTGCTCGTGTGCTGTCTGCCACATGTCATATTTACAAAAGCATAGCAGGGGACATTAGATGAATATGACTTTGTCTTCATTTTAGAGCAGTTGGATCTCATGGCCAGTTTAAGCTGACTAAGAATAATTACAACTTTACAACCTTTTTGTTGCATACACTAATTCCTGAAATCATTTCTCAATTGTTCAGTTTTTTTCATCTATTTCCAGTAGCCGTGCAACACTGTCCAATGAAATTTGGCTTCACATTGCATCAAATCACTGTTTGGAAATTTGAAACATTGGACATTTTTTATGTTCCCACGTCCAAAGCAGATCTTCAAAAGCGTGCTTTGAAATTTGCTTGATTTTTTTTTTACGGAAATGCACTAATTGTTATTTTAATTATAGATACCACTGAGCACCAAAACGACGCGTTATGCCAGATACAAGTCAATACAGAAAAGCATTCAGTATCACAGGGAGGCATCCTTGATCCCAGATGAATGTTCCAGTCAGCGAGGTTACATCCACTGAGTAGATGAATAATTCACTTGTTGGACATCTCATGTTAATACAGTGAGCAGTGCTGGACATGCTGCAAACACACAGACCCACACGCACGAGTGCACACACACACACACACACACACACACTGGGCACACAAAGCTGCTGCAAGTCAAATGAACAATTTGTAGATGGAATACTGAGGGCCACATGAAAAATAAATTAATCACTAATTAAATAGTTCACAGAGATTAACCAGTTTACAGAGTCCCTAAAGGGTTTTAGACTGCGGGTGAATGGAAGCGTTGTTTGTTGTTTGTACATTTAGACGCATGTCTAAGGAAGAACTCCTTTGAATTAAAATAAATAAATGAATGGAATCCACCTTTATGGCACCGATTTGTAAAACAAGATTATATAAATGGTATAACTGACGTGCACGCCTGGCCGCTTGCATCTTAAAGTGCGATTCAAAATGACCCGAAGTGACTTGGAAGCCGGATCTTCTTTGACAGCTGAGCAGGCAGGAGTGGCATGTCCCAGGGAAACACAGTGACCCCCGGTAACTGCGATGGAGATTGGCAGCGCGCTGAGCTCAAGGTCGACGGAGCACTGGAGCAACAGCGGAGGCTACTGCATTACGTTTCGCCACTGACTTCATCAAGTCTCGCACGAGCCCCGGGCTGCTTTTCAACAAGCCCGTCGCCGACGCATCCCCCCTTCCCCTCGCACGCTGCGGCCGTTCACCGCCAACTTGCTTGGGAAATTCGATATCGCCCTTTTTTTTTTTTTTCCAAGTGTCCTGCGCAAGCTATAAAAGAGAGCGCCGGCCGAACCCAGTGCTTGAAAAGCCACTCCAGTCCCAAAAAAAAAAAAAAAAACACCTTGGTGTGATATCCCCCCCCCCCCCGTCACTTCAGAGTGTTGTCATTCCGACGCTACGCGTGTCGCATTAAGCTGACAATGCAAAGGCTTGAGCCTCAAAGAGAGAAAGGGTTTCATAATAATCCAGGCTGGTGGCCGAAGCAGAGCAAAGAGCCCCCCCCGGTCCCTGTGAGAGGCTTTTATGAGTGAAGGAGGTGATGTTTTTTTTGCCAGCATCAAGTTATTGTGCTTGCTGCAGTAACCAGATGATATCCTGACACCGCACTGTCTGCAAAAAACACCCTCCGCCAAGCCCACCTACCCCCCCGACCCCCGATAAATTTCATCTCTTTATCCCCAGCAGCGGGAGAGGCGGCAGCAGCAGCAGCAGCAGCCCAGAACTGGCTCCCTGTGGGTGAAAGAGAAGGAGGCATTACGCCCCCCCCCCCACCCCCCACCCCCACCCCATCCCGTGCGCTCAGCTGCGCGACGGGAACTTGTTTTTCATATGTTGATGGAGTGAGACAATCAGTCCGGAAGTGTATGACCTTATCTCTTCTGTCACCTCCTCCGCCGTCAGGATGGGCCGCGGCTGATGGCGGCGATAGATTCCAAACTGCTCATTTACGTGAAAGACGCCAGCTGACACTAAGCGGAAAAGGCGAGAACATTGCATCATCTTTTTCCGCCCGCTGAAGAACATTCAGCGCTCTTAAATCACGCTGAAGTGTGCGGAATTGGGCCGACTGGCGGAGGAGCCTCCGCTGAGAGTTTTAACAGGATTTACGGCCGGTGAAATTGCTCTTTTTTTCCCCCCCCGCACGTCTGACAGAGACGAGTTTGATTAAAATGTTTCTTGGACAGCGACGATAAAATTGAAAATCTTTTTTTTTATTTTTTTTTTTATTTTAAAATCACAGAAACGTTTGATCGGGAACGTGGTAACGTAAAGAGCAACATTTGCTGTATGAATGCATTTCATGTTCAGCGATGTACAGGCCTAATAAAGCTGACATGCAATGCAGAAATTATAATATTGAAATATGTTGGACCATCCCACCTCCCCAGGATTAGGGCCATAAGAAGAGACAACAAGAAGGAGATTTTTTTTTTTCCTTTCTATTTCGAGATTGAGTTGAAATGTCGAGATTGAAGTCGAAATTTCGTGATTGAGGACGAAAGGCTCCCAGGACAAGCCTGATGGCATGCTTCTGTTTTCAACAGAGTAGTTTCCTGTTTACTGTGGGTAAAGTTAATCCACCTCAGTTAGCTGCCAGTAAACACAATCATCCAGTGTACTCGGGATGATTGTGTTGGTGACTGGGGGGGGCGGTCGCTGCCGGACTGTCGTTACTCCCAGGAAGCAGGAAAAACGGAAGTACTTGTGCACAGAACCTTTCGTCTTTAATCACACAATTTAATTTCAACATTTCCACTTTATTCAGTGCGGCACGGTGGTGCAGTGGTTAGCGCCGCCGCCTCACAACAACAAGGTCGTGGGTTCTATTCCGGGGGCCGGGCTTGTGACCTTTCTGTGTGGAGTTTGCATGTTCTCCCTGTGTCTGCTGGGTTCTCTCCGGGTTCTCCAGCTTCCTCCCACAGTCCAAAAACATGCATGTGAGGTGAATTGGAAACTCTGAGTTGTCCGTATAGGTGTGTGTGTGTGAGTGCAAAACGGTTGTTAGTCTCTGTAGTTATTTTTTTCTCTTCTTTGGCCCCAATACTCTTCCGTAGTTGCCACTGGTAGGTTTTGATTCCTTTGAGCCATCTTGTGTGAATTTATATGTTCTCTGTGGTCGGTGTGGATTATTTCCTGGTATTTTGCCTTCTCCCCTCATTCCATCATGCACTCTGGCCAATACTCCAAACTGTCCATAGGTGGGATTGTGAGCATGAAAGGTTGTCTGTGAGTGTTGGCCCTGCAATGAACTGGCAACTTGTCCACGGTGGTGACAAAGGGCCCCGGTCTGGACCTGCTACCTGCTGGAGGGACTGCTGTATTTGTCCTGCCCGGCCTGAAAAGCGGCATCGCCTCACTGTGAGCAAATGGATGGTTTCCATTCCCAGGCCTGGGTCTGTCTGCCTGGAGTTTGCAATGTTCTCCCTGTGTCTGCATGGCTTCTCTCCAACTTCCTCCCACAGACCAGAGACACAAACAGATGGTTGTCTGTTGCCCTGCAATAAACTGTTGACTTGTCGAGGGTGTCACGGCTCAGCTAAGACAGCGAGTCGACCCTCAGTGCAGGAGAAGTGGATGGATTTTATTCCACTTGATTTGCCATGTGCATATGTTGCCCCTATTTGTATTTTCTTCCAATCAACATGGCAACTGCATATTTTTAATATTCTGTATTTAGATGTATACCAACTGGGTGCAGTCTTATGACTCTTGCCTCATGGGGAGATGAAATGTTTACACAGCCTCTCAACTTTGAGAGAGAAAAAAAAAAAAAACCAACCCTTGAGGTTTCTCAACACCACGGACAAACCTTGGCAAACAATATGCAAACGAGATGTCCTCCCGCCTTGCATTTAATTAGCTATCTTACCACTCGTTACCAGGATAACACTGACAGGCAATATTGTTATTATTTCATTGTTTTTGCAATGTTTGTAACAAAACAAGTCACTGGTGGTTTTTTTTTGCTGATTTTTTCTTTTTTCTCGCAGTTCATATTTTAAATTTGTCTTGAGGATTCTGTGCACTTTTCTGAGTTCTTCTGCAGTGATCTCTCTATAATGTGTCAGTGCACCTCTCGGCTCTCTGCAACCCCTCCGGAGAGGTCTGAAGCTCGCGCAGTTCAGGTCACATTCATCTTCATCCACCACAGGCGCTGCAGATAGTGGGCTGGTGGTGAGGAGATGGAGAAAAGACTGAGAAATTCTAAATGAAGGTTTATTATTGCTTGGAGATTTTTCTTTTTTGATTGTCTGACCTGTTGTTTTGGAAATAGCAATCAGAAAAAAACAGAAAGTTAAAGGGATAGTTCCACATCTTGCCAAATTCTCCTGTTGCCATGATCCCTACAGTCACATGAGTGAGTGCAACCTCGGTAATTATCAGGCAGAGACACGCCCTGAAAATCCAGCAAATCCAAAGTGATCTTGTAGAGAGTTGTTGCACAGCCAGAGCTGCATTCCAGTCAAACCAGCTGGATGTGAGGCAGACTTTGGAGTGGCTTGTGATGTCGATTTCTTTAATAACCAGCTTCCAGAACTTTATTTATATGAGGAAAAAAAAAGAAAGTAACTGCAAACTCGAGTAACAACAACAACACTTGCCTGAGGTGGCGCTGCGTCACTCCGCCCAGTCATTTACTCAATAGTTGTGAGCGTTTGCTTCATGTGTCGTAAAGCTACATAATCATACATAATTATTTCATAGCCTGGTGTAATGTGCAGGTCACAACAACTGGGTTGTATATTTGATGCGTTTTGAGGGAGGGAGACGTGTACCATTCATCTCCATTTTGTTCTGGATCTCAAAACAACATGCAATAATAATCAAAGGGAATTTCACCTACCCGTATATTATACACCACTGTTATAATGGCAAGAGGCCAATTTCCTATTTGCCTTTTCAAGTTTATGTACTATCCAGTATATGAGCCTGATGCTCGCAATACTGTCGTATAATTAGACTGGCTGAAGGCTGCATCTATTTCCTGACCACTCGGCTCCGCCCTTCATTTATTCTGTAGGTCAAAATCATTTGAGGCTTTGTCGTAAACGTTTGTGATGTTTGGAACAAACGGCAACACAAAAACCAACTGGGTCTGATCTCCAGGGAGAAAGCCATCCACGGCCTACATGGAACCCTTCTCCCTGTCCCATGTGTTTGGCACGTGTTGCCTTGGAAATTTCCCTGCATTACATCATACATGCATGGCAGGTGCGTCAAAGCCCTCCGCCGCTCTGCCTGGCACAGGAGATTCACACCGGCTGTCTGAATGAGCCGTGGAAAGGTTTTGACACAAAAACACTGACGTCTGATGAGGTGGAGGTGTTAATAGGTGCTCAGTTGACAGAAAACGCTTTCAAAAAGGTGGTTAAAAAGTGCCGCAGAGGCTGCGAGTTTGCAAACACTGACTTGAGATTCCACAATGCATCTTTAGTGAAGTGAGCCTCTAGTGAGGTTTGGAAAATCTGAAAGTGGAGTCAAAAGAATGATCGTTGCATTGCGTTTCCAATTATTTGTACTAGATTTTTTTTGCTTTAAAGTTTACCAAATTAATACATTTTCTATGATTAATCAATAATTACAATGTAATAATATGTGTTGCTCATGAATATCCTTATGATCTTAACTGCAAGAGAAGTGAATGAATGGTGAAATACTGACAATCACATTTGTTCATATTTCATATTTGTTCGGAGCACGCGGCAAATTGCAAATGATGAACATTCTCAAAAAAAAAATAATGTTTTTAACTATCGATCTTAAAAATGTCCGGCAGTGGATAAGGTGACAGACACCTTTCATACTTTACCATATGACGCAATGTCATCATGGCTGATGAACCTGCACATTATGACCCAATAGACATCCCAAGGCAAGGCAGGGTTGTCTCAGATCAGTTCCAGATCAGTTTAGTTCAAACAGGAAACACAAATATCAAAAGTTTTAAAAATAAGATGGAAAAAAAAAACATCTCTGAATCCTGTTTTCCTACTGTCAGCTTGTAATATTTTAATACCGTGTGTGTGTGTGTGTGTGTGTGTCCTTCAACCACCCTGTCAATGCAGAAGTTTGGTGCCTCGGCTCCCTGCTGTCAGCCGCTTCAGCCTAAATTCACCACATTACCATACAACATATCGCCGCCCTCCCTGCGCCGCAGAGTCAGCTTTAAAATGAGATGCACACTTTGGAACACACCTGCCACCGCCGACACGCCGTGTGGAATAAAATGAGCATATTTATCTTATGAGCTGGCTTTATCTCGTGCGTGCGCTTTGCTCAATTTCGGTGTCCCTCTTTTCCTTCACAGTGACAAATGAGATGGAAAATTTTCCACCTTTTTTCTAAGAAAAAAAAAAAAAAGGACAAAAAAAAAAAACACACTTGCACTCACAGATACTGGGAGCTCTCACACTGCCACTCACCACGCTGGTGTGAGAAGGCAGCAGAAAGAGACGGGAGTCACAAGCGGAAGGTTCGGCCCCGTCACAGAGTGCTGGCGTTTAGTGCCGAGCGTCATTATGATAATGAACGTTCACTCCCGATTCATCAGCACCTCGTGGGTAACGTTTGCGTTATCGCACATATCTGAAGGTAACCGCCTCTGACAGTTATATTTATTGCACTGCACGGCCCGGGTTATTTCTGGAAAATGGCTTTTATAAACTCGGCTTTGGAGAGTTTTTTCTCTGATGATCTACAACACGTCAACTCGCCACAATGCACCGCCGCCCGCCGCGGGAAATAAAGTATTCGCTGAAAGTAATAACGTGTGTCGCTGTCCCCCCGCGTTGGTCTGTTTGTTTGCTAAAAATATGCATGATTGCCTCTTGACTGACTGAGCGGAAGCGCGACAAAAGATGCAACTGTGCACAACTTGGTGGGGGAAAAACAGCAAACAAGGATCTTAAATCTAGCATGAAAATAAAGTTTCCTTTTCGCCGTGTTTCCTCCCCTCGAACAGAGTGGCACCACTGCAACTTAACAACCCTTTAATGACAAACCAGCTCCAATCGCGGGGCACTGGCGCATGACATTATTATCATTTAAAAAGCCTGTTGAGCCCCCGCGCGCTCGTCCTCGCCAAGAACAAACGGCGCCTGCTCTCATCTCTGGAGGTGAACGCCGAAATTCAAATCATCCACAGTTTGAGATTTTTAACAAAGCTGCTGTGTCACAGGCAGAGCCTGTTGTAATTACAAACTCTTTCCTGGGAAATGATTATATTAATTTCATTTAGCGTCGTTTTAAAAGTCAAATATATGTGCAAATCAGCCCTCTAATGAGACCTGCACGCTGAAAGCTCTCCTCCGTCGCCCAATAATCTCTTAACACCTGCGGGCGCGCACACGCATGCACACACACACACACACACTCGCGGACACACACACACACTCTGCGGGCTTGCTACCTGCCATTCACCGGTGGGCTCCCGGGCTACAGCTTGCCATAGTTGCCATAGAAACCCTGGCGAAAAACATAGAGACGGTGACGCCAGCTCCAACTCCCCTTCATGAATGGCACGTGCATAAAGGAGCCTCTCAGGGGATTTATGCAGGTAGTTTATTGTTCATTTTTTTTCAACCCCACCCATGTTGTGCCGTCTTTTTTTTCTCTTGTTTTTTTGGCCGCTACTTATCACAGATTGATTTCTGGGAGGAAATAAATAAATAAATAAAAATTCTCTCTCTCAAAAAAAAAAACCTACCTTCCTGAGGACCCGTAAGATAAAGAGATAAAGAGACCTTTATCTGCCACAGGACTGACACAGGACTGTATACTGCCACAGGACTTCACTTGAGGTTGATTTCAAGTTGAGGTTGTGAGCGTTGCACGAGTGCAGACACTCTTGGAAGATGGCAGCAGAGACTGCACCTGCCGCGCCCGCCTGAATAATGCTGCCCCAACACAAGGACACCTGCCGCGAGTTGTGCGTCCGCGGCCGCCGCGAGCACAGACGCTCACAGACACGCATGAAGACGCAAAATACATCACCGCACTGGCAACAGCAACATCGGATGGAGGGATGCAAACTAGCTTCATTATGCACAACTGTATATGTAAAAACTGGCCATTGCACAACTGTATGTCACACACTGTCATAATCCACAACTGCAATGTATATTATTTCTAGACAGATATATTCAGGAAGCATCAAATTTTTTTTATTTTATTTTTATCTCAATATTTATTTCATACCGTACTTTTATCTACCTTTAGTTAGTTTCACTCTTTGCATGCCTTTTATTTTATTACACTAGTTCCGTTGTCAAGCTGCTCGAAACGTAAATTTCTCCTGGAGATTAACAAAGAGATCTATCTATCTATCTATCTATCTATCTATCTATCTATCTATCTATCTATCTATCTATCTATCAAGGTTAGTGTGCAAAAGTGCAGATTTCCTCCGGATAAAAAAATGAAACTTTCCGGGAGCTGAATGTGAACAGGGAAGAGTCGGATCACTCAGGGTCTGCTCATACAGAACCCACAGTGTTGCTTTGTCATGAAGGGGAGCTGCTAACAACAAGGGAGCAGAACAGACCCTGCACACTGAAAGAGGCCACCAGCAGACGGGTGTTTTCAGTTATACATGCCGTCTTAACAACGATGGCCTGACATGAAAGTGC
Organism: Thamnaconus septentrionalis; assembly: GCA_009823395.1. Taxonomy (NCBI): domain Eukaryota; kingdom Metazoa; phylum Chordata; class Actinopteri; order Tetraodontiformes; family Monacanthidae; genus Thamnaconus; species Thamnaconus septentrionalis. The sequence goes on along the minus strand of CM020508.1, from coordinate 20,255,937 downwards.
CACAATAAAACAAACTTATATGACTCATTTTAGTTGTGTGCTGGGAAGAAAAAAAAGAAAAAAAAATTAATCATGTCACCACAACTGCAAAAAAAACAACATCCCCAAAGCGATCACGGCTTTAATAATTGAGAACTTCGACTGCCAAGTCGTCGTCGTCAGTTGGTTGTCAGGCTTAAAGCAAGAGTAGAGGGGGTGTTTTTTTTTTTTCTTCTCCCCCTCCTCACACTCTCTGTGCTCACAAATTTGAAAGCAATTACATGAGAGGGAGCTCTGGTGAGAAAAATGATTGAAAGAAAGAAAAAAAAAAGGTTGCTTCTCCTTATGGGTTTCTTAGGGGGAGACTTGCATTTTGAGGTCAGAATCAAAAGCGCAGAGAGGAGAGAGAGAGAGAGAGAGAGAGAGAGAGAGAGAGAGAGAGACTGTGGAGGGGCGGCAAATTGGAGGAAAACTGAGGAGGAGCGGAAACATGACAGACACGTGCTGCATGGCTCTTTAATGCCCCGTGTGTCTCATCGCTCCGGCATACTTGGGCCCGTCGTTAGATTAGTTGAGAGCCGCCGTCATCAATAGTGGATGAGTTGTATGTCACGGCGGTGCCGGAGCTGTCAGTCTGAGGGTGCTTCAGCCACCAGCAGGGAGAGACGTAAAATGATGCAGTATCACCTGTGTGCTCTGAGTGCTGCGAGAGAGAGAGAGAGAGAGAGAGAGAGAGAGAGAGAGACTGTGAGAGTGAATCTGGGAATTTTTGTTCCGATACATCAAACCGTCAAATACCCATCGGCTTCACCTGGAAGTGGAAAAATCGTTGATTGAAATTCATGACTTCAGTTAAACTGCTTAACGAATGTTTCGGGAATTTCAAAGAAAGGAACTCACCTGCTTCAAGTTGTTGCCCAAAATGAAGAAGAAGTTTTTTTTTTTTTTTTTTTCTCAGTAGCTGCGTTTCCATGACAGCTTTTCGCAAAATAAAAGCGATATTTCTAACATTTCGACAAAACCTTTTTGCGATAGTTGAGAGGTTTTTTTTTCAAACTTTAGGTGTTTCCATGACTAGTTTTTTTCCCGATAATTAAGTTTTGTGCAATTCTAGGGGTCATGGAAACACAGCTACTCTGTTTGAAATGGTGCAACTAATGAAGCAGTTTTTAAAAAAAAAAAAAAAATTTTAAAATTCTAGCTTGTCTGGCACACAAATTGCACAAAATCCATTTTTTTTTCCATTTAAACAAAAATGCTAGTTTCCTGCTTTATTACTACAGTGTAAAGATGTCTCACCATTTCAGTGAAAATTTCATCTTGACTGCATAACAGTTTTTTAATGAAACACCTTACAAACATAAAAGCTGGCTTGGGCTCCGTCCAACCACTGGCATCTGGTCGCTCTCATCTCTGGCTGAGACGACAAGGAAAGCCAGTGCATAAATGAATACAGCCAATCCACCAGAGGTGACGAGGTCCCAGCATGCACCGCTGCCCTGAGAGAATGGTGTTTGAGGTTGGCTGCACTGAGGAGTTTCACTCAGACACTATTCTCCTGCAGGTCAACCACCCGGGGAAGTCAGGTATCTCTCTTTCAGCGACACCTGAGAGAGAGGCTGTGTGTGTGTGTGTGTGTGTGTGAGTACTGGTGAGAGCCATGGTGTGCACACGCTTTCATCCCCAGGAGGCTTTTCGAAACAGAACTGGACACGACTGAATTTGTACGCCACCTGGAACCAGGTTACCTCGACCTCATTTGTTGTGCACACAGTCTGACGGGCCAGTCTTTCTTCCATGGTGAAAGGCATCCGCAGTCCACTCAGGGTTGATTTTTTTTTTTTTCTTCTGTAGTATATAGGATTTTTCTTTTTTCCTCGTGCCTCGCGAGTGTCTCGCCAAGGTCTGAGACAGTGTGACCAAGTTTCGGAGGAAGTGAGTGAAGAGCAGACCGGGTTGCCTCCGGGACGGAGAGAACTGGGAGCCAACGTGGGGAGACAGAAGCCTCCCTCGGGCGCCGCCCCTCCATTCCCCAGCCTTGCTATGAGATAAGCTGATGTTTGAGTGAACGCGGGCCAAAAGCAACACGACAAACACGCAATTATTACTGTAATAAATGAGGACACAGTCAACAACGACGGCCCCAGTAGCTGCGTTTCCGTGACAGTTTTTCACAAATGATTTTTCAACAACGATTTTTCTTAAAATTTCAACAATGTTTTCATTGAATGTTGTGAAGCTCATAAGCTGTAATTCTAGATTCCAGGTTTGACGAGAATTACGTTTGCTTTTGTATGTTCACGTTTGTTTGCTGTCAAGAATGGTTGTTATATTTTTCCCTTTGAATACTTGTAAAAAAAAAGTTTCTTCTCGTCCTGCATCCAAACATAACGCGCCATCTTCACTGGTCAGTGAACTGGTCACGTGACCTCATACCTCATACGTGTAAATGCGAAAAAAAAGTGTTTCCATGACACTTTTTCGATTTTCCTCAATATGGATACGTCTGAATAACCACCTCACGAGAGCGTCAAAACCTTTCAGCCATATTTGAGAGGTTTTTCCAAGTTGAGCTGTTTCCATCACCAGTTTTTATGGCCATATTTAGGTTTTGTGCAATTCTAGGGGTGATGGAAAACGCAGCTAGTGAGGCTCCTGGGCCGGGAGCAACGCCTCCAGGGCCAGTGGGGCTTCGTGTTGGAAGCGGACTAATGGGAAGTGATTTGGGGGGTGGTGGCCCCAGATATAATTACCAGCCCAGCCTTTCTTGTTCAATGAGGTCTGAGGTCCCGGGGGACACCTCTTCCAGCCAGGTGACGCAGAGCCTGTGGTTCCAGGATGCGGACCGTCAGATTGTCTGCAGCAATCTGCTGTTTTTTTTGCTCCCCTTGATTGTCCCCAAAGACGCAAGAAGAAGCTGACCCAAAGGATTCCCCCTTCCTCCGGTCAAGCGTCGGTAGGCGAAGATCCCCCCCCAACCGACACGGGTGCGACGAGGTGGCAGCTGTGTAGTTTTCCTGTGCACGAACTCGCTCATTGCTGGTGATTTATGCCTTGTCAGAATAAACCGGAACAATGAAGTGGCTCTCGCACGCTGGAGCTCTGAGGGGACAACCGGACAAGAGGGGAGCGAGGGCCCCGGCTTGTATTGTCTTGCGAGGGAGACTGCTTGTTAGCGAGAGCTTCCTCTGGGGTTCAACTTAACGATGAGAAGAAACTTCATAAACAGCTAAGACCTCATCATTGGCGTTATTGCTCGGTATACGCCGCACTCACGCCACAGTGGGATGCTTGCAGACAAGCGCTGCAACCCCCCCCATCAGTCATTATATAATGAATGACCATATTGGGTAATATACCTAAAGTAAGTACAAAAAAAACTGCTTGTTTGGGGTTTTATTCCTCGTCCCAAAAGGCATTCTATTTCTAAATGATAGCCCAGGGAGCTGTTTGGGTGGAAAAAAAGAAATAAAAAGAAACTGGGCAAGGTTGTTGCAAGGTTCTCAAAGTGGACATAACCCTTTTAAGGAATTTAATCACAGCCCTTCCAATCTGCTGCCAAACAAGCCTTAGAAATTGGATGCTGCAGAGAAGATGTCAAAAGTTAAGACAAAGGAGGGAGAAAGGGGGAAGTAACAGTAAATTAAGGTAAAATGAAATGAATGAACAGAATCAAGGGGTGATAAGACAGTGATTTACAGTTTTAAGTAAGCAAATTACAAACTGGAAATTTAAAAGGAGCAGAGGGACTTTTTGGATGGCAACTAACAGGCCAAGAAAGGCTGATCAGGCCAAGACGATTTACATGCCATAAAAACTGATGTTGTCACCATGTGGGACCTTCAGGGTCAGTTTTCTTCATCGCTATAATGAACTCTTGAACGAAATGCAAACAAATGACATTTATTGCCGTTGGTCCAATTGAGTAATCGCTGTAGATGAATTCAAGTTTTGTTTCTTTTCATTCTCTCAACTTATTCTGTCATCATTGGGGAGTTTTCCTCACAACAAAAACTATTCTGTTATTCTCTTTGAGCTCAAATGGCAATACTCTAGTCAGTTCCAGATGCTTCTAAATCTGCTCAGACTTTGTCAAGGAAATCTCACCTTTTATGAAGATTAGATTTGTTTTATGCATGAGGCGGATTATAAAAAGAAGGAGCTTCTGGCAAAGCATTTTTAGCTATTGCTCTAACTAGAGCTGCAACCTTCAAAATACGAATCAATTTTAATAAATCTTTTGTTTTTGTTTTTTTCAAATCAGACCCCCTAAAACACTACAGTTAATACTTGTCACAATTTTATTATAAAAAAAAAAAACACGTTATCTTTTTCTACTTTTTAAAACTTGTTGTTGTGAATATTAATAGTAATGAGGATTATCACTGTTATTATTCACTATTTTTAAATAAAATGTCAATCAGGAAACATGTCAAGAACAGCAACATCACACGGCCAAAATGACTTCACCCATTTTAAAAACTACCATTAGCTATCGTTCCTTGAACCACTCGCTGATCATTCCCCTGTTGTGCTCTTGTTTTAACGGACTTAAATGCCGGACTCATGAACCTGCAGCGGCTACCTGGAAGAATCACTGGAACCTTATGGGTTCAGGACAAATGGGTGACTCAGCCGGTGACAGCCGGATGACGGATGATACACACAGCAGCATATTTCTCCCAGACATTATAAGGGCGATGATGAACGGCAGAGGAGAGTGGACGGGGAGCTGTTTCAAGCCAGAGATGCCTGATCCGGATAGCCTCTAGGGCCAGTTCGTTCAGGTAGGAGTCCCACTACTCTATTCATTGAAGATAGAGAGACGCTCACCTCTCACTAACCTCTGGTGTCAAGGCCCCATGAAGAAGTACAGGGCACATCCAAGGGGAGGATTTTATGATTTTGATAAAATACCTCCAAGGGTCTCCTCTTTGCTTGTGTAACAGTCATTATTATTTCCTGAGTGAACGATTTGGCACTGATTTTTTTTCTTTTTTAATAAAGACGCTCAACATTGAATTCCAGTCAAAATAAATGAGTCTAATCCAGAGATATTTTGATTTTTTTTTTTTAAGCCTTGCAAAAGCTACTTTCTAGTCCAAAACAGAAGAAGCAAAGAAAAGAAGCAATCAGTGTCTGGGGTTGAAGTTTACCAGAACCATAACACTTGAAATTTGTTCTGACCCATCCCCTGAGGGAGCGGTGATACGCTTTTAATGGGTTATTGCTAAAAATTTAAAGGCTTTTCAGGTGTCATTAAAAAGCCATTAAAGCAGACCAGGAAAGCACAACATTGCCATCGATGTTTATTTTCATTGTGACCTCTCTCCTCACCACTGAAGTCACTCACTCATTGTGTAATGCCAGCTGGTAAAGGTCGAGGGAGAAGGACCTGGGGACCCTCGAGCCAGAAGAACCATTAAAGTACAGAGTATTGAGAGGCAATCATTGACAGTGCAACAACCCTCTGGGAGCTTGTGACATGTTTTCACTCACAAAAGTCCCTGTCACCATCCACAGGGAACGGTTGAGTTTAATTACAGAAAACATTGAGATTGCAGTGTTGGCGTTGTTGGATCTTCTCGGCTCCCTTCTTCATTGTTTCCTGTCTTTTACTGTATGTCAGGATATGCCAGAAACTGCAACTATTTCTGTGGTGTGGCACCTGATCCATTTTCCTGTATTGCACTTTGGTCCATGAGTTGTAAATCCTTAGGAATTAGGTAAAAAAAAAAAAAATAATAAAAATGTATAACAGTGTCAGTGTGTTTCTGAGGTGGAGACCATGTTCCCCACTGACCTCAGTCAGGTAGTTTCTTAACAATCACGAGGGTTGAGGGTGGAGTGGATAGTGGCTTTCAGTCTTCACCTTAGCAAGTATTGATGTTTTGGCCTGGACTCCCTGTTTCAATCAGACACTCAAGACTTCATTGGTCTCAGGCAGAGAGCTGCCCAAAGATTTTCCATAGCTGCAGAGTGATGCGTGTCAGATATAGCCAACACCCGGCGTATCATTGACTGGTTTCAATAAGGAGGAAATCGCAGAAGAGCCTAAAAACCTGCATCCTACCGTTTGGCCAACAGAGACGGCCAAAAATTGTTGCAAATAAGGAAAAATGACTGGTTGTCTACAGGGAGTGCAAATCGTTTTGTTTGGTCCAAATCGCTAGCAAGGGACTCATAGAATAAACACATTTTGTCGAACTTGGTCTAATTCCTATTAAAACTGGCCTTAAAGTTGTGGGCGTTTGGCTGCAGTTTAGTAGCCAACTCTAGTCGACTTACCAACAGGTGGGTGTTGTGCTGCAATCATTGTAAACATATCATGTAAAAAAAAAAAAAAGGATGCAAGCTAAATTGTTGTGTCTTTTTTTGTCTTTTCCCACCCTGATTGTGTGGGTATAATCTGTTTCCTTTTCTTTTGTTCTCTCTGTTTTCTATTGAGATAGCCAGCCTTTGTGCAACGTTTGATTGTCAAGTCAGCCTTTGTATTTATGTTGAAACTTTGTGTTTTTCCGTTGCTCTGTTTTCTTTGATACTTTCTTCTCAGTGTAGATTTGTTATTTTTGTATTTCTCTTTTTTGACAGTCGTTTCTTTGCTCTCAGTCTATAAACTTTTCTCAGTTTTTCATTTGTACTCTCATAACATCATTGTGAGTTAAAAGTTGTATTTTTGTCCTGGTATTGGATCCAAACCTTTTCTTAACTTAAAACAACTGAGAATAAATAACTTCTTGACTAGAAATACTGGATGGTTGTGTGGTCTGGGTCTTGGTGGTGTATTTGCGGTTCTTCTTTATCCATACGTAATGTTTTGCACCTTGATTCCCAATCACCTTGACTTTGGTGTTAGCATCTCAGTTGAGAGGATTTGCTCTTGGCCAACACACAGTCAGAATCTCGCTCATTTGAAGAATTTTGGCACCCGATGCTGATTTCTGAATTGTGATGTTAGGTCTGGTTTGCGGGTCTCTGGTTGTTGTTCAATAGGGGGTTGAACCTTGCTGACTGTCTCACTGTTTTTTTTTGTTTTTGTTTTTTTTTAACTTAGTGTCCTGGTCGCCTTATCACCCAATAATAATAATACATTAAAAATGTAGCCAACATTTATTTCATTCTTCAATCATCATGAACAGAATATGCCACTTTGTTTGTGCGTTGAAGATGAAAGGCTGGCACATTCAGAGGCAAATGAAAGATGTATTTCTTCAGAGGGTCGCTATGCATTTCATACACAAATCCCATTGTGCTCCCTTTCTTCTTGGCTTTTGGGTCACTGTGATTCTTTGTACGCTCGTTGACTATCCGTGTGGCATGCTCTGGTTGATTTTCATCTCCTTTGATGTTAAATAATGTGGGTTTGATGCGACCGGTTGCCCTTGTTTTCCCTGCAGCCAAAGTGGGCTAGAACATGGAACCATGCTTTGTTTATTAGACCTTTGGGAATGCTGGGATCCAGTTTGCTCTTGATAGCTATAAAGTAGTCCTCTGACACAGATGTGTGATGAACCATTGTTGCCGAGTCCCTTCTTCCTCGGTGTTTTCCCAATGCTAGTGAAAATGTTGCAGCTTTTGTCTCTGAGGCAGGACAGAGAAGGGCGTGGTGTTAAATGTGGTTCAGCCCAAACCATCTGTGCGAGAACACACCCTTGAAAAGCCCTTTGGAGACATTTGGAAAGTCGCATCACATTCTTGGCCATGGACCACTCTTACAAGCGTGTCGCTGTCCATTTGCTTTGTTTCATGGTGTTTTGTTTGCTTTCTTTCTTTTATATGTTGCCAACCTGCTCCTCACTGGCTGTGTGTGTTATTCTAGGCATCAAATCCCCTGAGGTATAAAACACTGACCAAAACGGACCCGTCCAGATGGGCCAAAACTAGCACTGGCCTGGGGTCTCCATCTTTTTTAGCTTCGCTAGCCACCTTGTTCCACTAGCATCATTTCAATAACACTTTATAATAAGTACACACTATTAAGCATTAGTTAGGCCTTAATAAATACTGAATGCACCATTTATAAATCATGTTTCTGACATGAATACTCATTAGTATGTAGTTTATCAACACAGTTATAAATGTTTAACTAATCATTAATAAGCACATTAGTTATGGATTAGTAAATACTAAATGCATCATTTATAAATCATGTATCTGACATGAATACCCATTAGTATGTCATTTAAAAACAGTTTATAATCACACAGCTTAATAGTGTGTGATTATAAAACCATTATTAACCATTATTCTTCTGTAGCCGATTGATAGGGGTCTGCAAAAAGTAATCTGAGCATGAACTAATCTGATTGCTTGATTTAAAGAACCTCTTTGTATAATATGCCTCTCACCTCTGGCCTCCTCGACGATGCACCAAGACTGCCTCAGAAACTGTTTAATGTTGCACTCCTGGGGAGAATCTGCTGGTAGCCCCTGCTGCGTCTGAAGAAACTGTGCTGTTACATTTGGCACCTCAAAAAGCTGTGATGGGTGCTATGTTCTCATAATGAACTGATGTGATAATCAACTCAGCTCTGTCAAACTGTGGCCTCTGCTGATGCATCGTCTTGTCACTCAGCTTTACGGCCAAAGGTTTTCCCCGAGAATAGAACTAAGCGTCGCCTCAGATGTGTCAAATTATACATTTGCAACATCTCACCTCCCCAAAAATCTGTTCACAGAACAGTTGCAGGGAGTTGCTCATCTCTTTAATTTGTCTCTCCCTGTAGCGCATCAGCGCTGACGTCTCCTTTTTAATCACACTCTGTCAGAAAGAGCCTCCTGCTAGAGCCGTGTGCAGCTGGCACCGCTCGAATGGCAAGTCTACCTGAGCTGTTGCAGACAGAACACCTGAGGTAATCTCCAGCCTGCGGTGTATGAATCCCAATCAAAGATTCTCAGCCTAATTTAAATCTGCTGTATAGAACCCCTGTCTTCTTTCCCTGGCAATGAGAGTAATTACACAGCAGTCCAGATGCCGCCGCACGCATTTCACAATCCAGCGTATCTATTCCTTGGTGCACTCGTGTTATCTTCTGCTCCACAGAAAAACTGAGATACAGGCAGCCAATAAAGTTTGGTTTTTTGCTCAGTCTTTATTTTCAGGCTAGGCAGGTCACACCCTGGAGAAGTTGCCGCTTTATCGCAGAGCCATCTTCATCATGTCTTTCAGTTCGTAACTCACGTGTATATTTGGAGTGTGGCAGGGAAGCCGGAGAACCTGGATAGAACCCATGTAGACAGAGGGAGAACAAGTGGGAGAACATGCAAACAGCACACAGAAAGTTTGGTCCACCGTGTGGGCCCTCTTGCTCCTATCTAAGAGGAAAGTTCTCAGGATTTTTGACAGAAAAAAAAGATTTTGGCGATGGGCTACCAGGGGCTACTCGCAGTACTCTGAGAAGTACACTTGTTATTTGTGGATGACTGCTGTTATGCTTTGCGTATACCGCGCACTTTGGACCTGACCAAGGAAAACAAAATTGTCACAGAGTGCATAATAAGTGAACGGTTCAACAACCACAGGCACATTCAGTTGGTACTTTCAGTTTGTTGAACTTGTGACTGTTCTCAGTTTCTTTTCACACACACACACACACACACACACACACACACACAAACAATATGTGTGAGAGTTTTGTTTTTGCCTCTTTGTATTCCTCAGAGAATTTTAGGTTTCTCTCAGCGACAAAATACTTTTGTCCCGAGTTGAACTTTTGGAGGTCTGGCAGTGAATTAATAATTAGCTGTATTGACCGCGGCTCACTGGGTGTGGGTGTCCAATCCAGACAGTCCAAGCATTTCTGTAAAATGAAATATGAAGTTTATGTGAATGGTGGCTAGAGGGCATTTTTTTTAGGGAATTCACCGTCGCTGACAAGGAGCCGCTTGTGTCTGCTGGTTGGTTTGTCTCCAGGATTATGGAAATCATGGTTAAATTTATTCAAGCACAAGATGATTGATGCCAAATAGGAATCCATTATATTCTGGTGCTTGTGCAGGGATTTTTTTTTTTTCCAGTCTGAGTCATATTTCACAATTTTAAATATTTGAAATGTTTTTACCGAATGATCGTTTATTAATTACAATGGACGTCTTTGATGAATTAATTGTAAAATGTATTGCACAAAGCACAACAGAAATAATAATGAGAGATAGAGTGAGAAGGGCCAACATGAAAATAAATGAGTCAAGTCAGAAAGCATTGCATTCCCAAATTATACACTGAATAAAGAAATATTCTCCAATAAAATTATTTTTCCAAAGTTTACTATTTCGACAATTTAGAATAGAGGAAGAATCTAGAATGGTACATTCCACTTAACTTTCTTTTACAGTTTTGAATTAAAGCAGACAATGCAAGAATTTTTTTTAAAATTTTAGGCGTGCGTGAAACTGCTTGAATTTGAATTTGTTATTAAAGTTCAAGGCTTCAGCAAAGCTTGAAAGAATAACAAGGGAGTTTCGACTACGTTTGGAACCGCTGCTGATCTTGGCCTGGAAAACCTGTTGTGGCAACAACTACAAATGAATTTGACATGACTGCGCTTGACATTTAAAGAATCACCCGTGGTGTTTTTTCCTATCAGTCATTTGCCACTGACTCCCGTGTCAGTTCAAGACTCTAGTAGGTTTTAGGTGATGTTCCGGAATTTGATCACCAGGGCTGCGTTTGTGGAAGTGAACATTATGAAGGGAACCACAGTGGCACCTTCACCTCACCTCACCGGGATTCTATTTTTTTGTGAGAGGTGTTGCGCTATCGCAACCTTCACCGAGCACGCGAGTGAATTGGAAAAGCCTAAATCACCCCGAGGTGTGAATGGAATTGGAACAACCCACCACCTAAGTAATGACATGGTAGCCTCTAATCTGTCCCATAGTGTTTCTGCTGAATCTACTAAGAGGCCGCACCTGGCATGTTTTTCAAGCAGCTGTAATCATCTCCCAATCCAAAAGATAAAACCATTGTATGTTTTAATCCATTTATTATTATTATTACATAATCTTGGGGTGAAAGCTAGTTATAAACTCAGACGCATTTAAATAGCTTAAATTAACCCAATCATAACGAGCCATTTTCACTGGTCAGTGAACTGGTCATGTGTCCTCGTACGTCACGTCTGCTGTCGTGTAAATGCCAGCAGTGTTTCCAAGACACTTTTGCGATATTTTTCTGTATGAGCTCACATCGCACTGTACAAGCAACAAGAACAGACTCAAGGATGACTGCTTAGCTAAGATTATTGATGGCCTTGACAGAGGCGGAGACTCGCAGCCGCACCAGATCTTCTCTCAGCGCAGGATGTTTTCCCTCGAACTGCCACTTATGTAACTTACAGACATTTTTTTTTTTTCCAATGTCCACTTTCAAGCATTGCACACAGCCACGTGGTGTGGTAACTGCATTCTAGCAACGCTGAGGGGACTTCTTAGTGACTGACAAATTGATAATGCGCACCCACTCAAAAACAGGCACAAAAAAACTGATTGCTTTTAAAAGCTTGTCCACAAAGAAATTACACACAAAACCCTGCGAGCAGTCCTATTCCAACACCAGGGTGCTTGTTGTGTTGTGATGCTGCAGGCAAAATGTAATGAAGCTGTCATGTGTGGTCTGCTATGCCACTTGTGCTTGATGACTGCCCAAAGGTGCCAATGCATACAAACATTGAACTGAGAAGTGAAATGAATGCGGTTCAGTTGGAGAACACAGCTGTTTATTTATTTATTCATTCATTTAAGCATGAGCCTCAAGGGATATTTACAGTTTTTGTCATTTCATTGATAAAAGTGCCTTTAACTTTAGCCTCTCATTTGAGGTCGAGAACATCTGATTTTGTGTTTGCCAAATCATACATTTCCTTAGTTTAAACATATACGTCTTTCATAAGCTGGAGAATAATACACAATGTTTCATTTCGGTTACATTAGTGACAAACTCCAAGTAATTGTCTTTTAATCATTTTCTTTAAACATTTTATTTTGCTGCTTTGCCAACTATTTTCATAAAATGTAAAAAGAAATGAACTATGAATAAGGGGGCAGGGTGTCACTCTGGGTGTCACCAGCACAGCGTAAAATGGCAGCAGCTGGATTCTTTTCTGTTATTATCGTGTCATTACATTGTTGGCTGAGTCTCCGCTGGTCTGGATCAAAAATCCCCAGTCAGTCCAGTCCTAGGCTGAGACGAGACCCAGTAAAAATGCCTCAGAGTCCGAGATCCTTAGAAAGTGGTCTGGAGACCAAGACCGACCTCCAGTACCACAACACTGCTCTCTCAAGATGCTGTCAAATCTCTGTTGAATCTTTGCCTTGCATGCACGTGCAGCGCCAAAATGAATGAACCCCCCCCCTCCTTCCCGTCCTCTGCCAGCAAAGCAGCAGCAGGTGCCTTTCAGGAAATCTGTCAAGTGACATTGATTGTTCGGCGGCGCACGTTCGCGTTCAGCTTGTGTTCACATAAGCGAAGGTGTCACGTGCGGCGTGGCGGTGAATGACATGAATGCACAACTGTCCCCCGAGCTCTTCAATTTAAAGCTTGCACAGGCGAGCTGCCACATCAGAGACACAGCGCTGGACTGAGGAACCCATGGGGAGCTCACAGCGGCGCTCCGCCCCGCTCACAGCGTGCCGCCTTTCCATTAATCTCTCTCTTGCTGCTCCAAAACCCGGGAAAAAAAAAAAAGCCATTTTCGTATTACTGCTCTCCCGGTACTGATGCGATCAAGAAATACATAATGCTGGATTTACTTGATTGGAATTGGAAGTCTTTGCTTGCCGCAGTCATTGATTGAAATAGCGCGGAAACCTTGGGAGTCAAAAGAAAAGAAAGAAAGAAAGAGAGAAAGAAAGAAAGAAAGAAAGAAAGATAACTGTGCACATTTTTCACATTCACGCAATAACTAATTTGAATAAGTATATAAAAAAAAAAGTGTCCCCACTGACTGACAGCGTAATGTTGTTGCTCAACTTGTTTGTTCTCAAAGTCACTTTCTGCTGTGGTATCTCGTACATTACAGGCGCTGGACTTTTCTCTCTAAACGTCTAGAGCTGTTATTCTTTCTTTTTTTGTTTTTTTTTTCCTTTCTCTCTATGGAAATAAGAAACGTACGTCATAGTGATTTGTGTCTGTATGAAAGTCTCTTGGGGGGCGGGGGGGCGGTGGGGCTCTTTAAAGCTGTTCTCTTGTAAAGCCTGTAGAACACCTCCCAGCTCGAGAGAGGCGTCTCCAGAGGATGCGCATTCAAAAATCCCTGTCAGCACGTGAGCGAGAAGAAAGCCAAGCAACCCTCGCTCAGGGATTATTTATTTATTTATTTATTTATTTGAAGAGAATAACCAAACGTTTCAGGAACAAAAAAATAAATAAATACAAAAAAAAATAAAGACAGAAAAGAAAATGCTGACAAAGGTAGACCGGGCGTCGGCCGGCGAGCTCCTGCTGTATATTAAGGCGTTGAGGATTTATGAGCGCGCGCAGACATCCATCGCCTCGCTCGCCTTTTTATTTTCTGAGTGGGCTCATGCACGAGCCCACCAGTCGCACTCATGATGGAAACTGAAGCATGGAGCTAATATGCAGCGCGTCGAGCGCTCTTGATGCAAATCAGCTCTAATGATACACAGCGGGCTCTTTCCAGACCGTTATCGGGCCTGAGTGTTTTTTTCTAAAGTATCACTTAATCGCCTCTCAAGTTAAATGAGCAACTGTGAGACACCCTCGGATTCGCCGCCTCCAGTCGTCCTTTTCGTGCAGGATATGACATGAATTGTGAGAGTGTGACTTTTTTTTTCCAATCGTAAATCTTGTTTTTTTTTTGTTTTTTTTTTTTTTCAGTTGGCAGAACAGTAAATATTTCAACGTGAAACAACAGGAGGAACTGGTAATGAATCTCTGTTGGGTGGTTTAATGGTATAGCGGCAGTTTACTGTGATCACTTGCACTATTTTCCGCCTGTGTGTAAATAAAGTATCTGTCAACAAAATCTAGCTGAACTTTAAGCAGTATTTTTTTTCATCTCATTTTTGAGGGATTTATACTAATAAAAAAAAAAAAACAACCGTAAATACTGTACCATTTAATATAGTTAATAGATGTGTGCATCTCATTAATGATGACTACATGTCAGAGATAAGGACGTTTGTGTGTTTTGGGATTTGCCAGCAACAACAATTTAATGGAGTTGATTGCTGTGGATTGCTGCTAATTAGGAAAAAATAAAAATAAAAGACAAATGAAGGAAAATGACTCGCTTGTAATTATGGCTTGAGCTTGAACGTGTTTCTGTCACACCCGGCAATTAGAAGAAAAATGCCAAGGCCATGGCAGCCTGGTAATTAGAGCGTTCCAACGCAAACCTTTTAATGGAGATTACTGGGAAGCACAACTTGGGCTGTTGGTTGTGTTTGAAGCGTCAGGCTTCGGACGGATGGTCGGGTTGAAAGACGCCGTGGAACTCGAGGAAGCAAATATTTTTTGAGTCTTTGGTGGGCGGAGTGGTCGCCAAACAGGTGGCCCACTTACTGTATGAAATAAAGAGTATGAAAAAGGAGGTCGGAAGAAATTAGAGTGTTTCATAAGTGTTGTCAATAACCACAGAATATGTAATTAAGACATTTCCTCATAAAGTAAAACAGATTTTTGCACTTTATTTACATGCAACAGTGTAATTTTCTATCTGCTGCTCCATCTGGCACTGAAACATCTCGATAAGCAAATAGGATTTAGCCAACATTTAGTCTGAGGGTGAAGGGGGAACAGCGTTCTCTCTGTCGCTTCACTAAATTATCTGGGACCACATTCGCAAATGTGGCGGCTTAAACTGGAAATTCATTAAATCAAGAGTGATTTTGGAGCAGATGTGCGATTATTATTTTGTTTTTCCTTTTGAAACACTCCCACAATTTAGCTGCTAGTTTTTCTGATCATAGTGTGCCACCATTAATCCAGTGCCTACAATGAACACGTTGACATGACTGGTGTATTCATTTTCTGCCACCCCTTCTCCTTGCACTCAAGGTCGGGTCGGAGTGCTGGAGCCTATCCCAGCTGTCTTGGGGCAAGGCAGGGCTACGCCCCCGACAAGTCAGCACTTTATTACAGGGCCACATACAACCATTTGTTCACGTCTTTGGACTGTGGCAGGAAGCCGCTGTCACAGCCACCCAGAGAGAAGCCATGCATTGCAGACGCAGAGGAAAACACGCAAACTGCAGGCAGATAGTCCACCAGCTCGGGAGTGGAACCCTCCATTCTGTTGCCGTGGGGGCGACGCTGCTAAATATCCATCTATTTTCTCCCACTTATCCAGCATCAAGCAATGTTTTCCAAACCAGGCAGGATAAATAGTCCCTCCAGGAGATCCGTGCGCAAAACACTTCAAAAGGGAGCCGTCCCAGAGGCGTCTCCATCAGACGGCAGCCTTAAGCATGATGCACAGTCAACCATGCCACTTTAAGGGACAATTCCAACACAATAACACTCAGCCGGGAACCAGCGAGTGTCCCCCAAACCTTCCCTGACGCCTCTCACCCACGGCAACTGTGGAAAAAGACAGAATAAAAGCACTCTCTGGAAGCCGGGTTCCCACAGGCAGAGAAGTATGTTGTGGTGATGCAGTTTGTCCCGCTTGACCTCCTGCGTCAGTTCCGGCTTCTTCCCTGCGAGAGAGTTTACGTTCCATGTCCCACGGAACCAGTGTGCAAGCGCCATGGTTCCGCTGGCCCAGTCCACCGCCATCACCCACCACCCCACCAAACTGCACCTTGGTGACCTACATATGTGTGCATGTGCATATATATATATATATATATATATGTATATATTTACTGTATATATATCAAAATCAGATTTATTAGTCAAGACAATGTTAAAAAAAAAAGGAAAATGTTAAAATTGATTTTCCTCTCGCATGCTTCCGGGTTGTGCGCCTCTATTTGCAAAATGTGAAAGTTTTGTCTTGTTTTCATGGTTGAGAAAAACCTTTTATTTCTAAAGTGATGTTTGGTGAAAGACAGTGAAGGTCACTTTATCCACAGGCAGCAGCTTTGCTCGCATGAGCTTTTAATTGTGAAAACTCTCAAATTCAAACTCTGAAAAAGAAAAAGGACTGAAATTAAATGAGTACAATTTAACAAGTGCAAACAAAACATGCACATTTCTTTTCATTCAGTTATTTGAAATGAAGGTGTGAGACTGGACAGTTGACATGTCACGGCAGCATGGATTCTTGCTCCGGTATCCCTGCAGGGAGAGTCGTGCTCAGTGAGAGTATTTTGCTGCCGGGTGAATCTTCCAGGCTGAAAAGCCTGAAGTGGGCCGGAAATATATTCCTGCAAACAAAACTGAAGTAGAGCAATGTTAGGACTGTAGCACTGCTGAAGAAGGTGTGAGGGGAGCGAGAAAAGTCGCAACACACACACACACACAAGTGCTTGGTCATTAGCGAGGGGAGGAGGCCGAGCCACATGCCGTGGGGAACAGACGCACACAAACCTCATGAATAAAACCTGAGAACGTGAGAATTCACAGATCTCCAAACAACATCCAACAGATTTGTCCGCCGGCAACCTTTCCGAGAGTTATAAAGGGGATTGGAGCTTCTTCCTGTATGGTTCCTGACGTGCCGGCGCCCATGTAACAAGCACACGTCGGCTCGTTTCAGCGTGATGGATTGTAGACTTCGGGGAAGGCGGTGGTGGCACTGGCAACAGGATGATGGAATTGTATATATTTCATTTGTCACATCACCGCTGCCACAGATTAACCATTTCGGCGGCGAAAGGTCAGAACACTTTCACACTGCAGGCAGCGGTCACAGCTGCAACCACTAATCCAAGCTTTCATTTTTACAGTCAGCTAAATAGAAACACCACACATGTAGAGGACTGGCTGACCTTTTCAATTTTCTATTCACTTTTTTCAAAACAGTAACATTTTTTTTTTTTATTTTATTTATTTATTTTTTACCCTTAACAAGCCTCCTACATGCTTTGTATTTGTTGTGGACGTGAATGCAAACAAAAATTGTTATCAAGTCCTGAGGTGATGGATTTTATTGGATTAAAATCCATATAAATATATTGTGCTGGACATAACTATTTTAATGTTATCCATTATGTGTTGACATGTAAAGATTTCAGTGATAATTGATGTGTTGAGAGCCCACACAGCTTCAACATGCATAATGAAGGAAGTCATCGGTCATTTTGCCCAAAGTGCCGATGTTCACCTTGGACTATTAACACTTGGCAGCTGAAGTGCAGACAATTGCATTTACAATATGGATGTTTTGTGTTAACACGGAGCGTCATAAGTCACAGTAATGAGCGGTGGATTCTTTATTCAAACGCAAAATAACGAGGAAAGAATGATTTCAACCCACGCGTGTCGGCAAGTGTGAAAATACACATTCACATGTGTGAAATAAATCTTTGTGTGTGTGTGTGTGTGTGTGTGTGTGTCTCAAACACAAAGGATATGGAAAGGGTTTCACAGCAGTTCTGGTTCACTCAACGATTCTGTCAAATTCACACTTTTTTAATTGAAGTTTATTAAGTGAGACGCTGGACATCACTGTATGAAACAGAAATGAACAACATTTGTACAACTCATCTATTTTACGGTGCAGCATCTATGTTACTTAATGTCATTAAAGGAATGTGAGGACTGCAAAAATATATATAATTGTACGTATTACTCAATTATGCATAAAGCCTCTAAACCTAAATATGCTAAATATGAACCTTGTGTAAATTAAGTGATGCAACCCAGACCGCAATGACAAAATGCTTGAATTTACTGCGGCTAATGTTTGCACCACACCTGATTTACTAGACGGGGTGATAAATATTTTCCATCGTGCGTTAAACTGGACTCAAGGTTCCTCTGCCAAAAATATTTCACCCCACTCACATTCTTTAAGTGGCAGTTCATCAAGTTATGTCAACACAGAATTGTGGCTATTGTTAATATAAACAAGGCAGAAGTAAACAGAATGTCCTCGACAAATCACGCACTCCATTAGTGACAGTGTGTCCCGCTGCGTCGAGCGGTAATTAATCTCGCCCTGCGGACCAGTTTGGGAACGGCCGTACCTTTTCATGTGGGAATTTATGTGCAGGAGGTATTGGAATAGTGGGACTGTCATTCTGGAAATGGTGATGTAAAAAGCACAATAAACTCCATGCACAGTTTGAATAGATTGAGACAGACGGAAAAGACTTCTACCTTGCTGTGCACACTCTGTTGCACTTTGACAAAAATAAATTACATCACATTTGAGGGATTATTTAACGATGACATGATGATGATGATCACGCTCTGTGTGTAATTACGTTAGCTTTGGCGTAAAATATGAATTTTTAAAGGTGTCTCAATCCAATATCTAATTTAGTTTTCAACATAAACTCAATTTCAAGGCATAATGGAACAAAAAAAAGTGATTTGAAATCATATCCCACTGAATGATGTATTCACAGAAAGGAGAAAAAAAGTGAAAAGCATCTTGACAAATCGACTGTGTGCAGAATTTGGTCAGTGGAGAAAATTTCACAGACTCACGCACCATTACTTTATTTTTCTGCTTGATGTTTCACAACTTCCGCCCTGATGACTAATTATGCAAAGCTGCCTCTCCATGGCTGAGCTGTGTGAAAGGGTCTGAAATCCTAAAGAGCAATTGTGTCAAGTAAATGTACATCACAAATATGTCATCTTCGCTTCAGGTGCCGATGTTCCCACTCCCACTTCCACTCGACGAACAACCGAACAGCTCCTTCCATTTGCATAGACGAGACGGAGTCGCACATTTGAGCGACTTGCGCGTTTGTCAGAAGGTGAAAACGTTATTACCTTTCCTCAGCTGTGATGTACCAGACCCCCGATGAAGTCGCTTCATCAACTCATCAACTCAGTCATCAACTCGAACAAGCAAAAGGAATGACTTTTCTCCAATTTATTAAGATATTTTTCATTATAGCGCGCACAAGCAGAAAGCAAATCGGTGTCGACGTGCTGTCAGAACTTTCATTTTCTTGTCATCTCCCATCGCCTGCAGGGAGCTCAGGAAGATTCCCGCCGATAAATGGCTTCTTTAGTCATTTGAATAAGGACGGAGATGGATTTGTGTGGTACAGTGCAGTTGATGCTAGATGCCGAATGCTGCCTTCGATGCGCCTCTGTAGCTCTTTGCTTTTTTTGTGAGTTACAATGTGTAGATGTAAAGTGCAATACAAAAATAGTGACGGCACCTCCAGAATTAGATGTCACAGTCAGTTAAAATGCGGCTGCGGGGCTTCGCGCCGTGTTGTATTGGACAGGCCGCGGCCGCAGCGGTGCCAAGGAAATCCGCTCACAATTTGGAGGCATCGCTGTCGATGTAGGTGGAGGAAGTTTGGATTTGGCCAGAAGAGAACCTCAGACTCCTTGTTGTGCGTGTTTGTGTGAATCAATTTGATGTTTGACACAACGTCTCTTGGATTATCACTCGACTCAGGAGACGTAGAAAAGAAACTACCGTAATGCAGAAGAGACAAAAACGCCCAATAATAAGATGGAAATGCACGATAACACACAGTGTGAGACTTGTGGTGCACAAAAGAACCTGCAGTGTGGTTTAAGATGGACTGGTGGCGGTAGATAGGAAGTAAATAAAACAATTAGTGTCATTGTTACGTAACATACTAAGCGTAACAAGCGTGCAGGGACCATCTTCCTCAGCTCCCAAGGGAATTTGATAGTCACCAATATGTCAAAAGCAAACAAATAGAAAATAAGGATTTAATATAGAAAAAAGAAGTGACAACTGAGGTTGGCATCAGAGTGGGCCGAGGCCAAAATAACAAAACAAAACATCAAACAAAAAAATCAGTCAATACATATGAGGCTTGCCAGTGTGAATATCAATTGGGCGTGAAGGCAGCGATGCTACAGAGTAACACCTAACTTGGGTGACATAGACCACATAGTTATTACAAACTGTTCAAGGCAGAGCCCACACTTCCTTTGATAACCGAGTTAAATTACATTAACTTTGAATGTTTACGCTTTACTTATTTTTAGTGGACGCTTCATCACTTTGTCATACTGAGACAAATAAGAGAGATCTAGGTGTGCTTCTGGCTCATTTTTAATTTAGTAGTACACATCCATAGTTTACACCAGATATTAGTCTTTGTTTACCATACTGTCTGACATACTGTTAACAAATATGTTCTAAAAAAAAAAAAAAAAAAAAAACAACACATTTTCTTTCACTGAAGCTCTTCTATTTCTTTAATATATTATTATTTTTCTTTTAGCTGGCATTAAAAACAAAGTGGCCTCGCTTTGAGGTGCTAGATAAAAGAGACTGTAAAAGCAGTGGTCTCTGCTGCCCTACTTAAACACAAGAGATTGATTACTTCAGATTATAAATAAAAGAAGTCAACTGATCAGGATTTAGATTCTGTAAATAATGTAAGGAGTACATTAGCAGATAGCCGTGGAAAACTATCGATACACTGAACATACCAGGGATATTCAGAGCAGAGTGGGGTGTTTCAGTATCCGCACATTCAGCACAATAATTAAGCCCTACAGGACCAGTGCCGAAGATACTAAGAGGAGCCTTAAATCTTCTCATGTGAGATTAGCCATTATCAAAGTGGCATACAGTCTTCAGAGGCGGCCTTTAAGATATATTAAATATGTATCACACTTTGTGCTTTTCTTATTTTTAATGCAGTGCAGTTCTAAAAGGCAACAGTATGTTATGCACACTGGTAACTAACAGAAATGATGAAATTACAGCAAATAAAGCTTAAAGAGCAAGCAAATCTTTTCATGTATGCATATCTTTTAACTGCTGTTACTATCTTTTCTTTTTAATTGAATTAAAAAGCCACGGAACGATTGCCCAGTCATGTGTGGAGACGCGTCACTGGGCACAGAAACACATTTTTCTGTCTTTGGTCTTCACCTCAGGTCGCACAATGGAGATTGAAGAGCCCTTGAAGTCAATCATTGGTTGTTTCTATGCTGTATATTTGAATTGCATTACTGATGTGAAAGGGACACTGTAAATAGACTGTATTACCATGTACTCTATGTGCTGTGACCAGGTCTGACCAAAACCCATCGGGGACCTTGTGATAAGGATTTGTCATTCACCAACTGCACCCTAGGGAACAGTGCCACTTCATCATGTATACAACTCTGTCTGGAAGCATGATTTCCACAATATACATCATTGATCATCCTCCCGCCCCACTGGTACTTAAAGCAAGACCTTGCAAATTTCCTGTTGGCTTACCCATTTCTAAGGGTCCGAGGCCCAGTTTTCATTACAGCAGTTGGGTTTAATGAAACTGAAGGATCACTGGTCAATTATTATTGACCAGTGTTGTTATTAGCCCTCCTGTTCACAAAACAAACAGTATTTTAGATCATCGAAAACACTTGTTTTATCTAACATGGCCTGCTGGGTATATTTTTTCTTGAAGACAGCAGCCATTGCCACAATTCAAACAGGCAGGTAGGATTTTGTAGGAATTGATTTCTACTGTGTATTATTATAAGTATTGATTGTATCTGATTCCGTGTGCACACTACAGTCTTATTACACCACCCTCTTTGCATCGGGAGTCCCGGTATTTTGCACTACACACAACTGCATGTTACACTTATTTTCTAGTTGCCATGAGTGAACCAGTTGGCAGCAAGAAAAACATCTGGCAGTGTTGAGCCTCCTCAATGTATTCACCCTCCTCCTTCAGCAGCATGTGCATATGTTGCACTGCAATCTAAGAAGATGCAGCTTCTCTGCATACAGGATTTTCATTATCCATTTCATTCAAGCTGTCACAAAGTCCCCTTGGATTGGCACTAAATTAGGATTAGGATTTTTTATTTCTTTTTTTTTTTTTTAATAATGAATTGACAGAAAAACAGTGCAAATGCTACATTTAAAGCCCAAAAAGGAGACACAAAAGCCACCAACTGCATAGCCTAAAGGAACTTGAGGAGAGAAAAATGTTTTTACTCTCGTTTCTCACAGAGTGCCTGATCTTTGACATTAAACCTTAATATTTCACACATGGCTCAGAAACTAGACATTAATGGTCTTTACAGAATTTATTGTGTATTAGATTTAGGACACACTCATACATCAGATTGAGAATATGCAGCTAGTACCTTTAAATTCCTTCGGCGGAGCCACCAGAGCACTGTAGTGGACTCGAGCTCTGCTTGAACGTGTGAAGAATCAGACAACATGTTTTATTCGTAATACATCATCATGGCATTCCACATTTCCCCCTAATATCATCCTTGAGAGAAATTGTAAAATGCAGACAAAATAAATTCTTCCCCTTAAGCTTGATGATGATGTTGGTAATGGAAATTTACATAACAGCGTGACTGAGATGTGATCCTGAAGTTGTTTTTCTCCTCTTTTATTACCCACTTTACAGGAGAATTGTGATGTTCCTGATGTCACTTCTGGCCACTGTCAAGTCCCCTCAAGACCCATTCCAGGTGTATTGTGGGAGAAACTATGAAAGTGAGTGCAGAAAGTGGTTGTTGCGAGCCTGCCTCAGTCGCCACTGCAAAGAACAAATTTACATTTGTGTGAAAGAGAAGCGTTTCTGCAGCACCTACAAGAATCCCTTGAGATGTGTTTTGATCACATCGAACAGTTCCAACACATGAGGTTAAAATAATTGATCCCCTGAAGGCAGAATAATTTGCCAAGTTTTGTTGAATGAATGAAAATTGTTACAACAATAATTGTACCATCGGTGACTTCTCTCAAAAACAAAATACAAATATTACAGCCCAATCAAAGCCCAACGTATGGTCACAGTTTTCTCTGCCAGGGCAAACAGCAAATCCAACTGTCTAAATTTCAGTAGAAGGACAATATTAAAAAAAAGATTTTTTTGAACAGTTTGATGTTACATGACCGCAAGGGAAGGAAATGAATGGACAGACAGACTGTGCGGAGATAGATCTGTTCATGAGCACAAGAGCAAAAGAGGAAATGTGTCTCAGAAATGACAACTGGAGCCGTCTCCCTGTGTCAAGAGAGCTGCTTAAGTTGACTAATTAGGGTCGGAGGATCACATGTGCAACAACTTTCTATGGTGATGGACTTGGCAGAGTCGCCCAAACGTATACATCAAAACCAAAAGGAGTAAAGGATGCAGATAGCAATACTTGAACACTCTGCCTACCAGCTGCCAGTCAACAACTGTAATTTAAAAAAACAGTCCGTTTCTTGTTAGGGTTTAAAGAAGGTTTATTTTATAAAAGTTTTAGTGGCTTAGACATTGTTTTTGTTTGGTGAACCATGAAAGAACATGTCTTCACATTGTAGTGGAAGATTAAAGCTGAATGATTGTTTACCTCTTGAGGACACAGCAAACCTTGTTCAGGTTTGGAGGGTCGTGAAAAAATAAAACATATTGACATTTCAAAGATCCACTGCTTGTCTGAGTTTAGGTCAATAGCAGAAGAGTTTATTTTATTTTTTCATTTTACCGTTATTATCCAGGTTAGCCTGGCCAATATCTTCAATTACCATCATGAACAAAATTCTTCGGTCAGATTTTGGGTCATGTCAATGTTGAGTGTTTCATGTTGTCTTATTGCCTTGTGTGTGTATATTTAGTCTGTGTTTCACTTTGTCTGGTGCCAGTACATCTTGTTCTTCTCCACTGCCAAGTCACGTCTTCAAAGTCGAGGAAAGCCAAGATTTTCCCAGGTTTGAACAATGGTGCAAAGGTTTTTCTCTATGTGAGTGTTTTGGAGCGTTTTTGCATTCTTATTAAGGTGTCGTTTGTCATTTCTTTTTTTTAAAATAAATATCTTTATTGTTCTGCCTGGAGGCGTGCACTTGAGGCCTGTCATGTGTCAAGAGCCTGGTTTCTAGGGTCAGTTAAGAAGCTCCTGCAAAGTGCAGAGAGGTATTTTCAAACCTTCTTATGAAGCATGTGAAAGAAATTTGCATTACCCAGAAATAGACTTTATGAAATAGGCCTCACCAAGAAGGAAATGTAAAGTCTTTACAGGCTTCTTTGTGACCAAACACTCCAGCCGCTTCAGGCATAATGCAATAAGCAATGCATTGAGATGAGTGAACACTGCACGTTTTGCATTCCATATCCAGATTTATATTGTTTGGCGTTCTTTGTTGAAAGCAGATAAAAAAATAAGGAACGAAAAGTGTGTTCCTGTACGTGCTTAATGCATTGGGCACAAATAAAATGATCATCACAAAATGAAATCATTCATCATGATTTGCCGGCATGCATCCCACATGCTTTGCACATATGAAATAGTATCCGACACCCAAAATGCTTCTGGGCACAACAAAAACACATCCACCCACCAAACTATTCACATTCACATGTAGGGGTGCACCCACACTATGCAATGACATCCCTAAAGCACAATTCACTTCTCGGCACAGGACGCTTGCAAGAGGCGTGCTTCAGCATGATGTGTACATGCACGAGCACAAGCACGCTGACATATGCAACGGCCATAGCGTCTGCAGCGTGACTGTCATATGTTATTCTATTTATTTTGACAAAAAAAAAATCAAATTCAAACAAACACTTTTGTTTCACTTGTAATGTAATTGATGTAATCTGGCGATGCATCAATAAAAGTTGATCGACTGACTGATGACAAACCTAGCACAGGCAACTGTGTTTCAGCACAGTTGGAGTTTGGGTCGTGTGAGTGCATTCCAGTAGGGTGGGGGTAGCGAGGAGGGCAATCTGTGCTACACAACAACTGGCCCTATATGTGAGTGCACCCTAACAGATCAGGCAACTGACAGGTGTAATTGAACTCGTCTGGAACCTCATCAAGGGAGGCTCCACCCGCTACTCTATATAAAGGCTTTGCCACATCACACAAGAGTGAGATAGCATGGCTGCTACACAGCATATCCTCGCTGCTAATCAACCACCGTGCGCCAGGTCGAACTGTCTGTGTTGATGCATTTGCGTGTCAGCACCTCAGCCCACTCGTTCTGTCAGATCAGGCTGTTCAAATAAACTGCTCAGTGTCTCGTGCTGAGAGACGCCTCAATTTGGTGTCTCCACACATTCGAAGGGCAAGCGAGTGCAATTTCCGCCCATGTCCAGAGGTCCAGTTACTGTCTGCACTGCGTTTTTACACAGTAGGGAGCTTCCCAGAGGTGGTGGGCTGTATCACTCTACAGAGCAAGGTATCAGTGTCAGTAGCTGTGTTTCCATTACCCCTACAATTGCGCAAAACCTAAATATGGCCATAAAAAACTGGTCATGGAAACGCCTGAACTTCAAAAAACCTCTCAAATATTGTTAAAAGGTTTTTATGAACTTCGCACCATTCAATGGAAACACCTGCAAATTACAATTGTACTGTGTCGAAATTTTAGATATATTGCTTTTATTTTGCGAAAAACTGTCATGGAAACGCAGCTAGTGAGGCACCGATCCCTCAGCGCCATGCCCAGTCACCTGAATGTATGATTACGGGGCATTAGTGCATTGGGGAGCAGCTCTTTTTTGAAAATGCTGACAAAGTGGTGGGTGATGGATTGATTTAGTTTCAGGACTGGGTTGGTGGACAGCTCCGCCGAAGAGCTTCTCAAAGAAGGATCTCAAGAGCGGGCATAAGACGGGTGTTATGAAGTCATCAGTAAAATGCTCTTATTTTAGAGCCCTTCCGAGCTCAGCCCCTTCCTGAATCCTTAAGAGGTTCGGAAATTCGGAAACTTTGGTGTTAGCAACCAACTTTTTCATACACTGGTTGGAAATCAGCATTGCTATATTCACAGTTGTAAAAACAAGAGCATATGTGAATTGTGCCATTTTCAATTTTGTCACATTTCTCTCATATCACAGTGTAGTTTTGCCCTGTTGGTGCTGGCAGTAATGGCTGCTGTGAAGGAAGACAAGAGAATTGTTGGAGGCTGTTAATTCTGAGTCTTTATTTTGAAGTGGTTGGGCTGTGGAGTCTCTTCAGGTCACCTGCTATGTTCCTCAAGTTTTGCTCCTCGCCTTGGAGCAGGTCAAGGCTCATCGCATTAATGTATGAATTTCTATGAACAGGCAGTGATGTACTGTAGCACAAGTACATCTGAAAAAGTTTAAGCGGAACAATATTGTGACAAATCTATCGAGGAAAAAAATTATCTTTACTCAGAAATGTTGGCCTTTTCAATGGGCCAGATAATCAGCACCATCAGTACTGAAAAAACCCTTTTCATCAAGAATGACTTAGCTGGTCCGTAGCAATTAGAATGTGTATATTTAATTTTCTTGCATACACAGTGGTGTAGTAGTGGTTGTCATTAATAAAATGAAATTTCATTAGGCAGTAGCTCAAAAACGAGCATAATTTCCCATGGCCGGGTTTTAAGTGCCTTATTAAGTTTGAGTGAAAGGATTTTCATCTTTTTATGTTGATGTCCAGTGATGTTTGGTTATGGTTATGGTTAACTGTTGTTGTTGTTGTTGTTTTTGTTGTTTTTTAAACTGCTGACAAGATGTAGACTGCAGGTGCAACGTTTCCTTCAAAAGCACTTCTTCTTATAATGGGGATGCTGTTTGCTTATGAATGCGAGCTGATGGCAGCAATTTTCAGGGAGGGAGATAAAGAACAGAAATATAAAGTGTATATAATTGTATATGCAGGATATAAGGATACACAAATACATTATTGAAAAACTCTTCTGAACCACTGGGCGCATTGCAACTAATGCATTGCTCAGAATCCACATAAAAGCACCTGCGTGACAATGCTTGCAAAATGACTGTTACATTTTTAAAGAAAGAACCACTCAGGAAAGATGGGTGGCTGGGATTTCAGTTTTCTTATAGATATGACTTGAAAAGTCCCCACCTGAGCAGTTTCAGTGCTTTGCAATAGATTGATTTGTCCAGACCATGTTGTGGTGATATACAAAGAGAGGTGACAAAATCTTTTTTGATATCTTTTCTTGGAAGTGCACTTTGGCACTTAGACAGATTTCTTCTTTTTATTTAAAGAAATATTAGATTCATCCAATCATAGCATGTTTCTCCCATGTCAGGCTTTGGGGGATGTAAATGTTACCCATCTTAGAAGCAAAACGTACCTGAGAGCAATGTAATGCCAGCACATTGTGGATACCACTCACAAAGCACATAAAAAAAAAAAAAAAAAAGATACGTCATAATAAAATGCCACCATGCACATTAAAATAGCTGCATGTTAAATATGTTAATATTTCGTTGATGTGGTTTGAATTGTAACAGCAGCGTCGAAGACAAGGTGAGCCAGTAGGAGGGTTCAGAGGTCTGACAGCTACATGCCTGATGTCCACCTCGAAACCTCAACCTCTGAAGGTCCCATTCGCCCCGATCCCTGTTAACTGCTGTCTCAGTAGGTAGTGCTCCTTCAGAGGTCAACAACAGAGACTGCACATCACATCTTCACTTTAACTTGTGTGAAATGCGACCTTGAAACTCTGGATATTACAAGTATATCTTTGAGGGACCTTGGAATGGAAAGACACTGATTAGAAGCAGAAGTCCCAGGGGTGGGCAAAAACCATCATCCTTGATGCTGCATGTCTGTTTTTTCAGCCTTATAATGAATACTGAGATGAACTATGACAAAAAAAGAGAGTGAACAAAAAGAGCAAAGCAGCAACAAACTACTCCAGTTAAAATGGACAACTGCCAGCAGTGGTTGGCCACCTGTTTTTCGTCTTTGAGGGGACAATAAAGGACAATTGCTTAAAGCCACTAGCCTTTTCCAACCTTACTGACTACATAACTGCACGCTAACTTTAGACTCGACCATAAAAAGAACGAATACCAGGCATGGGTTTGACTACTCTCTCTGAATTGGTTGGTTGGTTGGTTCAGCCTGAAATATATGACACTTTCCACACTCTAATTGTGAACTAGCGTGTGGTCAAGCGCTAGAGTGTCTGCATTGGGAGATTGTAGGTTCGATGAAATTAAAGACGATAAAAATGGTACCCATTTGTCTCTCAGTATTTAGGTTTGGACTTTGGGGGATTAGATCACCCATTGATTCCCGAGCGCGGCGCCACCGCTGCTCACCAGTCCCTCGAGGGATGGCTCCAATGAGGACGCTGCCATTTCCGTACCCTTTGAGATGTGTTGTTCAGTGTGAACCTTTAACCAATTGATCGCTAACATAGCCAGCCACATGTATCATTTGCCTCGCATGGTTGTCTCAAAATGAAGTGAGGGGTTAAGCCATCAAGCCCTTTGCTACACCATGAAGGCTGCAGCTCATGTTTTCCTGATGAGCTGCAGATGTACGACACCACAAGATTTGGGC
This sequence comes from Thamnaconus septentrionalis, assembly GCA_009823395.1. Taxonomy (NCBI): domain Eukaryota; kingdom Metazoa; phylum Chordata; class Actinopteri; order Tetraodontiformes; family Monacanthidae; genus Thamnaconus; species Thamnaconus septentrionalis. The sequence continues at coordinate 20,227,622 of CM020508.1, read as the reverse complement.
TTGATACGCTAAAGAGATGATGCATAAAGGGTATTTAAATAAATATGAGCAACTCTGTAGTAGTTTAAATATGGCAATCAATAAGTAAAAAATATGCCTGGATATAAATTTTAAAGTATCGATCCCTCTGAACTGGTATCAACTGATGAAGATACTAACATTAAGATAGATAGTGTCGATATTTGGGTCGATACACCCAGCACTAAACAGCACGGATGGGAACACATGCATCTGCACTCCCACAGACAATGTTTGCTCCCCATTGTTTTGGCACATTGATTAAACATTGTTTTTCCTAGAGTCTGACATGCAGGGGCTGAAAATAGCAGCAGTCAGATGAAGCTAAACTTAGTAATTCACTGAAAAGCAGGTTTCTGCAGTGAGCAAGGACACTCCCACACACTGCCATTGGCTGCATTGGCAGAGTCTCTGTGAATTAAGACGAAACATAAATATTCAGAGTCATCCTGTCTGAAACAAATTCTAAGAAGGAGCACCTCGACTCTCCGCAGCAGCAGGATGTAAATCCTGTAGTCATTGAATGACTCATAAATTCAGCTTTTAGTCAGACAACAACAGCAAGCCAGCGGATCACGCTGTGCATTGTAGGAGGGGGGCGACGGCAACGCTGTGACAGCTTGTCATTGTTTTTCCCTTCTCTAATTGTGGCGCACCGACTGATATGTATAATAGGCATCTCCCGCTTGGGTTTATGTTTGTGTTTCAAGAAATCTCTCAACACTCTCAATAGGAAGAGCAAAACCTTTCGAGGGAACCATGTGAAAAAAAAACACTTAAGCAACCACTTTTTCTTCTCCTCACTAATCACTTCAATGATTAGTTTGCAGCACCTGTATTGTTTACATGTCAGTGTGTTGAGGTGGACGTGTCTTTCTCATCCTCGACAAGTAACAAAAGCGTGATAATAAAGGAAATGATGCGTGCGTTTCATGATCTCAGAGTTTCCCTCAGGCAAAAGAGAAAAAATCTGACTTGCAGCCTGATCTTCACATTTGCGAGTGCCGTCGTACTTCTGATCGTGCAGGCACATTTATCTGAGTCTTTAAACGTCTCTGAGACTGGGAACCGATCTGCCTTTCACCTTCAGGCGATGCTTTAAATTGTTTACAGTGACAAGCACCAGAGGTTTATTTGACAAAATCCGGATACTCCTCGAGCTTTGTTTGAACCAAACAATCGTGTGTGTGTGTGTGTGTGTGTGTGTGTGTGTGCGCGTGTGTGTGATAAAAGACAGTGGGAAACGGCCGTGGGCTCAATTGCCTCTCATGTCTGAACCTCTGAGTCTCTGAAGTCTTAACCTCGCGCTTTTCCTCGATCCCTCCTAAACAAGACGGAGAAAGGGGACAAATACAATAATAACACCTTTTACCATGTTTGTAATGGAAGCCTCTCGAGAACTCTGCGCAAGTCTCATTAAAGTATAATGATTCCAAAGGTGCGCTCCGTCTGCCGTTGAAAGGTGTGTGTGTGTGTGGGAGGGGACTCTTCAAACGCCGTGGGGCAGAATGTGACAGTGTTGGGAGTCAGCACAGCAAGCAGAAACCACTCGGAGATGGGAAATAATTGGCCGTGCCGTGCCAAGGCACACGCGTCAGTCTTCCTCGTCGCAACCAGGAACACTCAAATTGCGCCATCTCTGAAAAAGAAATTAAACGTCTCAATCGAGACGCCCGTACGTGCAATGAATGTTCTCTAATGAAGTCAGGCGGTTTTCTAAGTCAGATTTTCTTACAACAGCTTATCATTTTAATCAAGGACCCTCCCTGTTGGACAGTTGGTCTTAAGGAAAAGGCTGCTCAGTGTTTATAATGCGCACTGCCACTAATGACATTTTCTATTATGTTAATTAACCGACATCCAAAAGCCCTCAGGGTGGCCTCCGGTGATGACGGTAGCAGGGAAGTGGGGAGCTGAACTGACAGGTTGCACCATGACGATCCCGCCAGGTGGAGTCCGGCGCTCTTGCTTCCTCTGCAGTTCTACGCTAACGGTGAAACGCGGTGGGGGGGGGGAGCGGATGAGATTTCTCATAGACGTGGACTGCGCAGCTCAGACCGTTCTTTGTGTCTTGTTCTGGCTTGACAAGGTGCTGGAGAAGTGCCAAGGACGCAGAATTTTCGCCCTCTTTCACAAATTCCAGCAATCTTCGGTCTTCCTCTGCTGCGGCAAACCCGTCATTGAGCGCAGCCTTTAATATCCGCCTGCACATTGATAACACAAGTTGCAGGAACCAGCCTTTTTTTTTTACTTGACGCTTAATTGCAGACATGATGTCGCGCTCCACTGAGCGCAAAATTTATTATTTTCAGCAAAGTTCCCCGGTGCTCCTCCATGACACTTTTTCACCTAAACGTGCCCGGTGGCTTTCCACAGTTTGTCAGCCTGTCATATATGGAAAGTACCTGCAGGAGAGAAGGAGGACAGCAAGGCACTAATAGGGTGACAAAATACAGAGCCAAGCAGTTTCTAGAGGGAAAATGCTGCCACCGTGATTCGAGACGGAATGGAAAAATAATGTGCAGCTTTCCTCCAATCCGGAATCTTATCTGTCCCCTCAGAACTTTTTAATAGTTATTGCCACCGAAATGACTGGATTTCTTCAGGGTTCTTAGAAGCGCGAGAGAGGGAGTGCGATATGGTTTCTGTTTTGCGGCTAATGCATAATGATTGAGGGGGAAAACGCTGGCACGGTAACTTTTGCCTGTTCCCTGACCAGCTGCTTTTCTGCATTCAGTTCATTTATTTGGAGGACAATAATGAAGAATCAGGATGCCGAGCAGCTCGGGAAACTAAGCAGAAGATAAACAGCGAATTAAACGGCGTCGGCGACGATCGGAATTGTCGCACACAGAAAATGTCTGGAAGTCGCTTCAAAGTCCAACTTTTGCAGCTTGAGTAAGAAGTGGGGGGGGAAAAAAAATTAATTGCTTCATCTTGATAGCTAATGTCAATTAGGAAGCCCTGGGGACTCGGCTGTTTTGAAAAGCGAGCGGGCTGCTGGTTTGAAGTCCTGCATCAGTTTTTTTTTTATCCATTCCATTGTCTGCCGGCGCTTCTCGTCACCGTCGTGCTAATGAACCTGTTTTCACTCACAGCTCATAATCCGCAGGAGAAATCGTTCCTCAGACTGCATCCTTTCATGGTCTTTTACCCAGCAGCTGTCAGTCAGACTGGCGACGAGTCGGCAGCAGGGCGAGAAAACAAAAACAAAAAAAAAAAGGCGTCGCCTTGTGTGAGTCACAGGGACCAAGCGGACGAGCTATACATAGACCGGCTTTGGGGAGAACTTTCTCTCGGGTGCGAGCCGAAACACCTGCGCAGCCCACCGCACCATCCATTAGGAGTATAAGCTGCTCTCAGATGGCCTATTCTCTATTGGACAAGATCATTAGTTTTGCCTGAGCCCCCATCACCGCGTAGACTTAACTGTGCTCTCACCTGGGACTCCCTACCCACGATCCTTTGCATCAGTGCCCCTCACCCTCCCTCCTACCCCCAAAGCTTCACTTTGTGTTTTCATCCCCTAAATGTCCCCCTACAGTCCTTTATTCCGCAGCGATAGCCTTTCATCCGCTGCCTTCCAGGAGTTTTGTTTTCACCCTTCAGTTTCCACAACTGTCCCCCCCACAAACACACACACATACATACAATTTCTGGATGGTTTAGGGAAATGAAAGAAAGTGAAATAGAAAATTACAGATAATGAAAATCACCTCCGATTTTTGTTTCCATCAACTTTCTGCGTGTCGAAATTTTTCCCTTGAGATTGAGGAGAAAGAATATTCATGTCCATTTATGGGACTTAAGCTATGCACAAATACACAAGCCCATAAAAGTCCACTTTGGATGACTTATTTTCCTTTGGGGACAAAGAATAAAGGGGACAAATTGTTTCTATGTATTTCAAACAATGTCTAATGGAGATGGTTTTGGTCCGCAGTCGCGATGGCGTCCCCAATCAACTGGTGTGTGTGCTGGTTAAAGTCCCCAGAATGGACATAAGTAAACACACACACACACACACACACACACTTTCATCCTCAGCTCTCCCTACAACAACTTTCTAGCGACCTGCGCACTCCTCTCCCTCCTTCCGCCCCACCCACCCGATCGCTCTGTCCATATGTTCTCCTCTCTATCAACCCTCTCTTCCTCCTCCCCTCCTCTGCTCCTCCTCCTCCTCCTCCTCCTCTACACCTCCCCTCTGCGAACTCACCCCAGTATTTCCCCGCCGCCGCCGCCGCCGCCGTCTCCGCCGTCCTCTGCACCTTGCTAAACGGAGCACCGCATTATCCCCTCCTCCTGCTTCCATCAGGGCTAGCTGGCCTGTCAGCCCCGAGCCTTAGTTAATCACTCAGGCAGCCAGGCATTCGGGGCCAGGCTCGCCGCGAGCTCCCTGGGCGCTAATGGCGAGGCAAGGCCGGGAGAGAAAGCAAGCGAGGGGGGAGGGCGGGCTGGACTCATTAGCAACACAGGTATTTAAGGGAACGGTCCATTTCAAATCAAAAGATAATTTGTCTCCCCGTCTGCCGAGGACTTTTTTTTTTTTCCTTTTGCAAGACTCGGCAGAGCTGTAGGTCAGCCAGCGCTGCTAGGCTGCGGCTGTGAATGGGCCGGCCGGGGGATGTTATCAATTTGAGGTTTGATAAAACACTTCTTGTGTTCACGTGGCATATTTTACCCTCGAACGGAAGCCTGGCCTCAGTATCCAGAGGCTCTTTTTTTTTTTTTTAATTCTAAATGCTGACTCAATGTTGCTGGCCTGCTGAGGGGACAGGACTCGATAAAGTTGAAATATGACCCCCATTTGCACAGTGACACTTCTTCAAATAAAAGGAGGGAGGAAAAAAAGTTGCTGTCAGGCCCCTGAGGTAATCAATGCCTTTCAGCAAATCCCTCATTGCCCATTTTGAGTGAGCATGTGCAAATCAATATGAGCCTGGATTAAAAATTCATTGCAGGCAATTAAATCTGTGAATGACAGCGACAGTGTACTTCATAAGAGGAGAAAAAAAAATGGTCACGGCAACTTACTTTGTTCTACACCCGTATGCATTAGGCGAAACAAAAACACACATGGCAACAAAGTCACATTTCATGCTCATCAAACACTGATGCAGATCAGATGCCAGAACTCAGATTTAGTTCTTTAAAGACCAGGTAAATTATTTTCTTTGACACACAAGTTCCAATTCCAGACAACACACCCTTGCAATGTTTTATTCATAGTTTGTAAAACTCATGCAAGTGGCACTTGTGCGTTGTTTTCCTGGCACTTGTTACAAAGAGTGTCATCTGAAACAGGAAACCCTGAGGTTGTAGTGCACGTGTGCAAGCAGAGAACAAGGATCTTGAACTGGACTAGTATAACAATACTTTGCTTTGTCCTTGAAAGTGACAACTTCTTATGAGTCCCACTTTATTACCATTAAGAGGAAATCATAAGCGATATATCTTTCGACCTTAAGTGATGGGCTTGTAACAGAGAACTTTTTTTTTTTTTTGTCATTGTAACTTATGACTGATGAGAGTGATTTCCTTGCCGCATGCATCTATTATGGTCTACTTATCCAGGAGGCTGAAGGCTGATCTGGGTAATTCAGGCATCCTTTTACTGAGCTGCACTTCTCAGCTCCTGACACGCCTGGGCCCCTAAAGGGGGAGCATCCCAGAGGCATCCCAATTAGGGAACTGAATCACCTCAGCCTCCTCCTTTTGACACGCTGGTGCAGCAGCCCTACTTTATCAGTTCCAGCCATACGTCTGCCATCTCAACCAATCTCCTTTGCTCAGACAAGCTGACCTGGAACTGCGAGAGCAATGTCTGGCAGATCCATCTTGTAAAACCTGCCATGAGAATAAATGTTTTAGTCAATATGAAGACTAATCAGCTTACTTCAAGGACAATGGATTTAGCTATGCACATGTCATAGATGCAACCGCAAGATTGGTTTTGTTGTTTTTTGGATTGTTTTAGTTGTACAGCAAAACACCTCCTCCTCCGACTGGTTAGTATTCCTTTAAAAAGCCCAACACAATTCTCTTTCCATCATTCATAACTTCTATATGGACGGCAGCAAAATACAGTCCACTATTAGTCTATTCCAAGAATATATATATATATATATATGGTTTTTCAGTTGGTTTTCTCTTACCTATTCTCTTATTCTAAAACATATTCTTAAAGTTTCTACCTTGAGTGAATACAGGCTCCCAATGAATTATGTAACTGTAGAGTGAGAAGATCAAAATACACCCCTATGTGCCATTTTCTCCTGCACTACTATTGTCGGTGCACTGCGGCCCAACTGCATGGCTCCAACCAACACACACACACACCCATGCTCAGTTTATGCAAGCTCCGCATAGCGACAGTGCCGCGACTGTCTATCCTGCCACTATTTGCGGCCGCAACCCAAACAGGCTCTGCTATTTCCAACCAGACACAGCCTCCATTCATGCAAACCCTGGGAAGTGGAGACAGAATCGCTCTGCGGGGGAGAGATGGCCAGTATGTGACGCTACGATTTCACAAACACAAGGCAGAGGCACTGTAGAATTTCACTTACATTGAAAAGACGAGGTGATTGCCATGATGTTAACTCAACAGCCTTAAACGTCAAATAAGTGGCTTTGCGTGCAGTAGCACAATGCTGAACCGAATGTCATAAGTGTATGACTCGTAAAAGACAGAGCCAGAATAAAAGTCTCACATCCTAGAGCATGTAACAATTATGTGTAACTACGAGTGATTAATGTTAGAACGTTTTGCAGACGTGGTGCCATTTTTATCTTCCCCATGTGTCATAGTTTTTTTTTTTGTTTGTTTGTTTTTAAAGTACTAAGGCCTAAAGAAACTTTTACAACGACAGGACCTGTAAGCACCTGTCACTTGAAAAAGCGCGGTGTCAACCTGGTGCATAGAACCTTCCCAGAACCTGATGCTGATGCCTCGAGGGAATGCGAGCCAACGGCTGACGTCAAAGTTGCGTGTTATTCTCAGCAGGTGGAAGTGTTAACATATTAAAATGTCTGCCACAAATGCGAGCGTCGTTTTGTGCTTTGATGTTTTTATGCAACAGAGGATTCTCATCCTCCAAAAGATGTCTATTTTCAGTCCCTGAAATAATGAACATTTTCTGCAGAAGTGGAAAAAAAAAAAAAAAAAAAAATGTAAAAAGCAGCAGTGCAGTGGGCACAGAGGAAGAAGACCTGTCACCATGTTGACATCCTCGCTATTAGAGGAACATTCTCAGGTGCAGTGGCTGGCGGTCTCCAGTGTTTACAGGGGAGCATCATTAGCCCGGCGTCTCACAGCCTTAAAATGTCATATATCCACAGTAATGAACTGTGAGAGTTTGTGCTATTCCCAAACTTCCCCGCTGCAGCACCCACATTAATCCAAATGTTCAAACTCCGCAACTGGAGTCCCTCCACTCATTAACAGTGGCAGATATCAAGATAGGAATAATGAGGGAGTGCCCGCAAGCCAGAATATATATTAAAGAGAGAGTATAGAAAGGGGAGGGTCAGGGAAGAGAGCGAAAACAAACCTGTCACACTGTCAGCCAGGAATATAGGATCGTGGTTTCATGTGTAGTGAACCGGACGCACTTTTTAGTGTCAAGGTTGGGAGCACACGGCAACACACTGGGAAGACCTCATATAACACTCATTGATTTTCATGCTAGAACATGATTTTCTTTCCCTTTGTCCTTTAGGCAAAAACAATGAGGTTTTCTTCCATCTATATGTTTAATGTGGCTTAACTTTCCCCAAAATGTAGGTGAATATCCAACAATAGTAGTTTACACTGCCACAACCCTTGAATAATAATAATAATACTAATAATAATAATACTAATAATAATAATAATAATAACAATTTCAGTAGTAAACAAACTGGCCAATAAGATAATTTATCATTTGAGACCATGAAAAAAATCCCTGCCCAACCTTTTTTTGCATTTTTACATTTGTTTTTTCACTCCAGTTCAATCCCTTTTTGTTTTTATCTCAATCACCACTGATTCATTTTTGAGCAGCAGAGACATAAACAACACAACAAATCAAGTCAGCAGCAATTTAAAAGCAAATATGCCATTACTACTGAACAATACTGGAAATAGAGTCGACAGATAGTTTTAAATGTGGTTCAGCAAGCAGGTTGCTGCCTTAGTCCTCCTTTGGTTTGCCTAATACTTCATCATTTGCCCACTGCAGTTAAGATACGGGGGCATATTAATGCTTAGAACCAGTGCAAATGCTCTTAAATGATGGAAGACTGGAGATGCAGGGCATTTTACAAAATAGAAATATTGTAAATTGCAAAATAATATCCTTGCTATGGATTTTTCCATATTCACTTGAAGGCATTTACCAACCTTGCATCATAAACGATTTAATCGAATCTCCAATGCTCGCAGACAGTGTCCCATTGCAAATCCATTAATCAGCAGATGAGATCTTATCAATATCATATTTTCCCAGAGCTTCGCTGTACAGGTAAAGAAATGTGTTTTCTATCTCAGAGCGTGTTTTTTCAAGAGATTATACTTCACCACTGCGGAATATTAACAATGTCACGTTGCTCATTTTCCGATAAACAAAAAAAAAAAAAAAGGAGGCCAAATGGCTGTTGTCTCTGTGATACTCTGGGACATTTAATGAGTTTGCCTTGTGCAACAAATTTAAATAAACCACGTCACATACTGATTTGACCTCACAGATTGCACATTAATTACTTCCTCACATGTGAAAATAGCATTGTTTGATGTTTGTCTCTTCTGTGGCAGAGCAGTTGAATAGTCTGTTATGTTCACACGTTTCATTTTGTTTTCGCGATGTGCGGTGGATTTTGAGGGATTAAGTGGCCTGAATGCAAATGTCTGTCTCATTGCATACGATAATAAAACGTAAGCATTTAAACTGTCTGCAAGATGGCAGAAGCATGAAGCTGTGGTGGAGTGGATGTAGTTCTACCAGGATGACACATTGAAAGTGATGGTTGATTCAATGATTTACTCGTATGCCAGGGTGGAAATATTGCAGCCGGCATCAAATGTCCTGAGTCTTTACCTCAGCTGTTATGTTTTTTTTGTACACACAGTCTGTAAACTGTATGGACTGTCCCCAGGGAAATGGACTGTCCAGCACCTTCACGGTACCCTAAAGCGCTTTACCCATTTACACAACACAGTCATACACCAATGGGTGGCTGCTGCCATGCAAGCTGCTGCCAGCCCCAATGGGAGCAATTTAGGGTTCAGTGTCTTGACGTGTGGACAGTTGGAGGCGGGATTCGAACCGCTGACCCTTGGATCACTGGGAAACCCGCTCAACCAATTGAGCTGGTGGTTGAAGGTCTTGGCCTGGTCCACCAGCTGACCCTGGAGACCGAAGGGCTGGTGCGGAGGTGATGGTGCTTTCTGCCCTCCAACTCCACAGCTGCTCTTTTGGATTTTGATTGAACTTTAGTCAACAATCCGGAATGTGCAATGTGATGTATTCAGTTGGTTGTAATTTACAGCCTTTCCACTGCTTGCCACTCTGGATTTAAAGGTATTTAGTGTGACTGCTTGCATAAAGCTGGCAGGGAGTGTTGAAACGTTAACGTCAACGTTATGAAATTGGAGAGGAGGATTTTCCATGTCAATATTCTATATGGAGGATGGTATTTATGACTCACCAGGATGCAAGAAAGAACACAGAACGAGCTCATCTCATGTGTGATGTCAGCTTGTTCATGACTGAACTCTATATGCAAACCACATTAAAATTTTAGATTACATCTGGTTTGGCTCAGCAGCCAAATGCACAATGAATTAATTTACATCTTCATTTTAAAATAATGATCGTCTCAAAAATAGATCTCAGTATATAGAAATCTGACATGGGTGTTTATTTCTGTTCTGTAAGCCATGACTGGAAATGAAGGTTTGAAGTTTTGGAAGCAGCTTGGTGTAAAGGCATCAAAACCCTGGAAGGTCTCCTGTCGTGAGCATGAGAAGTCAATCAAGGTTTACCTTACTTACCTGCAGTACTCCCCTACCTTTATACGAACCCAGCTCGCCAGGGGGAAAGGGGAGTATCTCACAACCAGGGTGGATGGAATTCAATGTAAATGAGTGATTTAGTTTAAAAAAAGAAATGTGGATGTTTTGAACAAACCCACAGCAAAAAGGCCACAACAACAAACAGGCAAGCTCAGGGTCTGACAGGGAGGACGTTCAAATACAAATGAGTTAGTTGTCTACCAGCAGAGAACCCGGGGTTTTTATCTCTCGGCTGTCCTCTCACTGGTTGATGGAACCTCTCCAATCATCTGTCAGGAATCCTTGTGGGAGGACACGCCTTCTAGAGAAGCTACCTTAGACATGAACAAGCTAGAACATAGACACACAAAATCAAAAAAAGACACAAATCAGACCCATAGTACCTAGAATATTCACAACATCCTCTGGGGGTCACCAGAAGAAACGTCATATAAGTACATATCGTTAGCCTAATAGCATAGTTGCCTAAGTCATATTTGAACATTTTCGTAAAACAAGAAAAAACTATTTTTTTGGCAAGCACATTGGAATTTTCTTTTCAGATATCACAATTTGGCCAAAAAAATGACTCAGGCAATTATGCTATTGGGCTAAAGATATTCAAAATTGCTAATATCAACAACATGCTACATGAGCTGCACTGCCATTGAACTGCACTGTGTCCGGGCACAGTATAGGCAGAGCAGACCTGTTGTGAGCGTTCACTTGCAGCAGGAGAACATTTTGCTGTTTGTGTCCTTCGTTGCTGCGCCATCGCTCCATCTCTTCAACAAAAGCCCCACAAACTAATCGCAACTTACCGAGCGTCCATCTCATTACTCAGTCCATTAGCTGCAGCCAGTAAGGAGGAGTTACTGAATTTTCTAAACATTAAAGATAAAATTGCAAAAGTTTAGTCACAATGCGTAGTGGAGATGGTGAAGCAGAGAGTGAGGAGGCAAAAGGGGAAAAGGGGGAGAGGAAATAGTTTTTGCAAGAGGACAATTAAGCGATTAGGCTTCACTGCAAGAGGAAATTGCTTTTCTTACTTTCTTTTGGAAATGGGCTTGGTAAAAAATCTGTAGTGGGACACAGAAATACAAACAAATCACAAACATTCCAACCGAGAGGCAGAATTGTATTTTGTTTTGAGATTTTTAACAATTTACTGTATATTGTATTAATAATTCTAATTGTATATATATATATATATAATTATATATATGCATATATATATATATATATATATATATATATATATATATATATATATATATATATATACACACACACACACACACACACACACACACACACATATAGTTATACACACACACAAACACACATATTATAGCAGGGGTCTGCTGGAGCAATTTTAACAGTGAAAACAAATGATTTGCTTCTATCTTAATGAACATTTCATCTCAACGTCTTTCTTGAATTCTAACAATTCTACCGTCCACTATGGAGAACAAACACAATTTGACAGATTGCATACCCTTCTTTCAACACCTACACACTAAACCATCTTGAAATACAAGAGATGCAAATATGTTCTACATGGTGCTACATTTCAAGCTTAGCAGGGAGAAAGAAAAATAGGATTGTAAAGTAACAAAGGCCTTTTTTTTTTTTTACACACTCGAAACAGTTGAGACGACAAAAAAAATGTCAATTTCCAAAGCGCCAAAGCTCAGAACACAATGTCTGACTTCCCCATAGCGTAAAGCCCTTGAACCTCTCTCATTAAATGCCACCACAGCCATGTGAGCCCTGGCTGAGTTGAGCGGCAGCCGGGCGCTGCCTGCGATTGCTCCCTGGCCTGGAGTTGTGCTGCAAGCCCACACAGAGGCCAACAGTGGGCAGGTGCAGGAAAGCGGCCCTGATAATTGGCTGGCTGGTGTGTGGGCCACTCCGGTGGGGGCTGGGGGCTGCGACTCCTTAGGAAGACACACAAAATGAGCGTCTGCATCAAAAAAAATTGAGGTTGGCAACCTCCATGCACGTCTGGGCGATTTTTCAAATGAGCATTTCTGGGCCCCAGAGGAAAGCATAGTGCTCCTGCTATCATAAGCAATTGGAAAAGAAATGGACAGAGAATACTTTTTTTTTTCCTTTTTTTTTTTGCTGGCATGCAAAAATAGGTTGGGTAAGAGGGCATGCTGTGATGTTCAAAGAGCGGCGGTGGATTAGAGCAGGAAGAGCGATGTTTTATTTTCTGAAGAAATTAGGTCAGCCTATTTGGCTTTTTTTTCCATTCTTATTATCTCGCGGTCTTCCAGTTAAACCTCGTATTTCATCTTCCTTGTGTTGATAAAGAGATCATGTAACTGAGCTCTCGCTCCGTTACAAAGTGGAAAGACTCTAGCCCGACTTTGGCCTCTGACGCAGCTCTAACGACGCAGAGCCGAGCGTGCTGACCGAATTCCTTTTCAATTTTTCTTCCACAGGCTCTTCATCCGCCCTCAAAGTTTGACTAACAAATTGACACAAGCCTGTGCAGTTGTGTTTAATCACGAGCGGCCCTAAGGAGGCGTGATAAAGAAACCGGCACGTTGGAGCTCCAGTGTGTGAATGAAGTGCACCGCAGAAAATGGAATCAAATGAAGTGGGTTATTTCATTTTTCAACATGATAAATTTTGGGAAGGGAAAATGTGGCCATTAGATGGGAGCTGATTTTTTTTTTTTTTTTTTTTTGAAAAAAGGGAAAACGGCAGAAAGCCGATTCCATTCCTTAAATAAATGAGTGTGTCAGGCGCTCAGGCAGACTTCAGATTTTCTGAAGGAAAGACTCGTACGTTTGGTTTCAGTGCATTTGGATTTGCGCTCCTCAAACAGCATATTTATGCTATCCGCCTTATTTTTGACTGTTTACATACACTCTATGTATGGCTCTGCATTATGAGCTTGTGTTGAATTTTTTTTTTTTTCCCAATGTTTTAGAGCAGCCAAAAAAAGTGTAATACGACAAGAATGTTCAAGTCAACACTCTCATGAGACATCCCTATCTTCGATCTTTTTTTTTTTTTTTTGGCAAAGGTAACAAGGTAGCAACACCATCATTTGTGGGAAATGGCTCGCGTCCTCTCGTCCAGTGGCCCCGGCACGCCTGAACAGAATGTGAATGAGCGGACTGAGGGACACATTTGCATTTTGGCCAACCAAATCATTATTTTTATAGACTCGTTTCGCAATTACATATTCCCTGCATTAATGTTACTTTCCAATGGAATTAGTTCTTTATGTGCTCTGCTGCTTATAGTCCATTAATTTAGTTTTATTGCGGCCAAATTAGATTCACTTATCCCCTCTGGCGACGGAGCCCAGCGTGCATAAAAATAACTTATACCCCAAAACATTTGGTCTCAAACTATTCACCTGAAGACAGTGAAAGCAGGCCAACCTGAATGTCAATGCCCTTCAAACCTCCTACGCATTTCAACCCTTTTATTGTTGTGCAAACTGCTTGTGTTTCCAGAAAGTTTACTTTAAAAGTCACAGCCTGGCTGGGTCACGTCTCCTGAGATTTATTTCTGGGGGAATGTTTTCTCTCAGGACCTGGCATTGAGACGACGATGATGATGATAATACCGTCACCTTCACCCGGCAGATTCCGCACATATGCCACTCTTTTATCTGTTAGTGTTGGGTTTTAGGGCTCCCATTACGGCATTATGAGTTTGAATGCGTGTTTTCTTTTTTTTTTCCCGCCTGAGAAAGGACTCCGACTGGCTGAGGTCACTTTGGGAATTGCGTCTGATTGCGGCTTGTTTGGTGAACTATGAAGTGCATTTTCAGAGAGCCGCTCAATGACTCTGTGGGGACATGCCGCCAGGAACACAGGCTGTATAGAGACAACACAATGTCGAGCAATAAAAGCAAAAGCACCGCGATTCCAAAAAATATTTGGGCTGTAAAATCGAATAATAGCCGTCTCGATGGGAGTTATGGATCTATGATGGAAAAAAGCAAGATTGTCCACTGTGTGATTTACAATAGATAAAGACACACAGTTCTGTTTTTTTTCTTCTCTTCAATAACAAGGAAGCTAGAAAAAGCCATTAAAAATAAATTTAAAAAAAAAATAATCAAAGTTGGAGTTCTGATGAATGTTTTTGTGAACCATTTCCCATTTCAACTTTTTCACTGGGGCTGTAGTTACCTTGACGTGTAGAGTTCAATGTTCTAGGTGCTGCATCACATTGAGTAACTTTAGCGACCATTAGTCAACAGATAAGAGCTGGGTGAATATCAAGTAGGAGTCATTCAACAGTAAAAAAATAATTGGATGATTTGAATGGATTGACGGTGCTTTTTCCTTGCCACTGGCTCCGATATGCTTTTCGAAAAGTAAGCACCACACTTTCCACAAAATGGGCAGTGTGTCTCGTAACGGACCGGAAGTGTGAACCCACGAGCAAAAAAGGGGAGAGTGGAGGCAGGGGGTCTTATAGATCGATAAGTAGTCTCTTTAATCGTAATCCAGTCAGGGGTCAAAACACAGGTAGTCCATCAAAAATCGGGCAAACGTGGCAGAGGAATCAGGCGGTAAAAACCGAGGAGGCAAAGCGCTGGAAGTTTAGCACCTGAGGTAACAAAGACAACCTGGCAGTAAACACACAAGGGAGCAGGGCTCCATATACACCTGGTGACAAGACACAGGTGAGACACATTAGGGAGGAGACGAGTAATTGCACACAGGTGGATGAATTACAGACAGGAAACAAAACTCAAAACTTATGATCCTTCAAAACCAAAAGGTGGAAATATTTCAAAAATAACATAAAGGAGAATGAAATACCTGGATATTACGAACGTCCAAGTGCGCTTGGACCTTCGTATATGTCACAGGCCTGTACGTGTAATGATAATATTAGTGTTGAGAGCAAAAGAGTCAATTTTTTTTTCAAATTGATTCCAGCTTTGAAAATTAATGAAAAAAAATGAAGATTTCAGAAGGTCCGATTTTTTTGGAAGGCTTTTTACATCACAAGTAGACTTCTGACTTTCATAGTCAGAAAACAAGTGAGCTGTTCCAAGGCAGAGCCATGGGTGGAGCGGGTAGGGGAGGGGGTCGGGGGTTGGGGGGACGAGAGCCAAAACAGTCTCTTCAGACTGAGTGAGACAGAGACTTGTCTTGCCAGGCCTGTACAGCTCAAACTAAGAGTTCTGTGACCAATCAAACCTTGTTTATAGTTGGAAGTAGAGCACCAAAATTGGATTTATTCAATCCCAAAATTGCCATAATAGGGCCCCCTATAAATATGTCTAAAGAAGAGAACTTGAAACATGGATGGCCACTTCAAAACCAACTTAGTCATTTGTGGAATTGAATCATGCACCATAATCTGCCTTTTTATGAGTGAATTGTCAGTTTGAAGCAAAGCAGAATTTGTGTAATGGCTTTCAGAGCAAAAGCTGGATCTTTGCGTCTGAAGGCAATACTGCCACTTTCACTTCCATCCCTGATATCAAAGCGGCACAATCAAGAAGCCTCAGTCTTCTGAGCTCCTAATGATCCGTCTCAAAGACGCACCTTATCACACAAACTGCAAAAATGTGGTACGAGAGCAATGCTCAGCAATGGGTTCAGCGGACCAACGTTGATCTGAGTCTTGTGTTAAATTTAAACATGAGCCAGAGGTCCTCGCCGGTAATTCTCATTTTATTTACCTTTTCCCATTGTTTTAGAATTATTCCGGAAGCCTGGATATGAAAAATGTGATTGAGGCACGGCTCACCGTCCCACATGAGGCTGCCGCTTTAATGAAAACATCGCATTCCTGCTGCGGATCCGTGTGAAAATCTCGCTTTGTTTTAAGTTGCGCCCCCCACGCACGGAAGAGAAAGACTGCAGCCCAGACGTCGCATTTTTGTTGTCGGGGGCTGAATTCAAAACTAAATCAACATGCGGAGGGAGGAAAAAAAAAAAAAAAAACACACAATGACGAGGAGCCAAGAACACCCGGTGCATGGTGGCGGCTTACATTCAGTTCCATTAAACGCCGGAAAGAAAAAAAAAGATTCCCAGGCGGCTCTGCGGCACAATTACGGCGCTGGTGTGCGGCTGGGATATGAGAATGCCAATGAACGGAGCGCAGATGTGATTTAAGCGGCGGGAACGCGCGCCACGCAGCCAGGCGACTGCTGATGTTACGGCGCGTCATTGTGAGGCAAATATAAAGTTATGTCCCTCCATCCATCACTCCGAGTTATTCCTCTCGTTCAGGGTTGAAGGATGCAGGCGCAGCCCCCCCCGAACCCCCAGCCCCTCCCTCTGCCAGCAGCAGCGGGCGATCCCTCTGTGAACGCCGGCTTTTATGTTCGGTTATTTATCACGCAGGTGCCACCGGAAATTAAAGCGCCTTTTGTGGGCTGACAATTGACACCATATCGGTAATTTGGATCAGGTTTTTTACGACTGGTTACACCCGGTGTCTTCCTGCCACTGATCACTTTGAGAAAGATTTAAGAAATTGTTTGGGCGCTTTTGCTCGACCTCGTCCTGCAGTAATTAAGTTTATCCACCAGCAATGATGTCAGGTGCATCCAAGGGCACAGTGAGGCAGAACGCTTGCAAATTGTCTTCCACTTTTTGTTTTTTCAGAATATTCTTACGAGAGTTTTGCAGACACTGAGACAGTTGCAGTGTAGGCCTGTGAACATTCTTTCCATACCATCAGTGTCCAACCCTTTATCATGAGTGTAATAGCACATTACTTGAGGAAAAACAGTGTGTGATGGTTTTGTATCCATCAGTTTCTCATTCGTGATGGAAGCAGCTGCAGCATAACGTTGACATATTATGAGATCTAACGTTGACTAGTCAAGTCATACCCACACCTCACCTCATCTGCAGTCACACCTGACACAATATCATTGTGAAACTCTGAGAGTTAGAAAGTAAAGTCTAATAACTAGCTAGATAGCTGCTTACGTTATTATTTTGTATTATTTTATTTGTATGCACCAACCGTTAATTTCAGGTCATCTCTCCTCTACCAGTCTTTAGGGGCTCGGACAGTGACGCCTCTGTGTTGCGCTTTCAAAATAAAAGCGTGGAAGGTGAATATTTCAAAATAAAATGCTGTTTTTTCTTCTACTGCAGTATAATTTGCGTGCATCTTTCAAACACACGCGGACGTCTAAACGCGGCGGCGGGAATATCGCAGAAAATTTCCCTCTCTTTTCATCCTGCGACATGGTTGAACATCACAGAGGTGTGGGAGAGCGCCCGTGGCCCGGCGTAGCGCACGTGTGAGCGTGCACAGGCCACGGGGGGCTGGGGAGGCAGAGAGAGACAGAGAGAGTCTCGGGGTGAGACAGAAACCTGAGCAAAATGACTGCAGACTGGAGACGAGCGGGAGATCCAGCCGACACGCTTGTTGTTTCTGATGCTACGTCTCTCTCCAACTCCCTCCTGCAGCCATCCGTCCATCAACATAAATCAAAATGACATCTGAAGACAGGAATTCTCTTCAAGCTGTAGGTTGTTTTTTTTATTTATTTCTATAACTCCAATAAGGCAAAAAGAGTTTTACCCCCACGTTCCTCATGAATTGCTGTAATCAAAAGTGTACTTGTGCGCCTCACGGGTGTCATGTCTTGGTTGATGTCTGGCAACACAAAACATTTAATGATGTGGAGAACACCAGCAAAGATTCCTTTTAATCACCTCTTCTTGTTTTTGTATCGCCTCACTTCCGTATAAAAAGCTCGTCTAAAGTGCCACTCAAAGCGTCTTTCTTTACCTGGTGGTTTGGGGGAAAGTGGAGACGAGAGCGACGTCGTTAAGAGGTATGATTTTAAAAATGTCGCTGAGCTGACTCTTAACCATCTTCACCACCTGAAGATGAAACACAAACGGTTTGTCCCTGACTCTCAAATTTGACACTGTTCTTGCTGCTTTGTGTAGCTTTTCTGCACATTGTGTCTCCGAGCTTGTGCAGCTTCATTGACACGTTGGAATTTAGCAAAAATGAAGAACACACCCACATGCCGACTGTTTTGAAATCATAACAATTTGATTCATTTTCTTGACTTCTTTTTACTGAGGAAATTGGAATGTCCAAAAATCAAGTGAATCAGTTTTCATCTTTTAAAATGAACTGAAACACGGCGCATTTTAGCAGAACATCTTTGAACTGAAGCGTTGTCTCATTAAGCATTTTTTGGAATCTGATCGCAATATCACACATTAGTCGATGCCACTAATGTCGCTGAAAGTGTTTGGAACAAAGAAAGAAAGCACATAGAAACCAACTGGCCAGTCAGAGATAGATGAATTAATTAGCCAATGGTTGCAGACGCTGCTGCTAATTAATTAACAAAAATAATCATTGTAAGATAAAAAGCATGTTGTCACAGGACAACTTCGTCTTACAACATTTCTGTCCCCAGCAAGTCATTTGATTGGACGAGAGGCGCTGCCATACACTACAGCAGCTCCGGAATGTTTACAAGATGTAACCTTCCGCTTCAAAGTTGTTCTTAATAATCATTAATTACAGGCTCTGCCGCTCACTTGTGTGAAGAACAGCATGCAGCAACCGAGCCTCGGCTCATTGGAATAATTTATGTTTGCGGGAACAAATTACCGATTCAATAAACTATATAAATAACCTGCGTTTAATAAAAGCAATATCAGACTCGTGAGTCGTGTGGCGTCGGCCTGAGCAGAGGTGTGCTGCTGCTCACGTGTCAAGAGGCTTAAATGTAGCATGATATTCATGCCAATAAGGTAAGAATGCCCATAAGGACAGGCCAAACTGAGAATTGTCTAATTACAAATAAAACTACCGAGCGCAACCTTTTTTCTTTTTTTAGACAAAGCTGAGCAAAACTGTAACAGAAAAAAGGAGCTCATGTTTTAAGTTCCGTCTGTTCAGAGATACCATGGAAACAGTGAAAGTGCTCATTTTACAAGCAAGTTTGGAATTTTTCTTTTTTCTCTTTTTTTCAAATTCCAGTTTTTTTCCTGTTTCAATGGGTTCATTTTTCTCCCAACAAAGATGTTTGTCCGACAGCCTATTTGTTATCTGATCTAAAATTGCAAAGAGAAGAACAAATGCGTAACCTTTGGATTCTTTTCCTGACGAGGTGAATCGCTTCTGCCTTTAAATGAATCTCAACAAATAGGGGCCGTGACGTAAAACAAATATGACGTACGCCATCTATAGACCACACATAAAAATGTATTTTATTTAGAGTATTAACAAATCGTATTGTACATTTCATAGACAGTGTTTCGTAGCTTCTCTTTCACAAACAAACAGCTTTATAAAAATAAAAGCACAAGGAACATATATTGTGATTGTGGTGTTTTGTTTTTTTTGTTGTTTTTTTTCTCATAAAATCTGAACACGGCGTCCACTCGTTCACTTTATCTATTTTTTTTTTTTATTCTTACAAAAGTGTGTAGTTGCGCTTAAAAAGACGGGCGACTTGTACTCAAAGCTTGAAACAATTAAGCGCCAAAACGAGTCCCGGATTAAAACCTTATGATCTGTCAGAGGGTTTCATGTTTATTTTTGCAGCCATGAAAATAAATGTAACACGAGAAGTTCAAAGGAAGAAAGGAAAAAAAAAACATGCCGTGTGTACGAAGTGGATTTTGTGTGTGTGTGTGTGTGTGTTGGATTATTACATTGCTTGAGTAATATTTCATCAGCAAACTCCTGCATCTGTGTGTGAGTGACTTAAATTTGTGCAACCTACAGACGTCAGCACATTGGCAAGATGAGCGGCGGCGGAGCTTTAAATTCATTTTATCCACTTATTATTTTCAGTGAGAGAGAGATAGACAGAGTGAGAGAGAGAGAAAGAGAGAGAGAGAGAGAGAATAAGCTATGAGGCAAAATTGGTGAAATCCTCCTCGGTTCTACAGTGTTGTACAAATTTATAGGAAAAAAGCCGACATTAGAATCTAAAATACGCTCTCAGGATCCACAACCACGACAAAAAAAAAACCTCCCCTAAACGTCCCTTCCGAACGGCTCCGGAGTCACTCTCAACCGTCGGCGGCGCTGCGCGACAACTGCGCCGCCATCTGTGTGACCTGGCCCCCCCGCCCACTTATTAGCTACATAATTTGGTCGTCTCGTATTCCATCGAGTGCGGCTGCTTGGCGCTGAACGTCTGCAGCGCCGCCTGGATTCTGGCGACGTCCGTGGTGGACAGCTTCAGCCGGTGCCGCAGCAGACAGGAGAAGAGGTCCAGGGGCTGAGCCCCGGGCGGGGACAGCCGGTTGACCCGATCGCGGATCTCCAGCAGCTGCAGCAGGGCCGAATCCTGCGATCCCTGAGTGTACGGATAGTCCAGCTGCAGGATCAGGTCCTGGATGGCGTCCGGGTCGAAGTGCATGCTGTAGCCGTACATCTGGATGCTGTTGATCTTCATGTAGCCCAGGTTCTGCCCGGGCTCCAGGTACTCCAGGGGCTCGTAGTACACGCTTCCGTTCCCGCTGGCGGCGGGGCCCCTGATGCGGCTCCGCAGGTAAAAGTGAACCGTCTCGAAAAAGGTTTTCCACTTGTTCCCCAACGTCAAGGTCCAGTTGTAGCAGTCGTAGGGCAGGTCTAGTTTAGTCCTCTCCCAGTCGGGGTAGTTGTTCTGGTCGATGGGCATGATCCAGCTTTCCGAGTGGCTCCCCCCGAACGGGTTGATGTAGACCGACAGCAAGGGGTCCAGCGTGCTGTTCTTGGTAAGGCAGAACTGGAGCGACATGCCCAGGAGCATGTGGACGTGGTTGGACTTGTACTTGTTGCTCTTGAGCGTCAGCAGCATCCTCTTCCGCCAGGACGGGTCGAACCAGCTGTTGAGCCGGACGTCGTTGCTGACGAAGATGCCGTGGACGCCGATGCGGCTGTCGCGCCGCTGCAGGAGGAAGCGCTGCTCCACGTCCTGCAGGTCCGTCTCGAAGCCGATGTAGTGGTCGGTGGAGTCGGGCACCTCGCTGCGGCACGCGCCCTGGCTCAGCATGTGGCCCTGGTTGCAGGTGGCGCAGCGGGAGCGGTTCTCGTAGGAGCAGGAGGCGCAGGAGGTGCCCTCGCCCACCGCGCAGGGGATCACGCCCTGGCACGGCGGGTGCTCGTAGGGGCATGAGCAGCTCCGGGTCTCCTCCAGGTAGGAGCCGATGTGGCTGTTCTCACTGCAGTACATGATGGAGAGGATGTAGTTCAGCCAGTAGCTGAAGGGCCTGCAGCAAGGGAGGAGGCAAGGAGGGGTGTTAAGGGTTGTTGTTAGTGAAAACAGTCATTTTTATGGCAGTTTGTAAAACTTGGGGAAAAAAAGTAGCAAGAGAGCAGTTTGTTTCAGAAACGGTTCATCTAGATTCTGGATTTCTGAAATATCGGCCAAAAATAAACGTTGAGGGTTCAATCTGTGGAGATTTTGAGAAGAAACAACAACATCAAGCGGTTACATTTTAGATTGCAGCGCTCACCCTCTCACCCTTCCCTCTCCTGAGCTTGCCAGTGAACTACAATGGCCCACACACCCAAACCTGGAAACCTCGTTCACCTTCTTCTTTGTTGGTTTATTTGAGGAAGTGAGCGTTCACCGTAAATATGAAACACGCTGTCAGGCAGCTGGATTGTCCACACCAGGCTTCCTTAGAAATATGGTGGTGCAAGATGGCAGCTAACTGGAAGCGAGACCCTTGATCTATGTATACTCTTATATATAAATAAGAATCGTTCTATGGGAAGAAAAAACAATTTACCTTTATTGTACTGTGAGTATACACCTTTATTCATGTAATAATGGGCATGTACTAAGTTTTCAACACTACAAAAATTGGCAATGAGGCCAAATTTCACATACTGGACGCAGTATAAAGCCCCTGAAATAAAGTAAATAAAACTCCTCTCTCCTGTTTGCACCTCCGTCCTTGTGCAAAGTGATATTATTGCTTTAGGGATTCGATTCCGCTGTTTCATTGTCAGTGGCAAGAAAACATCGCCGACTTCTCGCATCTCTCTGATCCGACGCCTGGTCTAACAATGCAGCAGGGGAGGAACGCATGAAGGTCGACAGTCCTCCACTGTTCTGTATCGATTCAGGTCCTCTGGAGACTTGAGCTCGCTAACCAAGGTCTGCATTCAAGCATTCCATTCAGACCCACTGACACTCCTAGACTTCGGGCACTTTCCTCTAAATATGACAGGTTCATTAAAATGGGCTTTTTTTTAAGTAAGCTGAAGATATGCAGTGGTGGAGAAAAAGTTTTTCACACAGCATGCGTTTATGATGGACTGTACTGAACAAAGAATCAGTCTTAAGTCACCAAGTGCAGCTTATTTTAGTGCAGTCTCCGACATTCACCCACATGCTGCACATGCGCTGCTCCCTCAGCTCAGAAGTGGATGATTCAGCGAGACGACGTCCCTTGCAACACATCCAGAGTACAAGATTCCACGAACAAGAGGAATTTCATTTTCTTATTTTGTCTTTTTAAACAACATCATTTCCATTTCCGTTTGTTTCTGTGCCTCTGATGATTCACCCTTTTGAAACACAAAAAAAAAAAAAAAATGTGATGTAATCACAATAACTGAGATTGAGTAAAATGTTCCACTGCTGTAGAAGTTAAACAGCTATAAATACTTGAAGACCTTTCTGACTCTAAAACAGTCAAACAACTTCAGTCATGAAAAGTTCTGTGTTTCACTGTGCACTGGGAATACCCTGCGTTCATAAATAGTTCAAGACCCTCTAGTTCAGTGCATGAAAATCTACTTGTGTAATACTACTATTAATATCACTGCTAAAATTTCTGACAAAAAATATCAGATAGTGAATAAATCTGCTCTTTGCCCCGAAACAACAGTTTCTTTCTAAAATAAGATCTGGCTGTTAGAAGTTTATTTCCGTGTTATCGTGCATCATCATCAGCGTAATGAGTCAGATTTAGAGACTCGGAGTAAACACGGCACTATGTTTCGTGACAGCCTCAGAAAGTAAAGCAGTAAATTCGAATTCCGGAGATCGTTTGTGACTGGGGAGCAGATGGACTGCATGAGAAGTGTAATATCATGAATGAGTTTTTAAATTCCTATCTGCCACATCTGTCACAATTGTAAGTTCCCTTTGTTCTCCGGCAAAGGTGGCACGTTTGTTTGTGCTCGGGTGCAGCTGCTAAATTAATTAACAGGAAACAATGAGGCTTGTATAAGTAATTTACATTCAAAGGGTAATTTTGTGTGAAAAAAAAAGAAGACCAAAACAAAACCAAAACAGCAAAGGCGTTCCAAACAGTTGTTTGCCTAAATAATAGCTGTGCTGTGCAGAAGGTTTGGTGTCACACAGAGTTTCAACTTTAATGATGAATTTCAGATCAAAGACATGAAATATCAGCAAAGTTTCTGTTTTCTGTGTTTACTAACTGGGCGGAGAGTTTTAGATTTTTACATACAGAGACTTTTTTCGGGCCAAATTTAGATACGCAAGAGATAGATACAAAAGAAAGCATACAAAAGTTTCAATGCTGAGTTCTAATGACTGTTGAAAGCAAGCGATAGGAAAAAAATAAAGGTATGCAGGCTATTTCAAGCAATGTCACTTGAGGGATGATTGACACCTGAATTTCATGGAACTGATGGTTTGTCTCTCAAGCTCGCGTCAAATACGGTAATTGTATATATTTAAATTTGACAGAAAATAACGGCAGAAAAAAACGATTCTGCTCAAACACACACACACACACACACACACACACACACACACACACACACACACACACACACACGTATATGGCCAACAGATGACTATTACACCTAACAACCATGCCCCTAGGTAGGCAAGTGCAGGGAAAGCATTGATAGAAAGTGGATGGAGATATTATTAGTTTTATCATTATAAATTGTTAGTCTATGATTGACTTTATCCCTATCCCTTTATATAATTCTTCCATCGCAGTAAAATCACCAAACTTGGCTGCACATCCTGAGCGACTACAGATACATGATGTCATCGCACGGCTTTATTCACCCACCAAAACGTCTCCATCGTCTTTCAAACTCCACAGACACCGGCAACCGTGACACACAAAACAAGCAAACCCAAAAAAGTCCACAAAAACGCGACAAAAACAACTCGCAAAGTTGACTTGTAGGACGTTGGCATGTTGCTTCGACACCATGTGGTAGCGAGGACGGCTTGGCGGGGAGCAGCGGGGCTCCGCAGTCTTCCAGCCACCGCCAGCTGGTGACGGGGAAAACGCACCGTGGAGATGATTTACAGCGACTCCGACCGAGAGTGTGACTCTCAGTCATTAGTCAGCGGCCCTGCGCGGCTCCAGACAGTAACGTCCCAGGGTGCGGGGGTGGGGGGTTAGGGCTAGAGTGGCACTCTGAGACTACATATTTCTGCTCTATTAAAACAATGACAATAAATGACGCTTCGTGTGACTTGCAGGTGTACGTGTGTGTGTGTGCGCGTGTGTTTAGACCGTCCGGCTTCAAAACAGGTGTACGTGACAATACTTGGCAGCATCCCAGCGCTAATTATAGTCCAAAATCTGCCGCTGCAAACCCCGGGGACTCACAATGTACCCACACACACACACTTTTTACACCAGGCTTTGTCTCCAGAACTCGAGGCGGCGAGAATCTCACCCTGCGAGCGGAGGCATGTGCACGGAGAGACGGAGGAGGCCGTGCTCGCCCGCGCAAAAAAAAAAAAAAATCCCGCATTGTTGTCAGCAGGACGCGCGAACTGCTGGCGAGATGCTGCGCCCGCGCCGCAATCTGTCGTCCGTCGCCTCCTTTCAGACGGGTCGGTTCAGTCGTCTAACATTACTTAGCCTCTCTCTCTCTCTCTCTCTCTCTCTCTCTCACTTGTGGAAAAACATTTTTCTTTTTTTACATATGTAAAGCAACAGAAACAAAAAGAGCAATCACAACATGACTTGCGTTCATGAGAACAACAACAACAAAAAAAAGCCGAGCTTGATTTTTTTTTTAAAGTGCACGAGACAGCACATTGATCCAGACACTAATGTGACAAAGGATGATACATTTTGTTTGCTTTTTGAGAACTCTGTCAAGCACCATGATGTTACACTGAGTGAATAAAGAACGCAGAGTGAAGTGAATATTTCCTTTGCAGGAAGAGGACTGTTTGAAAAGGTAATGCTGTGCTTTGCGGAATAAACAAACAAACAATTTTTTTTTTTTGTCTTTCAACTGCAAGAAAAAAAACAACATATTTCTTTCTACAAAAATGCTGTTTTCTCACGGTTAAATACGAGAAAGTGTAAAATATATTCCAGGTCAACTAAATTGCTGTGAACATCAGCAAAACGAAGTGACAAACTCCGAACAATCGTTGTCACTCGATGTCGTTGGTGCAGCCGTCGCTCAACTTGTGTTTGCAGGTGCTGCTCCATACGTCCATACCGAGAGTGTTCCAGTAGAATATCCACTGCACACACATACTCACGGGGACTCTCTGGGACTCTTTTGAATGTATAATCTAGTCAGCTGCAACTTGCTATGCACTCAGTATTACATCATCCCATTTCTTTTCTCTCTCTAGCCGGTTTCGAGTTGAGCTCCTGCCGATATTTGCTAAGCTCACTGCAAATTGCCATCAGGCCCTGAAATGTTGCATCGCCGTCTTATATTATATTGCTAACGTTGGACTTTTAACAAAGGCAACAGATGCAAATGAGTCCTGCAGCTATTCACCTGACAAGGAGCTCAGTGGAGATTTTTTTTTTCTTCTTTTTTTTCCAAAGAGCCACCGTGAACTTGGGAAATGCTAAGAAAATAAAGCGAAGGCACAGTATTTATTCAGCCCTTAACGTCCTCCCACTCTCCTTCCCTGGCAGATGGATGGTGCACTTCTTAAGCCCATAGTTCAATGAGCCTTTATTTGTAAAAGATTAAGATAAAAAAAAATGTGACTGAAGCATCCAGGTGCCAGGGAAAGCAAAGAACTTGGGCAATGAATTCGGCAGTCTACGCCTGCTTACAATGTCAGCGTTGAAAAATATAGGCCGGTTTAGTCCAAACACACAGGCACCCGCTGAAATGTTAACCACAATAGATCCACCATGAATGTATCGCGGCTCCTAATAGCGCAGTATTTTGCAAGGACACGTACGTCGTCTCCACAGTGATTCCACATTGCACAATTTGCTCTAATGATACGTATGTCTTTGGACACCGCATGCATTTGTGATGTAGTGTATTGTGCTATGAATCAGTCTTAGGTTCTCCACGTGCAGTCCTCCATCACATAGGTGCCACAGTTGAGTGGGTAAGTGCATCTTCCAGATGTGTCACACACACAGATTTCAGGTTTATGCTGTCCAACTGTTTGTAGTGATGCATCCGCGTCTTAATATATAAGCGTTCTGATTAAACTTCATCTCCGGCCCTTCACATCATCCAGCGTATTTCAGTACCCTTCACACCTCCACAGCTCTGCAGAGAGGAGACGGTCCACTTCGACTGCGGCGCAAACACCGCCTGGCGCCGTCTACCTGCACGTGGAAGTCAGCGCTAAGTCTTTGTGGATGAGGCTCCAATTCTAATGAGGCTCATTTGCATTGAAGAGGGAATAATTTTGCTCCAAATTCATGCAAATGGCCAAATAAAACATGTTCAAAACAGACGGGCAAGTGAGGATTCAAAAAGGAATAAATAAATGAAAATCATTAGGAGTGTGCAGATGCTCGAGTCTCTATTTAACTTTATCAGCTATGAAAGTATTGCATGTTGGCAGCCTGAGGTCACTTAGCCCAGCTAACGACCTCGCCCCCTTCAACTGATTTGTGCGAGACAACCCTGATCTGTGCAGAAACTTTGCCCATTCCGTCCAGCGTCCCTGCATCTGATTACATCGGTGCCTCTCCAGAACTACTGATGAGGCATTACGTTTTTTGAAAGTGTGTCCCATTTCACATATGTAGATTTTGCCATTTCCTCATATAAAGTCCCCCAAGGGGCCAAAGGGATCTGGCCGTAGAGATAAGTGATTGAATTAAGCTACGGCTAAGACGGGAAAACTCTTCCAACTTTGTGCTTGAAAGGATAATCCCCCGCTACACGGCCATTACTGCCTCTTTCCATGGCCTTTTCCATCATGTTTCGCAGGACTCGAGCTGCAGTCAGCCATTAAAAGTTAGCGAGGGCGAGCAGGTGCAACCCGCAGGAATCAAAAGTCTGGGCCGTCTGAAAGATTTGACTCTGTTATCTGTGTGGAAGCTCAGCTGAGGCAACTTTGCCATTCAACTCCGACAGTGTTGGTTCTGCAAACACCGCGAAGAGAATCTCGGGATGCTCCGCCACCAAATGATGTTTTGGACAGTTTTCTCTGCAGCGGTGCTCAGTGTGTGGCGTGCAAATAAGGAGCAATAGCCATTTGTTTGAGCATCTGCTCCTTTTATAACACTGCTCTTCTGAAACAAAAAGCAAGAAAAATACAGATTGCATGAGAACACTTTCCCCTCCATTTACTGGCTGGTTAAATGTCCCGTCATTAAAATAAATAAATAAATAAATAAGATGAATGGAATGTGGCCAGGGAGCGAAGAAATAAATTATGCAAA
This sequence comes from Thamnaconus septentrionalis, assembly GCA_009823395.1. Taxonomy (NCBI): domain Eukaryota; kingdom Metazoa; phylum Chordata; class Actinopteri; order Tetraodontiformes; family Monacanthidae; genus Thamnaconus; species Thamnaconus septentrionalis. The sequence goes on along the minus strand of CM020508.1, from coordinate 20,200,013 downwards.
TGCCAGTAAATAGCTCATGAAGCTGCGCTATTTGGTCAAATTAAACACCGCCCGACACTTCCCATCCCATTCACTCCACTAAGCTTGCCAGACACAGTCAATGTCCACCAAGTCACCTGGACACACGGTGTATCCCAGTACACTAACATTTTGTGACTCCCTTCGATGTCAAAATCTAATGGATGTTGAGCGTGTTTGATTCGCTGTTTCAAACGACGCCGCCTTCCTGCTGATCTACGATCAAAGTCGACTCGGTGTAGAAAAATATCCCCGGTGAGCATCTGAAGCGTGCCGTGCTTTTGGAAGGCGTCAGAGATGCCGTCGCTCTGGTGCCGCACAGTGAGCAGTGGAATCTGATGGATTGACTTGAGTGATTCTATTGTGTGATTCTATTATTCTACCGTGGTGGTCCTGCCAGCAGCCAGGACCACCACGACGGTTCGCCTTAACTCAAGTGTTTTGGGGATGTGGCTTCTAAGTTAGTTGCAAAAGTGATTTAAAAAAGTTAAAGAACTTATTCTGATGTAACACTTTGTAAACATTATTAAGAGATGTCCACCAGTCAAACAACAACTACTACTACTACTACTACTACTACTACTACTACTACTACTACTACTACTACTACTACTGCTACTACATAATGAATATCATCAAGCTACTACTATTACCCAAAGTGCTCATTTTCAAACAATTAATTATTAACTATTTTTGCATCCATACTACTACCACCACCACTACTACTACTACTGCCAATAATAATAATAATAATAATAATAGTAATAATAATAATAATGATGGGGAATAATAAAGAATACGTCAAAAGATAAAAAAAAAACCCACTGAAGACGAAAGTGGGTTCCTCACATTTCATCATTTGAAAAGAACCCATAGACTCTTTTTTGCCCCCGCCCACCAACAACAAAGACTCGAGGATGATCATTATGATGACGAGTTTGCGTCCGACCCCCTCAGAGACCAGTCAGCCAATGGGAAAACCGTCCGAACTTTGCATCGTCTTTTAAAACACTGCAAAGTTTAATTTCACAGTAGGGTGGCTTTGATTTTCTGGATGTAAAGGAGATGTGGGCCGTGCAGCCAAGTCATCAGGTGTGACACTGTAGCTCACCTCAGCGGAAACCTCGGCTGAATATCAAAGTCCTCACATATTGTGGGCGATATTAGCATAATGCCTAGTTGGAGGGATAACAAAAGCCCCGCGCAGGGTGAGCCGAAGAAAGTAAATGAGCGGCGCCGCACACAGCTCCGCTTGAAAAGAGCTCGTGATGTAGCTCGGAGGCTGAGGGGAATTTTCGCTTATTATTATTTTCTTTTTAACACACACACACACACACACACACACACGCACTCTCTCTGACACACACATACACACTTGCGCTCTTCGCCGATCTGCAACAACAGAAAGGTCAGCAGGAACGCTCGTCTAGCTCCTCACCTCTCCCGCAGCATGATAATTTTGGGCCGGGTTCGACACCTCTTGCTGAGGGTGAAGAGCTTGTTGACGATCCGCCGCGCTTTGCTCACGAGCTGCTGCCCGCTGAGCTCCAGCTGCTTGTAGCGCTGCAGAACGGACGCCTCCGACTTCCAGAAGTACTGGATGGTGGACGCGTTGAGGGCGTAGGTTGTGGGCAGCCTCCGGACAAAGTTCTGGAACTCATCTGCAAGGCAAGGCAGACACGCACAGTCATGGCTTTTCCTTTTTTCGTCTCGTTTGTATTTTTTTTTGAAAGTGCAGCACAGGCCAGACTTAATTCAGTCAGAATTAATTCAGAGTAAAATGGGCGAATCGCCTCACAAGGGGCAACATGTGCTGGAGAGCTACAGGGCAAAAGCGGGAGCGATACTGCATGACGCATATGCTAATGGGGAAAGGCAGGGCTAAATAAGGAGCGTGAGTATGAAAATCCCCCCCAACCCCTCTCTTCTCTCTCTCTCTCTCTCGCTCTCTCTCAGCCCGCATGAGATAAAACCAAACGGGCAGCGAGCGCAGAGGACAATATCCACGGAGATGCCATTCGATCACAATATCATCATCGCCGTAATCGCGATTAAGCGAAGGGGAGAATCGATGTGCGAGCTACACCATCTGTAATTAGTTAACGCTGTCCTTATAATGCGGCATCTGATTAGAAAACCAATTAAGGGTCAATGGCTTCCCAGGCGATTATACAACGGGGGTTTACACGTCTCTGTGAAATTAATAAATGATTAAACAGCTTGTAATAAAACACTGCATGGGCGTGTGTGTGTGTGTGTTTTGCGTGTGTGTGCTTATCACGGCCGAGGGTTTTTGTTTTTTTTTTAATAAGGGATGTTCTCCCAGGTATAAGAGAAGTCTCGTCAAGCATATTTGTCCATTGCAGAAGTTGACTTGTTTGTTCATTACGGCGATGCTGGAAGAAGTTTCCGAGCCGCCGGAAGTCTTGCCGCACTTTGGGCAAACGGGCGTTCTGTGCACTTTGGGGCTTCCCGTGTTGAAGGAGCCGCCCTCCTTCAGAGAAACCTTGACGACGTGGTAAAGTCACACTTTTCCATCAAGGAAACAATTGCTTGTCCTTGCAGACCCACTCACCCCGATCGTTATTATCACGTCCGCCGGCAATTTCGACAAGGTGCCGGCACTTCAAAATAAAAGTCTCAGAGGATTTTGAGGAGAAAACGGAAAAAAAAAAAAAATGCAATGATGAACTTGCGTATATGGATGACATAGACAAGACCATTTGAATTTGTGATAAACATAATACCTTATTCCAGTCAAATGGTCGTGACTCTCTCTCTATTTGAGAATAAGTGAATGAATTTATTAATAAAGCACTTTGTTTTACTAAATCACTTAGAGTGTAAGGAGTGGCAAAGAAACACAACATCGCGGTCTCTGGTAAGGATGTTGATCTATTCACAGTTAGAAAAGGATTACAGTGAAAATCACATCCAATAATCAGTCATGACTACAATTTTCCCCCCTCTGCTTCTGCTACACGGCGCTCAGTGGGAGTTTCAAGATTAGAAGAAGTTTCCTTTTTTTTTTACCCCTTTCCATTAAAAGCGTCGGGGGCACCCTGCTGATTAGCTTATTGCCGGCCGACTGCTAATCAACTTGTCCTTGAAGTGAGTTGCCGCTAGTAACTCAAAAAAGGTGCTCAAAGAACACGTTCATCAAGAGAGTGATGCAAACCACCTGAGGCCGGCGGTTCTGTTTCCAAGGAAGCAATAAACATTCAGTGAAGTCTGTCATGCAAATGGATTTTATGATTTACATGATCAAAAATAAATGAAAGCCTCTGCCAATGGCATACAAGAATAATCAATGGCTGCAGCTGGATAACAGTAGTCACATATAACGGAAACTCATTGTCGTCTTATTTTACGACTACTTGTAATACAGTAGTATGATTCCGGGTTTCAACAGCTACAGTCAGAGCTAAAATAGTTTTTAGCCGTTTATTTCGCCGCGTGTGGTTTTGCAATCTAGCGCTGACGATGTGCAGCGATACGAGTCAAGCGGAACTCCATCCATCCATTTCCAATACCCGCTTCTTCCTGAGCTCACGGTCACGGGGGTCTGCTGGAGCTTCTCCCAGCTGTCACAGGGTGAAGGCAGGGTGACACCCTGGACAAGCGGCCACTTCATCGCAGGGCCACATGGAGGCAAAGAGCCATTCGCACTCACATACACACCGACGGACAATTTACAGTTTCTAATTAATAGGAAGCCGGAGAACCTGGAGAGAACCCACGCAGGCACATGGAGAACATGCAAACTCCACACAGAATTAGAACTCAACCAAAAATCAAACATTAAGGCATTATGTTTTTAAGTTTCTAGTCACTAAATAATAAAGCAAGCCATTTGAAAACTAGACATGAAAAAAAGCAAAAAAAAAAATCATTGAAATTTTCTTTTAATGCTCCTGAACTGAAGTACTTCAAAGTTAAACTTAGGGCACTGCATATTTAGAGCGAGAGCTGCAATAAGGTAATTAAAATAATCAAGCAATGTTTCTTTTTTCCTGCAGTCTTATGAAGTTATATTTTGATTAATAAGCGACTCAAATGCTGCCATCAATGGAAATAATAGACGCTGGCAAAATATTGCAGTGGTGAATTTCAGCACTGTGACAGCTCCTCTTGAAAAACCTTTGGTTGACCGAGCCGCCGTTTGACCGACCTCATATTAGCGCAAATGCTGTCCTTTCATTCTCAGGACTTTGAGATTTGCACCGTGCAATTTACTCACACAGACGGGCCAAAATGGCAGCGAGCTGGCGGTAGTTTGAATGTCAGAAAAGATGGCTCAGTGTTTTGACAACATCCGCTGTGAGATGAAAGGTTTGCCAACTGGGAGATATTTTGCACTGAGTCAGCTGCGCCGTTAATATTGTTCACTTTCTGAAGGCGCAGAGGGGAGAGTTGCCAGCCAGTCAGCCGGCCTGCTTCATGACGGGATTTGATTTTTATCAGTGTTGTTTTTGTTTAAAAATAACCTAGTAAAAACTTTTCAAGAACATTTGTTCATTCTTTTGTGATCGCCCGACTATTTTAATTTGAAATCGATTGTATAAATATTAAAACTTGACATGATCGAAGATATTTAGCACATATTATCAGGCTGAAATTCTCTATTGATGCCCTCCCTAAAAAGAACAGAATATGAAGAAGACAGAATATGAAATTAAAAAATCAATTTGCATTTGCAATTATTGTTGCAAGCTCTGCTGCTCAAAGTTGAATCAGTTGCGTTTGAGTTTGAAAAATAAAGATAAATGGTATTATTACTACTCAGTTTGTGTATTACTACAGTTTTATTTGTACTTTTTTATTTAATTATTATTATTATTATTATTATTATTATTATTATTATTATTATTATTAATAATAATAAAGTCTAATAAGTACCTTGCCAATTGCTGAAGTCCTAATGTTGTACTTTAGACAACCAACCCCAAACATGTGAACCTGTCCCTCGTCTCAAGTTCTTCCTCTGACAAACTGGACCTAATTTGCCATCACCAGGAGGCTCAAGCGGCCACAATGGGGGGGTGGGGGGGGTGGGGGGGGAGGAGAACTACCAACCTGACTCCTCAAAGTCGCGGTTCGCTGCGTTCCAGGAGTCCCTGATTTTGGACAAACTGGCCTCCATGGCTCGGAGCTCCACCTCGGGGCAGTTGCACTGCGGGTACTCGGCGGCGCAGCGGCACCAGCAGTCGCCGTCCTTGCACACAAACTGGCCCTCCTCGTTGCAGCCCACGTAGCTGAGGGCGGCCTGCACGAACCTGGCCTTCAGATACTCTGGCAGGATGGCCTGCAGACCTGCGGCGCACACAGACGCAGAGCAAAACGCAAAACAGGGGCATGAATACCAGATGAACGAGGAGAAGAGAGCAGGCAAGAGTGAGAGCTCCGGTCATTGCCGAACACGTCCCCAGATAATTTGCGTTAGCGCCCCGCCCCCGCCCACCCACCCCCCCGCTCCCTTTTCACACTTGACATATGCTTGGCAGCATGCGCCATATGCTGGGATTCACTTAGAGTTTTATTTTTACAGCGCAGTTCAGTTGCTTTTGTTGCAAATCATTACTGTCTGGGATTCACTTCAGAACCCTGCGAGTGCACGCAAGGAGGGGTGGGGGTGGGGGGGGGGGTGACGGCAAAAGAGTGATTGAAGCTAAATTCATTCTGACACTCTCATGCCGCAGTTATAAGCTCGCCAGAAGAACAGACACAGTGACAATTCCATCAGAAATTGGGGGGGGAGTTCAATTATGGATGGCCAAACCTTGCAAATGAATCTTGTTTTCGGGGCTCTGAACCAAAACGGAGCTGACAGAATCGAGGTTGTCATAGTTACTGCATCCGAGAGGGCCCGTCCTTGTTTCGGTCACCTAGAGGGAGACAAAACAGACGTGCAACAATAATCCATACAGTGGAGGGACTCAACTGATGACATTAAATATACATAGCGGGAGTTAGCAGGGAGTGATGAAGCGAAAAGGAAGACGGGACCGGCGCGGCCGTGGACAGAATGCAATAAAATAACAGCAGATCCCTTCGCCGGCTCCTCTTCCTGGAAACACAAAATGCATTATGCATCGCTAAAAGTGCATCATTGTGCGAATCATATTTAAGAGAATAACTCTGCGAGCCGCTGGGCTGGAAATTGAGTTTTGACACGGATCCCGCGAGGACGGTGTTTAAGTAAGTTCCGGTGTCGTCTGTCGGGTTTGTCTCCGCTCAGTGTTTCTCCATTACAAACCCCGCAGACACCCGGAACACGCTCAAAGCCATTACGCTGCTACTGTAAGCATGTCCTGTTCAGTTAGGCACGTGCACCTGAGGGTTCGCCCAATTGCTCAGCTCACGCAGGGTTTATTTCGCGACGCCATGCGTGGTTAGTAAGTTGAGGTGAACTCCATACGGTGAGAGGTTTGGCCACAAATGAATCCACGTAAACTTTCCTTTCGTCTCGTCTGGTGACGTACGAGTTAGGGCGGCCGAATCTCTGCTTCCTCTGAAAAGTTGCCCTACCACCATCATATACCTGTAGTAGAATCCATCAAACCTGACCGGAAGTAAACAAGCTACTGGAGTGTTACTGGAGTGTTGTGGCTCCGCCTCCCTGGGAGTTCTCTGTCTGTGGATTTAACTTTTCTTTCTGTATCCTCTAATATTTATTGATTTTAATCATATCCGTTGGAAATACTTGTGCCTTTTCCACTGCGCTGATACTAGCACTAAAATTAAAGTGTGGAAGAACCAGCTCAGAGGTTTAGAGGTAGAGTGTCCGCCCTGGGACTCGAAGGTTGTGGGTTCGATCCCCGGCTGCTTGGCACTCAGTATTCGAAGTTGAAATTGGGGGGTTCGATCAGCCAATGATTGCCGGGCGCAGCCACGTTGGACAGAATCCATCGATGGCTCAACTTCAACCTGAACCTATTTCCTGAAGCAATCACGAAACTCGCCGCCAGGCTTCCTTCATCGAGAATTGGAGGCCACTGTTTAACATCATCCGCCCGACCAGCCATGACACCGCTTGCGCCGGCTACAAGATGGCAACATACGGATTCGTCCTCACGCCATTACATTTACACACCATAAATCGTGAGAAGCGCCCGACTCCACTGCGAGCAAACACACCACGACTTCAGAAAACGCATGCAAATAGCGTGAAAGTGCTCCAAATGAATGAGAACAATGCAAAGACTCCTTACACGGTGCGTTTAGCTGTATAAATGAACACCTATTGCTATTTTGAACAAAATACAAAAAAAAAAAGTTCTTGAAATTCTGAGGGTACTCGGTGGTATATCAAAGCAGGTAATTTGCCAACTGGAGGTTTCTCAGAAGAGGTGACGACGCCTTCAGCTCTTTGTCACATTAGTCTTTAAGCATTTCCTGCACATTTTCCACGATCTGGCAGCTCGTCTGGTGGAAACTTTCAGCAGAGCGTGCAGGTGCTAATTTGTGTTTGAGTGACAGCTGGCATCGGCAGGTGTTGGCATCCAGGTTCACAAGTGGAAAAAAGATTCACATACTGTACTGAAGTAAAACATACCTCAAGTAACATAACTCCAGGAAAAGTAAGAAAGTGCAGGTTCTGAAATGTACTTAAGTAAAAAGTAAACAATATTTTTTTTAGCTCATTAATGTGATGAGAGCATTTATTGATCATTTGGCAAAAGTAAAAAAGTTGTGACTAAATAATGTGGAGCCAACCAACCAGAGACCTCGGTGGTTATCCGGATCATTTTAACAGCTTTACTTTCAATACTGTAGCTTGTTTCTTGTTTTTCAACTGCAGAACAACCAAACTGCAGAAACGGTTATGACCAGTGAGCCATTGAGCCATTATTGGATGTTCACTCTTTGAAAAACAATGACCAATTTTTCTGTACTGAATACACACTGAACAGTGACCCCCAAAGCAGAGGTACTCTTAAAATAATCTCCCTCTAAAATATGATCCACTTTCATATTTTACTGCACAACATCATAGTTCCAATAGCTCCACTTCACGAAATAGCAACTGTCATACATAAGTGAATTACTTTGAAACACAAATGTAATGATCTTCTTTTTCCAGTGTAAGAAACAGAAAGTACATATACTGTATGTGTGTGTACAAATGTGGGGAGTAAAAGAAAAAAGGTGTCAGAAAGAAATACTCCAGTAAAATACTGAAAAATCTACTGAAGTACAGCAGCAAAGTATTTTGACTTTGTTGCTTCCCACCTCTGGAATTTTCCCTTTAATCCACTCAGTCGGTTTTAACGTTTCAGTTTTGGTCAAGTCTGAATGAAATGCAGCCTGAGGAAGATAAACAAGGAGGAACTGATGTGGTGCAGCTGACAAAGTATAATTTGCTCTCTTCACTCTTGAATCGTTGCGCATTCAGAAGATGATGCAACTTTTCTTGCAACACAAAGCTCAGCGCAGAGATCAACTGTCTGCTCGCAATGGTGCAAACAAGCAGCGTTCTTTCTTTCTTTCTTAATTTCTTTCTTTCTTTCGGTTATTTGGCAGCCAGATGAAAACGGGAATAACGCGGCGTCGTCGCTGTTGTCAGCGGGTGCGAGATTGCTTCAATCTCGGCCAATCAAGTCGGCGTTCGCGACTCAGAGTGCAGGTACAGAGAGAAGAGTGCCTCGGCAGAGCTAAACACACACACACACACACACACACACACACACACACACACACACAATTCCGAAGACGTCGGTGCTCCCGCGTGGTAGCGAACTCCAGGAGCGAGTGTGTGAATCGAGGGGAAGCCACCAGGGACATTTTTAAGATCGCGCAGCCAAAGGAGGGAAAACACTCTGCTTTCCGTGACTGGACCCACGGGAGCCTCTGCGCACTTTGCACACAGTGTGTAGTTCATAGGCGCCAAGCTCTGGCCCGTGGGCCAAATTTGGCCGGCAGTGCAATTGTATTTTGCCTGTGAGGCCATATTAAATGACCAGTAGATCTGGCATGATGCCGGTATTATACAGCACACGAACTGCAAGACTACAAACCCCAGAATGCTCTGCTGGTATTCTTATAGATCATTTACTTTAACGGACTAAAAGTTCCGTTTTCTTGATTCACTTTTCCTGCACGGTTCAACGGATTCATTTGCCGAATCACAGCCCGCTGACGGAAAACTCCCGGCGTTCGACGATCGAGTCGTGCGCTCGGCCGCAAGTGGGCGTGCTGGGTGGCAAAGGTGGAGGCGGAGGAGGAGACTTGCTTTTTTTTTTTCTTCGTGCGCACCTATTCTCCGCGAGGTTAATAGACTCAGATCAGGTTAAAGCACGTAGGCGGTGGAACAGCAGCAAAATCTCAAGTGAAGGCATCTCTGTCCAGGGAAAAGGGAGTTCATTTGAAGGAAATGTGTGCAGATAGAGCGTCCTGTGTGTGTCCTGTGTGTGTGTGTGTGTGTGTGGATTCCAAAAAACAAACAACCAACCAACCAAAAATACACTCTTGCTGTCTGAGTAAACAGCCTGTGCGGTAAACACCATCATGTCCTTGTCTCAGTAATGGAGAGCCGCGCGAAGTGACTGCAATCCGCTTGTTAAATTGATGAAAACGGCATCGCTGAGTCGCTCTCACGGCTTTTTACCTGCTTTCTGACCGAGGTCCCGCATTACCATAATTCTCAGCTTAGTGCCTACGAGAAGGACATTAATAAGGGCGAAGGCGTATTAAATATGAATTTTGAGCTTTGTGGCCGATCCTTTTGTTATGTAAATGACCAGGAGACCATAGCGGGCAGCAGCCGTTTACCTGCCTGTGTTGACTGGAACAGGCGGACAGGTGAGAGTGTCTCATTTCCCGTTTCTACATATAAAATGGCCGACTGTGTCTGAGCGGAGGAATGACTCTCTGGGATGAGTCAGGCTTTGGGAGCCACTGAGGCAGGCGACTGGTCACCATTCCTCCCCTTCCCAGTGGGGCTGACTGGGCTTTACTGAACACTTGTACCTGTTCCTGGCAGGCGGACATAACGATCATTCAGTGAGTCTTCGGCTCGGCTTCTCTTCCCAAACGAGCGCTGCATTTAAATGAATTCGAAATTGAAATGTTGTAAATCAAAAATGTGGCGCCGTGCTGTTGTAAACACAATAACAGGGATAAAATAATATATAAATATATATATATTTTTCCCATCGGGGGACTGCTTGAAATTTCTATCGCCCTCGGGCTGTGGTTCGCTGTCTAAATGAATCACTGACTTGACGCATTAAGATGCGGCGCGGACAAGTGGATTTAACACACAGCGGCTGTTTGCGAGCGCATGTAGCTGCTAGATTAAACTGCTTATCAAATGATTGACAAACAAAGTGCAACATATTTTAAGTCATTGTCCGTTGAGCATTTGAGGCCAAAACAACCAGTGAGTTATGTAAATGGGAGGAGCCTGGTGGAAAACGTGAATTATCTGTTTTGCGTCAGGGATTCATGCAAATTCACGCGGACGCTGTCAAAGCAGCAGGAATTCAGCGTGCGGCTGCGAAAAAACAGCCCCACATGTGCATGTGTGTGTGTGTGTTGTGTGTGTTGCTCCCAGTTAGCCGCCATCTTGCAGCTAAGCATCTATATTTCTACGGTAGCCTGGTGTGGACAATCCAGCGTGCCTGACAGCACGTTTCGTATTTAGAGTGACTAACTGCTCACTCCCTCAAATGCACCAACGAAGAAGAAGGTGGACGAGGTATCCAGGTTTGGGTGCGCAGGCCACTGTAGTTCACTGACAAGCTCAGGAGAGGGAGGGGGAGGGAAAGACGCTGCAATCTAAAATGTAACCGCTTGGCGTCGCTGTTTCTTCTTCGAAATCTCTCTCAAACATTACACACTTAACCTTTAAAAAAGTGCAACGCTGGAACCACCACAAGAGCATACAAACATCTGGAGAAGAGCTAACCTTTAGTCAGAACAAAAAGCATGTATTAAAAAGCTAATATCACTCACAAAGCCAAAATGGGGCCACACAGCCAAGAGTTGCGTCAAATCAGTGGGGAACGGATGCGAGTAATTACCCAAACTGTGAAAAGTTACCTATGAATAGCAAAAGAGAAACTTTTTTGTTTGTTTGTTTTCTTACACGTGACGGGGGAGGCGCAGATAAAACCGATAGTGACTGGTGCTGGTAAACAAAATAAAATCAAATGTTAAAAAATAAAAGCCGAGCACAAGGAGGGAGGGAGCTTCTCTTTTCAGAGAAGAGATCTCTCGAAAACTTTTTTTTTTTTTTTTTTTTGTTTTTGCGGCAGGTCTTGAAAGCAGTCGCCGCATCCGAGGCTGAAAGGCAGAGCGTTGTGAGAGTTGTGTCAGCGCAAAACAGCGGCGCGGAATCTTCCCTCTTCCTTGAGCTGTTGGGCTCAAACTCTGGGCTCAATCATTCCTGACAACAGCCTGATTTAGAGCATGCACACGTTCACGCTGCACGGGCAGCAAACTGTCAACCTGAGGGGGAATCCATCTCCTTGCCTGTCATTCACGAATCATTGCCAAACAGCATGGCAATGTCTTCTTTTAATTTTATTATTTATTATTTTTTTATCCCGGGGGAGCGACAGAAGTAACGTCTCCTTGCTAGATTAATAATAGCAAACCCATGGTGTCAACTCAGTCGGAAAAAGAAGACTTTTGCTGCTGGGGGGCAGAAAACTTTTTTCTTTTTTTTCTTTTTTTCATCATCCGACATCTGCAACAAGGTCGATGAGCGAAGTACAGAGTGACACGACAATGAATAAAAGATGGCAACGTGTTTTGTGCAATATACATCCACTGTTTTCTGTGAGAGACACCGCATACTGTACATTTTTCCTTAAAAACAGCGAGTCTGGACATATTTTGCAGCAGTAGCCTGCAAATGGAAGTTTCTATTGTCCAATCAGTCAATGAGATCAAGCAACCAATTGAATTGAGCTTGAGAGCGATATTGGGACACATTCTTATGATACACAAGGGGAAAACTGGCTATCTCTATCTATCCATCTATCCATCTATCATCTATTATACTCTGAAAATCTGAAGCCTTCTTCACAGTCCCTCTTTAACTGCTTTGCTGAGTTCTGAAGTGGAGTTAACGCCCTTTGAGCAAAGATTTTCCTCATGGTAAAGTGAGTGTTTGAGAAAGACCAACTGGCTTTTTTCATTTATTTCACTTTAATTATTGATGCATTTAGACAATTAATTAATTGCGAGAAGGCTCACCGCAGGGGTGTGTGTGTGTGTGTGTGTGTGTGTGGGGGATTCATAGATTAATTTTCCCACACAGACAGGTGTCCAACTCAAAGGGAAAATTGGCCGAATGCAAATCTAAAGACGACTTCTCTTCTATGCATAGCAATGAGACCATCTGCGAAAAGAAGGAACCCAGCGGATCGGGGCCATGTGTGCGCACTCAGCCTCCTCTATTAGGGTTAGAAACTCCACCTCCCAGAGAAATACTAATAAAAAAAAAGAAAGATCCTTTTTTTGTACATTCCACAACATCCAAGACCTGAAGGGGAAATATTTTGTTCTGAGCGAGGAAGCGATTCCCAGAACGTGATATTTAAATGGCACAGAACTGATAGTGGTGGGGGGGGGTAGGGGATTTGGGCGCGCTATAATTGAGTACAAGATAATTGTGCTGACTGTGTTGGAACAGCTGCATTTAATGGAACATTTAATTGCACTTTAAGGCTTTCCTCGAATAAGCATTTTATCCCGGCTGTGCTGAGCGCGTGACTTGTTTATCTTATCGTCGGGTTCTTGCCTTCTCATCTGCTGACTGTTTGATGAATCCAAAAAGATGTGAGGATAAAAGTATATTTTAAACATATCAGTCAGCTCAAACATAACACAGCATCCATAAAAGAATAAATTGTGTTTTTTTAAAGACACCCCCGGAATTACAAATCAAAACCTGGAATCTCTCACAGTGCACCGATCGAGGAACAAATGAAACTGAATTGTTGCCGCTAAAAAGAAACTTTTTATTCTCAATGAGCGAGAGGGAGGGAAATGATCAATCTCAGTGAGCTATTGATCCCACATGCAAATGGTGGAGAGGAGGGGACACGCCGCCTAATGTGTCCCTTCCTTGTCCTATTAGACCTTTCATGATAGCAAAGTAATTGCAGCCTGCAAGTTAGAGGAAAGTTGGCCCCGGTCAGAAGGTGAGGGCTCTGAGCGTGTCTGTTAATGATAATCACGGCGGCCCCTGCAATTTTCTTTCCCCCCTCTCTCCCTCTTTTTCTTTCTTTCCTTTTTTAAAGTAGCGTTCAGATGAGAAATCCGATCACACAAAAGCTCATTCTTGCTTTATGGTCTGTCATTACGCTGTAATCTTTGTCTCTTTCAACCCAATTCATCTGTCAGTCCGGAAGCTCCGCTCCGTGTTCGGAATCCTTGAACCAGCGAGCTTTTTTAAGCTGGCAAGTAAAAAGGCCAGTCACCCCATTGGATGGGTGCAGATCTGCATGGCAGCTTCGGTATTTTCGATAGATCTGTGCTTTTACAATGTTTTCTAAGAGTTTGTTCGGGTAAAAATTCATCTACTAAAAGAAATGCATTAATCAAACACCAAGGTAACATTCGTCCGGCAGCACAGTGTGCAAAGCAGATCAATAACAGGGTGTCTGCAGGCAGCACAGGTAAGCACTCATGAGGTAGGTAGGTATCAGGTAGGGATCAATAAAGACAGTGGGCACTGTCCTTCCTCCAACACATTTCCTGTCCAGGTGGCGTTCACTCCTTCCTTCTCTTCATCTATCGCACTCTCAGGGCCTCAACTGCTTGTATTGGCCAAACCATAAGGAGGGTCCAGAAGAAGCCAACCAGAGGAGTTCATTCTCAACCACGACCCCTGCCAACAACCCCTGCCAACTCCTAGCCATCAGACAGGAGTTCAGCCCATATAAACTCCACATGGGGCCAGGATCTTCATTCTCCCTTTGGAAGTCACCTGGAGACTTTCCTTGGTGGGACTGGGGCTCCTCTGTGCCAAACAACTTGGAATCCATGTCCACGATTGCTTGTTTTTTTCAGTATTAAACCCTGTAGAACTGACAGGAGTACTTTTGTTCAACTTCTTTTTGGCAAACCAACACACCACCAAGTTCTACCTTGAGCTTAATTCTACGAGACAATCGAAGGCCGTCGTCTTGTGGACACCTCCTATTATACCGTCTCAGACATCTATTTAAAAGCCTCCCACGGGCGCACACGTGAGCTGAACCCTGGGCAAACGTGAAAAAAAAAAAAGAAAAGCATGTATGATTTACGCCATGTTCATCCGAGCTCCCGCGTCCTCTGTTCCAGCCTCCCCTCCCCCACCGCTTTTATTCACGCCGTGTTTTTCTTTTAATTGTCAGTCGTCGCCACGTTCCAGCAGCGAGCAAACATTCCCGAGTGAGGCCCGGGAGGCATCCTTTTTAACTTTGCATTGCACTCCGTCTGTGAAAGATGCGGCGCCGTCTGATGCCAGCCAGCGCCGTTCAGGGAACCGGCGCTCTGCTCTAAAAGTTGACACGCTCTCGCTCCCAGCAGCCCTGGCTGGGCCGCCGTTCAGGATGTGTTGTTTTAACTTTGCCAGGACCGAACCCAGAGACGGCGTTTGGCTCCGATCGAGAGGCTTTTTTTCAGAATTCCGACAGCCCGGGGAAAGGTTTGCGAGCGCGGCTCCTCGTTACCGCTCCCGAGTTCAAATATGTTTTATTTGTTAAGGAGGAAAAATGTTGTTCCACTTCCACCGCATAAAAGGGAGCAGAATGGGGGACGCTCATTAATCAGACTCGGAAAAAAAATCTAAAATTGTAAAAATTTTCTCTTCCAATGCGCACCTGGGGGAAAAACAACACACAAAAAAAAAGTCAGCGCTTCATCCGAGTTTGCTGAGAAAGAGGCGCTAACCAATGGAATTGGATGAACGTGATAAAAGGGCACCATGCTACAAGTCGGGTATTAATGTACCTTTATTATTCAAATCAGGTTCTGCGCAGTGCTTAGATGGATGGCAGTTTGGTGTGAGCCCCTCTGCAGGCCAACACGGCACTTAGCCCACCAAGGCGGTCGGTCCACTGGTTGGCGATGGCTCTGAGGCGCATTCATTATTCAGAAATGCAAAACTTTAATGTCGTTATGAAGGCGGCTGAGGTGCGAGCATTTCTCTGATGAAGATTCATGACTGCTGTGAATCCTTCGTATGAATAATTCCGAACCCACCTCCCCAAAAAAGCCAGCATAAAACGCCACTTAGCGGAGCCGGAGTTGTCAGAGTGAGCAACAATGGCCTTTAAACGGCCGCACTCGCTGCCTTTTCGGGAGGAAAGAAGCGGCGGTAAAAAGGAGAAGGCGGCGGCATTAATGTTTCATGAAAATCATCTCTCATTTCAAAATTGCCTCGTTCTTCCGCACCTTCAACAATTGTCGCTCGCTTAATCACGACGCTGTGGCAGATGTGAAAATCCACATTTGCATCCGAGATGCGTTTATGCCTGTTTATTCGGTCTTTGAGGATTTTACTGCGCTGCGTTTTAAGACTACTTTGTTGCACTGGCTTACACCCTAATGTCAACCAGCGGAGGGATATAAAGCTTATAAAGTAGGAGCGAGAATTGGGGGGTTGGCTGGGTGGGGGAGGGGGCGGGGGGTAGAAGAAGAGGAAAAATAGCATCAAAATGCGATTATGGTGTGCCCTCCAAAAAAGAGAGAAGAAGAAGCTGAAAGCCATTGGGAAACCTTTGGTGGAAGAGAGTGGAATATAATAGCATGGGGGTTATATTGCCAAAGTCTCTTGGAGGAATAGAAGCTCAGAACCCCCCTAAATGGGGACCAAGACGCTAAATTCGATTCTGTATATTCATTTTTATTCCTCCTGGCTTCGCATGTTTGAAAATCTGAACCCTATAAAGTCTTGACATTCAAATTCACGCCCAGGAAAAAGGAAATCAGGGAGGCAATACATATATAGAGAGAGTGAGAGGTGTGCAACATAAGCCAGTTTTAAACATATATGGCCATGATTACGTCAAGTGCTCACAGGGAACGGTTTGTAAAAAAAAGTGAAGCGTGAATCACGCTTTAATGAGCACGAAACGCCCGCATGTGCCGAGGCTGCCTGAACTGAAGGAGAGCATGCACGCGTAATAACGTTCCACTGCGGGAGAGACGTCGTGTTTTCAGCGCAGGTGGAAGGAAGGCGTGATTATCTGCGCATCAGCACCTGACAAAATTTGTGGAGAACACTGTCAGAAATCCAATATCTGGCAAGAGTTGCCCCGAGCCATCCTCCATCTTTTAATGCCATGCAATTATCCATCCTGCCCCACTGCCATCATTTGAGCGTAATAAGGCGGTGCAAGCTGGAGATCTCCTGACTTGAAATATGCCATAAAGACAAAAACTTTAAATGTTCCTCGCTGGACAACTCGGCTCCACCCGTGACGAAGCGCCGGCTCCGGACAGCCGGGTGTTCTGTTTACTCCGACAGCCGAACTCGCCCTGGAACGCAGCGATCCGTGTTCCTCTGCGGCCATTATCTGATTTTTGGGGCTGGAATCAAACTTTGTGTTCTACCTTCCCCCCCCCGACAAATGAAGCGGAACGGCTGCGTAACTGACTCAACACTCGAGGCCCTCACGGCAAATTTCCAACTAGGAACCCGCGCTGATCCTCAAATCTTTGGGTAAGTGATTCACATCTGTCTTTCCGCCCCCTGATCCCGGGATAAAGGGTTTGCAGGCGCCCGCTTTCGCTGTACACATAAAATCAATAAAGGTCCCACGAATGGAGGGAGGCTCTCTGAGGAAATTATTAAAATTGAAGGACTGATTAAAAAAAAAAAAAAAAATGATTACTAATTTTTGTGCAGCCTGTGATTATCTGGTAGCGCTGCTGGGCTCCGTCCTTTAGACCTCCTGGTAATTTTTTTTCACTCCACTGTAAAACATGCAACCTCCACAAGACAGGGGGACCAGTGCTCCTTGTTAAGAGGCCTTTGTTGAGGCATCCGCACTCATTGGGGTGAGTACGCATAAAAATAAATTCATTAAAAACAAGTTGTGAAAAAAGGATGCTGACATTGTGAATATTTTACATCAGTCACCTAAAAAACAAATTTAGCCCCGAGTGCTTTTTTCCTATTGGTGTAAATCAGAGGGGTTTTCCAGCAGCACTTTGGTTCAGCGCTGGCTGCCAAATCGGCTCAACGTCCACTTGCCAATTCACTTCAGAGAGTGTTCAGTATTATCGGTGATGGACGGTACTGTGGCTCATCAGTAGCTGCGTATCCATCACCCCTAGAATTGCACAAAAGCTAAATATGGCAATAAAAAAAACTGGGAATGGAAACACCTGAAGTTCAAATATGGCTAAAAGGTTTTGAAGCTCTCATGAGGAGGTTTTTCAGATGTATCCATATAGAGGTATATTGCCAAACTATGACCAGCTCACTTCAAGTGAAAATGTGTGGTTCCACAAGACGTTCAACGGCATCACGCAGCTCATTAAACTTCCTGGGTGACGATCCTCTCCCAGAAACCCCTCATTCGCGTCCGCTCCCATTCAGACGGACTTCACCTTTGAACTGTTACCCGCTGCCTGATGAGAACAGCGGCAACAGCAGTATAGTGACAACTGAAACAGCTGCTCCAAAGTGCAAAATTGTTTTGTACCTCCATCCTCCTCCAAGTGGGGTCTGGTGGGATGAGATTTGATGAGAATTACAGCTGATGCGCTTTGCACCATTCGACGGAAACGCCTGCAAATCGCAGTTATACTTTGTCGAAATTTTACAAATATCGCTTTTATTTCGTGAAAAACTATAATGGAAACGCAGCTAGTGATGAGAGGAGTTGGTGAATAAAAATGGGCTGATGAGCAGAAAAAAAAAAAGCCAAGAATGTTCTGATTTCTGCTGTTTATTACCTCCGGTTAGCAGAGCTCCGTCTTCAGAACTCGCTAATATGTGTTTCCACCCCCTGTAAGTAAAGTGGCGCATCATTCCAAACAAATATCCGGTAAGTGAATATTAATTAATCTGGATATCAAAAGGGATTTCTCAGCCGAGCCGGCGTCACGTACCGTCGCCAGAAGTTCAGATTAACGTTGTCTGCTGCGTTCCAGTGCAACTGGTTGAAATAAATCTTTGGGAGGAAGGGAGCGCGTGGCTTTCCTTTCCATTTCACACTCGGTTTCGAAAACAAAATCAAAGCAGCCATGTGAAACGACTCGCCGAATGTTGCATTTACACGTTCAGACGCGTCCTCCTTATTTTCGGCGAGACTTTGTTGCTCTGCCGGTCGGAGAAGGTTCGGCTCCAGTTTGGCTCATTCAACAGAAATCTCTAAGAGATGTAAAAAAATAAACAAATAATAAAAATGTTTATTTATGTTGTTGTCATTTTACATGTGCCGAGCGCTGAAGAGCATTGACCAGACATTTTCAAGCAATGGACCCTCGTTCTGCCAGTGATTCACATCATCTAAAACACTTTGGAAATGGGGAACACAAACAGCATCTCTGTGATTTCAAACAAGCTCACATTTCCGCTGTCACACGGCTCGCAATGCCACTGAAAACGGAAAAACTATGAGTTGTCGCAATATCAATTTGCCCCAAATGTCGTCAGTGTGAGTCCAAATCAACTCAGGGAAAGTAGCATCGACGGGAGTCTCGACGTTTGCTGTTGTGATTCCTCCACTCAAACTGAGAGAGCAGCACTGCTGCTTCTTATTTGTTGAGTTTCTGTGAGTTCTTCAAATTCGCGTGGCCGGTCTTTCAGATTTGATGACTCTGGCTGTGATTAACGAATGATACCGACTCTTCCTCATGTGGAAATCATAGTATATGTCCTCACAATTAAGGCACTGATTTGGGTTTAGGTTGGGTTTTATAATAATTGTGTACTTTTTGATAAAGGTTGCAGACGAAATGAAGCAGACACACAACTAAATCTAAGCAGGGCAGAAGGTTTTCTGTTATGCTACTTTTTCCAGTTTGAGAGCTCTTTCCGTGAAAATGAATGGAAAACACAACTTGAAAAAGAATGAATGGCAACAATCAACATCTGTTCAGCTCAATGATGAAGAGAATCATTTCAACGCTGATTGTTGATGCAACATTTTCCTCCAGTTAATGAACTGCAACAGAAATACAAAGATACGCTTGTAAATATTTATAGAATTTCTTCCTCGTCACAAACAAATAGCATGTGAAAGCTTATTAACCTAATGGTACCAAATAGTCAACATCGTGCTTTAGCTTCATTTCTTTGGTTCCGGAATGAGCATAATTCTTGTTCTTTCGCATTTGTTTCTCATCACACTGTGAACTACGGTTGAACTTCTGATGAAGTGTCCTCCTTTCTTGCATTATTACTTTTCTTCAGTTCAGTGGAAGAGGAAGGATTAGTATTCTGAGTATATTATACCAAAATATATGTTTATGGCAAAAACAAAGAAAAGTCCTCAGCCATTATTTGTTTCTCTCTGAGGAAACAGTTGTTGCAGCGTCCATGTTTTTGTTGTTGTTGTTGTTGTTGTTGCTTTGTTTGTAATTGATTCTTCAATGCAAAGAACAACTAAAACTGCTTTGAACTAAAACTTGGCAGATATGAAATATAAGCAATTGAGCCGCTTTGAAAGATTGCTGAATTTGGTCACAGCCTATTTGGTCGTGACTGTTTCACAATTAAAAAAAAAAAAAAATGGTTTTATGACCTTATGACAATATTTTATTACTGATAATAACAACTTAATTACTATGAAAAAGTCAAATGTTTTGCTATATGCTTGTAAATAGTTGATGACGCTGTGGTACCATTCATATTTCAAAGCAGAGACTGGACCATCCTGCCTCTGTTCCTTGTCATTTTCTACATAATGCCCTCTAATCTCAGCATCCTCGGTACTAAGTTCCTCACGTACGTAAGTAATGTATTCCGCCGTATGCACAGCGGTGAGTGTGCGCGCAGCATCGAGCGCACGGGCACCATCTGAAGAAGCTGACATCGCCTCTGATGTTACGCGGCTCTCGGATACCGTCGGCGCTGTGACGTTAATCTGTTGTTTACCGGGAGTGAGCGTAAACAAACTAAAGCCGCGTGAGAAAAGAGATAGGTCCGAAGAACAGGGGAGAATCGGGCTCACGGTGAAGCTCACGGTGAGGGGCAAAACCCAGCCAATCCCATTCACTCTTGTAGATTAGACATGACAGCGTGATGAATGAACACACAACCCGGAGGTATTAGCGGCGGAAGATGCGAGGCGATGTTTACAATGTAACAATATCTTGATATGCGTAGCGCGGCGTTTCACGTATATAAGAGCCCGTGAATATGCGCTTTGAAAGAGCAAAGACTGAGGCAAACAATGCGGCTCGCATCAACTTTTCATTCGGTCAAATCCTGCGCAGGTACGTTTGTACCCCGATGTCACATCAAAGAAGCTGCATATATGCATACAAATGAAAAAGCTCAGGGGAAAATTAGATTTTCCACCGAGGGGCTCAGAATATTTTCAGTTTCTCTTCGATGTCAATACCCTGACCACAGTTTCACAATGCTACATTTGGAACAGGACATGCTGTGGACCTTATTTTAACGACAGGCAGAGACAAATAGAAACTATTGGCGGCGGGCGGGAAATCTCACTCATTATGGTCAGCGTTTAGTAGAATTAACAGGTTTTTCATGCGTATTTATATACCAATAAAAGGCAAACATGGAATCAGGAACGCAAGACAAACAGAAAAAGAACAGGACAAAGCAATCCTTTAGATATTTGAGCATCACTCCATGTGTGTAAAATCAAACTGCACTGTCCTAACTGTGGTAGTGAACCTACTTGACTAATTCCTGTTTGATTGTTTTTCTAACATGTTTTTCTCACATCCCATTTGGAACCATATATCAGTTGGCAACGCAGGTTCATCTGCAGAGCAAACGTTAGGCCGGTGCAGCACGTATCCAAGTATAAAATCAGCAGAGCGGGGACAGAGCAGTATGTGAGAAACTATTCTGAACAATTTAACCCTCTGGAATAATATAATTCCAGATTGGCAAACGTCAATTTAAAAGGCAAAACTTAGACTTCCAGTTGCTCATCTATATAGAAGCACCAGCACCAATTATAACATTCTGTAGTACATTCTTTTTATGCTGCGTTGCCAAGCAGCAAGTGTTCAACAGGGTCCTACCAGGTTCAGACAACTATGGAATGTCATCATTTATTTCAGTGGAGGGAAGTCCATTAGCCTTTTGTCCAAAGACCTCCCACATTAATAGGATGAGGTTTGTTCTGACTGTACCAGGCTTTTCCTCCCGTTAAAGATCTACATCCTCTTTTTTTCATGCAGACTCTGGTGGAATGTAGTTCAGTAACTCAATTAATCATCTTCCATTTAAAATGAAAGCGGGTGTGCTGAGTTAATTTCAAGACTAAATCCACAGAGATGGGGGAAAATATGGACCCAGCTCTTCTCATTAAAACGAACCCAATCTGCTGATTGCAGAAATTCTATTCAAACGAACCACACAGGCCACAATCTAATTAATTCTTTGGTGATTGAGCCCATCAAGACCACTTGTTTTCAAAATACCATAATTAAGTTTATCCCCTGAAATTAAATATAATTTCATCACTGTCTGCATGACACACACACAGAAAAAAAAAAAAAAACAACCGCCGAGAAAATTCAACCCGGTGGGCGTCCGTCATCCGTGTGCCTAACTGGAGCCGAGCGAGCCGGCGGGCGTTTACCTTGATGGTAGTGGAGGCGATCTGGATGTGGTGCAGCTTGTGCAGAGTACTCTCCCTGTCGATGAAGTAGGAGGCGGCCAGCTGGTGCAGAGCTTCCAGAGTCACAGCTGTGCCATTGGATTCGGCCACCTCAGACGTCCGACTCATCTTCCGCTTGTCCACAAAGATCATTAAAGACTCTTCCCCTGCGAATATGTGCACACACAGAAACCCGGCGTGAAATTTCAATAACGACTTGCGCCTCGCTGCCACCCACGCTCCTCGCCAGGCGGCGGGAGCGCTGGCGAATATTAACCCGCAGTCGGTCAATAGCGTCACAGATAAATCTATAAGGAGACGGTGTGTTGACAAGGAGCGGGAAGACTTCCACTGATTAAATAGAATATGTATATCAGCTGGAGCAGCAGTGGATTTTGTTGTTGGTTTTGTTTGCAGCCGGTAGACGCTTTAAATGTGTTACTGCCTGTTTCCCCTGAGGGCGGATGGGTTTAGTCTAAAGGTCAACGCACCACCTCACCAGGTCACCTCCCTTTCCTCCCGCTGTCCAATGATATGCCTTGAAACTTCCATAACATCCAACGGCATGATGAAATATACATGAAGACAAAAGCCTTAGAGAAATACTGGTGCAGGGAAGAGTGCTTTTTTTTTTTTTTTTTTTTGCCTCCACCAACAATTTTTTATAAAATGCTGTTTGTTTAAGATAAAGATGCAAAAAATTTTCCAAATGTGAAAAGAAATGAATGTAAAATGAAAATGTTGACCATCATCTTACATTGAGATGCACCGATACCAGTTTTTTACAGAACGAGCAGAGTACGAGTAGTTGCATTTCCGTACTCGGTGATACCAATTACTGAAATAGGCTATTTCACATTATATAATTATTTTATTTATTTTTTTTTTCCAGAGATGTTCTGTTATTCGAACAATATTTTTTCCTCGAGCAAGTTGTCATATACATACATATACAACCAGTATCTGTGTCATGTTATTGGCACATATTTTACAAGTATGAGTTGAGTATTAACCCCCGGTATCGGTACCGATACCCAATACTGGTATCGGTATTGGGGCATTCATAGTCTTACACATCTATATATTAAGTAGTAATGTTTATAATACTACTACTATTAGTGGCAGAAATAATGACAACAGTAAGGATTGTGAGCAAGAATGTTAAGTCAAGAACAATAATGATAACCAACAAAGGTTGTGCACGAACTGTTCTTCTTTTGTTTACTTGGCCGACACGATGTGCATTCATTTGTGAAAATTCTTTTTGAAAAACTGCCGGTATTCACGAGTTTTTGCACAAGAGAAAGGAGATGAAAAGAGCCAGGCGCGGAGCCGGAGCCAGATTTGTGCAGCCGATAGCCATTGGAGCTTTGTGCAGAACTGTGCAGAACTCTGGCGAACAGAAATCTGCTGTTACAAACCCCGACAATGTACTGGGAACGCACTGGCATTTGGAAAATGGGAAAAAAATAACAACAACAACAACAATTGTTCAGATGTAGCAGGAACATTAGTACAATCTGACGGCTGTAAAGTTTGCTTAACTTGTAGATTGTGACTCATTCCTGGAAACAGTTCAGCAGAAAAAAGCCAAACAAAAAAAAGAAAAAAGAGAGAGATTGACGGCAGAGAGGCAAAATAATGGAATTTGTGCCTTGAAATCACTCAACCAAAATGGTATCTTAAAAAGAGTTAGATAAACTTAATTAACCTTAGTATTAAATTTGGTGGTTTCTCCTGATTATTTAGCAGCATAATTAGGTTCACTGAGCTGAGGATGAAAATCAGGTCAAGGGCTACTCTTTTTGTAAAAGAGTTAAAGTTGAATGCCGTGCTGTGTCATGGTGAAGATCCATTTTGCACGGCCCTGTTAATGTGGATATTAGTCAAAAGGAACCGCTTGTTTAGTAGCGTGTGACAGCAGATTGGAGCATTTAAGATGATCAACGTTAAATTGGCCTCATGGAATCATCTGACTTCATGGTTTCTATATTTAATACAATATTTCATGATGGTTGATGGTTAATGAAATCAAAATAACAAAAAATGTCACATTACTGAGCCAATTTAGGGGCCCTATAATGATTTCCAAATGTAAGAATTAAATTTTTGTGGTCTCCATTCCAGCAATAAACAAGTTCTGTTTGGTTAAAAAGCTCCTAGTTTTAGTTGAACAAGTCCCACAAAAAAGACTTCATATGTGGCTCCGCCTTCGAACAGCCCACTCACTTGTGATTGGCCAGCTGCTCACTGCTAGCACTAGCCTATGCAGTGAAGCCTCACCCACTAGAAAAAAAAAAACAAAAAAAAAAATCTGCTGAGGTAATTGTATGATGTATCAACTGGGCTTGCAGTGAAGAAAGTCAAGTAAAATCTGAATAACAGTAACACAGAAAAAAGCCAGCCCGTCTATTAATGTGCAAATTGTCATTCTTCACACTTGCTGTGTGAGCTGGCACGACAAAACAGACACGATAAAGACCTGAAAAAAGAACGTTTTTCATTACATATATTAATTTAAATGAACAGTCTCTCTGTGTCTACGGGTGTTGGCTTTCCACAAATGAAGGCTTGAGACGTAGCATCGAACAGCCCACAAGGGATCACTTTTTGGCAAACTCACCGCTGAGTAAGTCAGGAGTTGTTGCATTGAAATGTTTTGGAAGAAGCCCTTGCTTGTCAGAAACTTCAGACGTTGGCAGCAAACAAACCAGCGTCCCAGCCTGGTGCTGTGCTTACCTCCCAGTGTGGCCGAGAGCAGGAAGTGCGTCCCGTATTTCCTGATGATGTTGTCAGTGATGGCGCTGAGACTGGGCCGCCTGCCCAGCTGCCTAATGGTCTGCAGGAACTCGGGGTCCAGCGGCAGGGCGAAGCCATTGTTCTCTTGTCTCTCCAGGGCGAGGCTGTTCACCTTCCAGCGGCCGAACTCCCTGCCACGCAAGCAACACGGACACGCACTTCAGTGGGAGGTCAAGCAGCGAGCTCTCCAAACTCACAACAAGAGAAGAAAATAAAAACATCCAGCCGGTGGAAGCTGTTGGCATTCAACACGCAAAAACAACTGGCGTGCTCGGTGCTCCAGAGAGCCGCTGCATGGGTGACAGGAAGTGACAGGGATCCGGGCGCCGCTCGGAGACCCTTTCCATTAGAAAGACAACAAAGAGGGAGCAAACGCAGCCAACTGTTGTGATTTCCAAGTGGACAAGATCCCAGATTGGCCCTCGCTGGGAGACTCGTCGCCAGATCGGTTTCCTCGCCAGGCGTAAAATATGATGCCGGCATGACCCCCCCCCCTCCCCCACCCTCTCCACACACACACACACACACACACAACACCCCCGAGTGAATCTCGCGTGCCACTCTTTAGAAGATGAATGGGCCTCACGCTGCTTTCGCCTGGAGGCTCGGAGGATTGCTTCGCACCGCGGCGAAAACATTGTGTTTCTTCCGCCGATTTTGAATAATAGCACAATCTTTTCTCATCTCCAGTGGCTTCTCAGAGGCGCCGGCCGGACAGTCTGTAATCACGGATGGAGTCGTGCCGCTTTCGGAGGTGGGGACCGTCATTGAGCGAAACAGTCTCGCTTTAAAGGTGTTTTGATATTCAGCCCCGGCCTTGGAGCGAGCCAGCTGCCTTTATCTGCCGGGACACGAGCAAGTGCTGCTGCTTGATGCATAGATTAGCGCTATTCAAATACAGCTGAGGAAAAGGAAAAAAAAAAAAAAGGCCCTTCAACAGGGGAATAATTTGACACCTTCTTACTACCACAGGCAGTTGTCGACTTTTCATTTAAAAACTAAAAGAACAACAATTTTTTTTATGTATTTGGGTATCACTGTTTCCCATTTGTAAGCTTCCACGAGGAAACATTTGTGTTTCAGAAGACAGCAGCACTTTAAGTCATGTGTCCATGTCTATTTCCTTGCTTAGCATTGTACCCTATAGTAAAGGAAACTGTTAATGTGTAAGATGAGACTTCTACCGCGGCCTTTTCGTGTTTCTTACACGTTTTCACAGCCTGAAACATTTTAAAAAAGACTCAAAAACACGGCCGGAAAATATGTTAATCTCATTATTTTAAATAACACCAATCACCAACCCCGTGCAAAGAGTGCACACACGACACAACTACGACGATGAGATAAATGCTGATACGTCTGATGCTGTGGTATTTTTCTTGCAATTATTATTTCTTTCACGAATGGATTCTCTATTGAATTCCCCCGTTGAGCTGAAAACACAGCGTCCGTCAAACCCCGTTCTAAAAAAAAAAAAAAAAAAAATCATGGCAAGTTCTTACAGTACTAAGTGCCTGGCAGTTTAGAGTGCGTTCACGCCGCTTCAGAGAACATGATCGATGAGGACGGTAAGAGTGAGGCAACAAAATAAAACACCGAGTCGGGAGAATGGTTGAATCGATTAATTGGCTTGTGTAGATAAAAATCATGCAGCAGCCCCCCCCTCCTCCCCCGCCGTGTACTTCAACAGCGCCAATATGGAGTCCATATAGATCCACCACCCACGAAAAAAAAAATAAATAAACACGTGACCAGGCATTTGTAATTTTCACCACCAGTAAGCTTACCCATTCAATTCTCCTGGCCTTATACATTCCTCCAACAGCAGCAGCACAGGGAATTTTATAGGCCAATCAATCAGATTTTATTTGTATAGCCCAGATTCACACAAAAAAATCAATTTGCCTCAGAGGGCTCAAAACGGCTGAGGAAAGAATAAAAGAAGAAAAAAAAAAAAAACCCAAACAGGGAAATGAAGGACGGTCAGACTGGTGGGCCCAGTTCCACGGAATACCGATCACTAGATCACAACAGTCATTGACAGTGCATTGAAATGGGAGTATTGTGAATGGAGATGAAACTATAAGCTATTTTGAGGTGCAGTCCATAAATCCAGATGCACGTGAGCAATGAGCTGTAGAGCAGGAAGAGAGGGAAGCAGGTGTTCGTCATGGCGAGGCTCCATCCACGGCAGGCAACGCTCCATTACAGGTAGGGAGGGAATCGATAAAAATTTACCGATCCCATCATTGATACTGCTTAACGATCCGATACCTCACCGATTCTCTTATCGATTCTCAGGATGAGGCGAGAAACAGAGGACAAATCCATTTGTTTGCGTTGACTGTGTTTGATAGGAAGAAGTTCCTGAAAACAGAGATTTCCTGCCAGAAAATTAGCCGAGTTTTAAACCTCAACAGACCCACTGAATAACACAACAACAACAGTAGAGCTCCTATAGCATCAAGCTGGAACCAATACTATACTTCACAAAAATATAAACCATTCTTCCGAGAACAGAAAGTTCAACTGTTAAGTTTTGCTTTCTTTATTATTCATACAAGAAAAACTATTTTACATGATAAAATAGTGCTACCGTTGACAAGGTCTGAAGGAGGTTAACATTTTCTTCAACTTGGCTGAGCTGTGATGGCTACTAAACACAACTCATTGCTACAGTAGCAGTAACAACTTGCTGCCTCAACAACATGCTGTTGCATGCTGGCTGTGGGAATGTTCACTCTGAGTCAAACCACAGAGCACGCGAGCAAACAGGATCGATCAGCGGCGCCGTTCAGCGAGCGGCCAAACGCTTCAAACAACCAATCGAAAACCACCGGGCGCCGGTTTTTAAAAAAAGAACCGGCTCTCGATTCCCAGCCACGGTGACAGGAGAGGTTCCTGGAAGGAGCCGTGGATTCACTGGGAATGTGTGTCAGCTGCTTTAGGGGAACCCCTATGGATTCTGAATCACAGCGGTGAGCAAGATATTTACGTACGTTTGCATATTTATAGAGCTTCTGTTTGCGAAAATTCTAATTTGTTGACGCGTCGCTTGAAAAAGTAAATATTTCAAAGGAGCGAAGGGATTTTTTTTTTTTTTTTTTGCTCGCTCCGACGCGCCTCCCTTGTTCGCTCTGTGGACTCCCTCCAAGTCCCCGACGCAAAGACGCCCCACAGCTGCAAGCCTCTCGACAAAGACGCAGCGACGTTGCCTTCAACCCCTGAATGTGGTGCGAGGACTCAACCCCCCCCCACCAACCAAACCCTCCCCAAGGGTACCGGGCCTGCTGCCAATCAATGCCCCACCAATAATAACGAAACCCTGCAGGGATGGAACCAAAAAAAAAAAAAAAAAAACAGAGAACAAAACAGAAAGCAGCTCATTAAGAGCTGTTTCATGCCGGCGTTGGCTGGAACGAGCTGCCATTAGCCATCGCTCTCCCTCTGTCCGCTGGAAGGAAGTGAGCTGCGCCGAGGGAGAGGAGGAGCTCGGCCGCAGTGACAGACGTGTAGAAGTGGTGCCACGGTTTATCCGGAGGATACGTCATTCACTCTCACTCACACTCACACTCACTCACACAGGGAGAGAGAGAGAGAGAGAGGCGTCCACCCCCACTTCTGCACACGCTGGCTGCTAAAAGACATTCCATGCACGGACGACCATTAGGCGTTCCCGGCGACGAACCATTAAAATCCATCGCCCCTAGAATTGTGCAAAACCTAAATACGGCAATAAAAAAACTGGTGATGGAAACACCTGAACTTGGAAAAACCTCTTAAAAAGGACTAAACGGTTTTGACGCTCTCATGAGGAGGTTCTACACACGTGTCCATACAGAGGAATATCACAAAAGTGTCATGGAAACACCTTTTCACATTTACACGTCAGTGGACTGACGCACGGGGTCACGAGACTTCATGCGAAATGGCACATTATGATTTTGATTGCTTTTTTACAGGCAATCAAAGAGAAAAATAGAACAGCCATTCTGGAAGGCAAGCAATATAAACAAACAAAAGCAAACTTAATTCTTGTAAAATCTCGGGAGAATTACAGCTTATGCGCTTCACACCATTCATGGGAAACACCTGCAAATCGCAATTGTACCTTGTCAAAATTTTAGAAATATGGCTTCTATCTTGCGAAAAACTGTCATGGAAACGCAGCTTCTGAGACGCAAACACACACACAAGGCAGTGGCGGTTGGTTCTCTCGGCAGGAGGTGGCAGAGGGGCTGCGCATCTCAGCTACAACACCCCCGACCCTCCTCGCTATTACGCAGTACATGCAGCCTGCCTGCAGGGCCGGGTAGCGGCGGCAGTGGCGGCGGGGTGGGGGGTTGGGTACGCGACAAATCTTGGGAGTCCACCCGCCGCACAAGGCGCTCCGTGCACTCGGAGAACACACACTGGGTGGAGGAACGCGTGTTGTTGTGCCGCCTTGTTGCAGGGAGCCTGATTACTGACTACTGATTCATCATGTATGCTGTTTATAGGTTAGTATGTTTATAATGTTTGGAGGAAAATGTAGCTACACTGAATTTATGTTGCAATGCTTTTGAGCGTCTCAGTATAGAGCAGGACAGGTAGCAAACAGATACATACATATTTGCACAGTAGGTGGGAAAAGTGGAAAAAAGACACCCTTAAGATTTCACTCAATTCCAATTATTGTTTTTTTTCATGTGTTTCAAAGGGTTTGGCTGCATCAGATTCAGACATTAGACATCAGACATCAGACATTAAAAAAGTGGAAATTATTATGTTGTTTATTGTTAATAAGACAAAACAAGAAAACTGAATTCTTGTAGTTCTTGCACTCTGGATGCGGAGGGTGAAACATCCAGCTGTGAGCCGGGTGGAACTGTGCACGTGCAGCATGTGGGCAAATGTCAGTGACTGCAATAAAATAAAAACTGCACTGGGAGACTTAAGACCGATTCTGAGTACAATGCTTCAACCTTACTCTTACTCTCCAAAAATTCCACTGAAATTGCAGGACAACAATGGGTGTTTGAGAAAGATGTGCCTGCATCAGACACAAACAAATGAAAATACCTTTGCAACAGAAATAAGAAAATTATATGTGGCAAGAGTCCAGCATTGACCCTGAATGAAGAGTGCACGTGCATGAAAGGCGGAAATGGGTTGTGGGCGACCGTCCTAAAAGAAACTGTACCTTAAGACTCAAGCTTGGTTGTTAATGCAGTAGATCATAAACGTGTGAGGCGTCCAAAACAGAAAAAGAAGTGGAAAGAAACGCATTATTTCCCTTTAAAATGTTACGGTCGATCCCCTTTTTGTTCAGAGGGCCACATTTTTCTCAAAGATGTGCACAATGTGGCCTCACACAAACTATTCCGGTGGCGCTGGCCCACATGCACCAGCCTATTGTTCACGACGAGGCTCCCTGTCATTATTCTTTGTGAAAAACACCCAGGGGAGTGTCTGTGTAAAAGCTGCTGCAGGGTGGAATCATGACCCTCTGATTAATAATGATAATAAAAAGAAAGGTCACTAGATGTGTCAGGGCTGCGACACAATTTTCAAAAAAAAAAATAAAAAAAATAAAAAAAAGGCCGGAAACTTGGCTTCTCATGGTGTGAACTGCCAACATTTAGATTTTCTCATCAATAAAATCAAAGGAAACTGAACTGAAAGGAAACTGTCAGTAAAATTAATTTAAAATGAAAAAAAAAAAAATGACACGTGCACACAGAGTAACATTTGTGCTTAATTGAACCAGCACATGCGTGACGGGGGAAACTGCGCCGACCTCACGTAATTGATAAATTAGCCAAACTCCACGAGGTGAATCTGTGTGACTCCCGGAGATCAAGCAGATTAATCCCCTTCACTTCTTCCCCGCTTCATTTTAGGGAATTTACGGTTAAACTCGCCTTCCGCACGCAAGTCAATTAGTCTGGCATGAACGAGCGCGGTGGCGGCTCCGCCGCGCCGCAGTTGTCGGAGGTTTCAGCCGCGTTAATTATAACGTGATGAGCTACATCGCAGCTCGTTTCGGCTCATCACAGAGAGAGAAAGAGAGGGAGAGGAGCAGAAGAAGATTTGTCTCGGCAGCTGTGGGTGTTTGCATTTACAGTCACTTTCCCACCGTGGGAAGATTTCAGCTCAGTCGGGTTTTTTTTTTATTGGGCTTTGCTCGACAAAGGTACCATCCGTCTGCAACAACACAGCTGCAGATCGCTTGGTGGAAGTTTCAACGCACGTTATTCATATGCAGAGTCAACTTTTTCCTCCCCCTTCGTTATGTAATAATACATGCAGCAGTGGTTGAAAGGGTGAAAAGGTTAATTAAACAGCTTCCTTTATTTAATGGACTCACTCTGAAAACTCCAATTTCACAACTCACTTCATACAGTATTGAGCAGCTATTTTAAATTGATTATGCTTATGCATTATGTTGCAACAAATTCAGGTATCACCGCGAGCCAAGAGGCTTATTGCACTTATGAATTGACTTTTTTTTTCTTTCTATATTTCACATGCACGTGCACGATACACAGGAAAACAACTGCAACTACTATCCATTGGTACACAGGGATGAACGCAAATATTTAATGAAGGTGCACACAAGCGTTCATGCATACAAAGAAATAAAGCTCTTCCCACATGCACTCATTAAGCATAAATGGAGCTGATGAGCAGATCAACCTTTGCTACCTTTGCAACTTTGCTGCATGTTTGCGATGGGAACCAAACTGTTGCAGGGAGAGCTGACAATTTATTTTCAGCAGATTCGAGAATACATTTTCATTTCTGTCGAACACGAGGTTTGCAGAGCAGTTAAAAGGCGATGAAACTGTCTTGGTGAATCAGAGAGGCTTCTTGATGGATGTTTTTGTTGCGCCAACATTCACGCTTATCAAACAAAAATTTCACAAACGGGTGAAAACTCAATCTTTACTGTTATCATAGCCCATTTTCAGTGAAAAGAGACCCAGAAGAGGCAGAACAGAGAGATATCTGGAAGCGATAAGGAACGAGAAAGTTGCAGGAAGCAACAACACAGAGAGAGAAACTGACACCTGCAATAAAAATAGAGAGTGGCGGAAAAACTCTGCGTAAAATATGTAATAGAAAACAAATTAAAACTGGGGTTGAATAAAGGAAATAAGAGTTCATAAAGAGTCAGGGACTTAGCCTGACCATAGGTTTAAGTACACAGTGTGTTTGTGGGTGTCTGAATGTTGACAGGCACAGCTGGTCTCTCAGAATTGCTGGTGAATCACAAGCTATTGTCCTCTTATCATTTGAATCATTTGATGCGGCCCCACCACGCATTAGCTTCCAGGTACAAATGCAGTCAAAAAAACAGGAAGTGCAATTTGGCTTAATTGCACAAAATATAAATGTTATCTTCCTATCTGAAGCAAGTGTGAATTGTCAGTTCATTTTTGCAACTTGCATTGCAGAGCTTGAAAGAGGCAACGTGGCATCCAGAGTATATTTTTCTTGATGCTGCAAGACTGCATACTGCTTTTGCAACTCTCGACATACACTGATTTGTCCATTTATTGTTTACATGAAGAACTCAAGACAGTCTATTGTAATGATTATGATAAAATATTATATCAAAGTGTGTATATTTTGGTGTTCCATTAGGTTAATAGACATACCTTTAAAAAATGGAAAAAAGTCAATCAGCAGTTTTTGCTTAGTTATTTTTATTTTTATTTCTATTTTTAATATATACCATAGAAAGAAAAACAATTGCTTATTATCAAAATTGCATGAGCTAGAGCACATTGGTGCGCTTTGTACCCGAGTTACCCCAGATACCAAAATAACCCGCTGCGCAAAACAGTTGTTTGATGTAGACTCAAAGTTATTTCAAGGACCTCCCCAAAGAGAATTGTGTAAAATTGGAGAAAAGTCCTTCATGCCTCACTCTGCAAGATAAACCAAATTACATTTATTTAAAAGACCTTGCATGGAAACTCTAACTGCTGTTCTCAACATTGCCGAGATTTTCTTTTGGGCTGTTTTCTCTGCTCTGAGCATAATCTGATGTGACACTGATCCTCCTCAATATGCACACACTATTAGCAAAAGGGAAATGATTTTTCTTTCTTTTTTTCCTCCCTTTTTTTGAAATTAAGAATTAAGAAAACAAAGCGGCTTTTCACTTTTGCCGACGTCAAAAGAAATTGTGAGTTGCGTGGCGTGAATCTTCTTGAAAGGCACCTTCATGGCGGCACGTAATTGAGCTACTAATGATCCATTTGCTAAAAGATGAGAGTTTTAGTCAAATGAGAGTTGGGGGGCACGGTAGCAAAGAGAAGCAAAGTCAGGGGGTGGGGTTTCTGCTACCCAGAGCCACCAAGACAATGGGGAGCGGAAGTGAGATCAAGACAGAGAGGGAAGGGGGGGGACTTGAGAGTAACGATGTGGTTATAATACCTGCAGGTTGTCAACATTGTGCTAAACTGTCAACAACAGTTCATGCCGACATCAAACATTAGAGCCGTAATTTCTGAAAATCTCATTAAACGTGCAGCGAGATCCTCGGAAACAAACAGCACGCTGAGAAAAGCTCACTTTGACTTCCACGCGCCTTTGAAAACACGACCAGATACTCAAATAACACCGAGCGGCTTCAAACACTCGCAGTAATTAAGGCAGCAACCGCAGGCACAGGATTAGAATGAGTGGCATCAGCGAGGCAGAAGAAAACCCAGCACTGTCTTGGAAAGTTGAAGTAGGTTCAAAGTGCAAATTATGGGCATTTTGCTTATTTATAGAGTATTTTTCATGGCAAAACAATCACCGATAAATAGACAAAAAGAATGAGGGCGGACTAAACAGGATTTAAGTATCTCATTATTCAGGTGAGTGCAGGGAAGGGCAGCACACAGCTCACATTGTCCCCAACGGTTTCCATCCATTTCTGATTAAACATCGAGGCCTCGGGAGCTGCGGTTCACATTTAAGGTTTGCATTGGTTCCCTCAGGAGACCCAGACTGGTTCAAATTAGTGCAAAACAGGAACTGAATGAGTCTCTACGTAGTCCATAGGTGTATGTGTGTGTGTGTGTGTGTGCATGTGAGTGTTTGTGCATGTGAGTGTTTGTCCTTATACTTTGCCAGCCCTGTGATGAACTGGTAGGAAGGGTGAAGCCACCCTGAGGCCAGTGACGGCTCAACAGAGGCTCCAGCCTGACAGAATACAACTGAGGGTCAGTCGCAGTAGATAATGGAAAGAGTGTCAAAAAGCAATTACTCTTACAAAGTGACAGAATAGTTAATTTCCTCGAGCATTCCGTTGTTTTTTTTTTCTACTACCTTAGGGCTTAACACTAAGAAGGAATACAGCCAATAGTTTATAAATAACTAAATTTAACAATTCAGTTGATATAATTGTCCAACCGCTTTCTCTGTGTCGTCTGAAGCTCAGGAGTTGACAGGTTTGGGGTTTATTGGGGGAAAAGCTCAGTTCATTATTGGCTTATTACAGTTGGACCAACAAAAGCAAGAGCAAGCGCTCAGCATTTCCACCATCCTTGGGGATGTGACAATCACTGGGACTGTAAGCTGAAAGACGAAGCCATGCTGAGGTCCCACTTTTTTTGTTGGACAGATGAGCCAACGCAGCGCAAAGCCGTCTTAACTCAAATGTCTACGCAAAGACAAGAAGTACTACTGTAATTCTTGACTGTTAGATGCTGGTTAGATCATGATGATGGGAGCAAAGTATCAGCTTAGCAGTATTAGCAAAAACTAAATTGAGTTGTACACTACCGTTGCCTAAAATGTTTGGTCAGTATACATAAAAGGAAAGATCTTTCTAAATTAATGGTTTTTTTTATTGTTATAATTTAAGCTTGATGTGCATGTCTTTTGTTTTAACGTAATCAATAGATAGCCTGACAACCTTTGGGACTGTGAGGCAAGAGTGAGTGTGACACCTACTGGCTGGGAGGTATAAATTCAATAAATTGTTCTCTATGTCAGTTTTGATAACCGGAAAAATATTGTTTTTTTATTTTATTTATATATTGGAAAGTACACATTTATACAAATTCTCTTTGCTTTATATCAGTTTGGAAATACCTACTTTGAACATACAAAGGTTCAAAGGAAGAGTGAGTACTCATTTTTCTTTTTTTATCGTCTTTCCCATAATGGTCACCATTTATCTGTGAAGGCATGGAAAAGAAAACATTTTCCATTTTAGCAACTGAACAGCTCAATTTGCACACGTCCAAGGATGCTGCATCCATCTTCCAGCTGTTAGATGCAATAATATATTTGAATCACAGAAACAGTTCAAACCAAGGCAATTCTAACCTTCATTTACGTGGTTTTTAAAGCCTGAGAGATTTTTGCCCACTTGTCTCCTGTGATTGTGATGCATGGAAAAGAAAATAACCACCAAGAAAACATTGCCGTAATGTTATGGCCTTAAGTCACGGTGGGGAATTTGGAATGGAATGCCTGGTAATTTGGACTGTTGTACTGATTCAAGGCCAAGAGATCCACCACATCCTGCTCATAAATATTCCTGCCTCTCCTGCTCCGAGTAAACAAACAGAGGTCCTCGAGATCATCGAGGAGTCGGGGGCAGAAAAACAAAAATCACAAGCTTGTGTTTGCACAATCAATCGCACTCACTCACTCACTCTCTCTCTCACACACACACACACACACACACACACACACACAGCAGTGGAGTAGAATGATTAACATCTGCTTTATTCACGCTCGACCATTAGTGGCAGTTGTGCATCGTGACCTTCGCAACAAAACACTTCCCAACTACTGCTGAACGTACTTATGGTACTTTTGTCTGAGAAATGTGGCAGCGTTGTGTTGACGAACCCTGAATGGCTGCTGCTCACACAAAAGAGTCTCCGAGAAAATTGGCTTGAATGATTCTCTTGAATAAAAACTCTTAATTCTTTCATGGTTTGCATATAGAGAATAACAGCTCCTCCCATCATCCTTCTATAGTCATTGGGCCTATGGCGGAGCATTAGAATGCGAACCTCCGGGGGGGGTCTAACAACAACGGGCAATTTCAGCGCGTTTGTACCTACGGAAGCCATCAGAACTCAATTTTAGTGTTTTCAAAACGAAATGTGTTGAACGTCAGGGCGAGTTTTGTAAAAAGTGGGATGTGTGTGTGTGTGTGTGTGGGTGATTGCATTATTGATTTGTAGCCCCCCACCCAACAAATAAATATCACTTCACCTCAGACGAGAGTCGGCAAGGGCAAATCAGAGAGCCGGCGCGTGATTTGCAGGAGTGTTTGTTGACACAACGGCCGCTGATCCCTTTTGTGCAGCAATTTGTCACAACACCATTGACGCGAGATGTTTTTTTGGCCGCACCCGCGAGCCAAAGAAGCGGCGCCTGCAATCAAACCGAGGGATATAATGAGGCGTGCGCAATACAGTAAGGACTTAAAAGGTGACGCGCGGACAAAGGGACCGAAAGAGGCGACGCCAGCGCGACTAAACCCTGCGAATTCCTGGCATAACGACACGCCGACTCTGTCTCCTCATGATTATTGCATGTGGAACTACACACGACACAATCGTATGTGGCGTCGTGCAACGTTGCGTCAGCACACTTTTGTGTTTACGCAACGTACGCCGCGTTCAGCGATGAATTGTTAATCTTGGGCTCGTTTTTTTTTTTTTTTTTATATATCATTGTGCACTGTTTAACACTTTCACAGTGATTTTTCTACGTGTTTTTTTTTTTTTGTTCCGCTTCTATTTATACCCGTCGATAGCGTCCGGGTTGCGTCTTCCGTGCGGCTCGTTGCAGAATTCGAATAATTGACACTTTTCACGGACTCTGCGTGAGGAGCCACTTATTATCCAGAAACGACGGCGTGCGGACACGCAGCGCACACAAAGAGGGGCAGCGGGGAGCGGCCGGCCGTTCAGACCATCAGGGGGGAAATGTGGGAGATGCATTTATTGATTTACACCCCCCCCACCCCTCCCCGCAACGCCATAATCTCGGCGCACAGCTCCGCTGGCATCAGTCCTGATGGTCTGAGACCCTTCGTTTGGATCGATTGGCTGATTCTCCTGCATCATAAACAACAGGTTTTTTAGGTTAGTGTGCCTCGGCCCAAACCTTCCAATGCAGCTTTTTAGCTCAGCAGCGAGGGGGCCTATTAATACTACATTTACACCTCTGGTTAGTAATTTAAGCGGGGGTCGCTAGCACGCTTTCATTCTGCTTGAGCAAACCACACGGAAACAAGGAAAAGGGCTAAAAGGATAAAAAATATCAATAAAATATTTAACAGGCATCACCGCACACAGAGTGGGAAGCTCCCCCCCACCCCCTCCACTCCTCCAGCAAAGCTTATTGTTTAAGGTGAATCCGCTAACAGTACAATCAGAGCCACTGTGAAATTCAATGCAACTTCAAGAACCTTCATGTCTTGGATTTCCAAATTGACTGCTGCTCCAGATCATTATCCATCTGCCAAGATGTCAACACGTGACCATTCCTTTGACAGTATTTGTGCCGTTTAGCATCACTCCCTTACTCTTGACTTGCAAGTGAAAATTGATGTAAAATCAATTTAACATGTCAGTCTCAGCGAACCTTGAGCTGGCCTCGGCCCTTAAAGGTCCAGAGTGTAAAATGTTCAAGGAAGCTCGGTGTTTAAGGGAGCTCTGACAGTGTGATTCGTATTCAAGCCACTGGCAGCTAACTAGGAGCAAGACCCTTATTGCTCGACGTGTATTCTCATATAATATACAGTTGTAAGGGTTGGAAAACCAAATGACTTTTCTTGTACTTTGATTATACGCTTTTATTAATGTATTTATAGTCAGTATGTTAACCTTGAACTAATATGAAAATCATAAATCAAGCCACATTTTACACACTGGACCTTTAAGGAATATGACACATTTCAAGACAGCTGGCACTAGAACCTTGCTTGAGTGCACATAGCCAGAAACATCTGCAGAAAATATAGCCATACATTGTGATAGTGTCTCTGAAAGCCGCTTCCATGGACTTTTGGCCCTGATAACTCCCCCATCACACACTTGTCAGAAGCCATAAGCTGTGCGCTGGCTGAAGTCCTCGTCACCGTCATCATCGCTGCCGGAGATGCAGAGGAGGAAGCTGCCGCGCTTCCCTCCTGGAGACACAGTCACCCTCCGATGAGAAGACGACGGGACTTGTTTTCCACGATAGAAATCTCAATAAAAATGCCACTCAGGCATCAGTGTGTGTGTTGTGTGTGTGTGTGTGTGTGTGGGGGGGGATTTATTGGAAAAGAAACAAAGAAGCCACAATGAAAATGTATTAGAAATTGCGGCTAGCAGTCCCTCGCCTCATGGTCAGATATGATGTGGATGCATGAGTCATGGAGAGTTGATTGGTGCATTCAAGGCAGATGAAAAATTACCAGTGTGGAAATAGGAAATATTGAGACCGGAAGTAAACACACTCTATTAAATCGTCTTAATGGTTTGAACTCAAACAAAAATGAGTTATTAGGCTTTTTTTGGGTTTGGCAGATAAAAGAGACCATTCACTCACAAAACCTTGTTTTGAGCTCACTAATTGTACACCTGGTGAGAGGACCATGCTGCCAATATTAGCACAAAGACCAAAAAAGAAAAGGGGAAAAAAAAACTAATTAAGGCTTTTAAAGGGGCGGCTATTCATGTCGACTTTAAAGACAGGACTGCCTCACCTGCTTCCAATATTTACACAGAATTTTGTTTTTTAAAGGCTGGATGTAGTAACCTGATTCATAAGGCAATCAGTTGCCTTCCACAAACCTCATACAGCAAAAATGCAGCACAAGTGAGTTATGTGAGCTGAACGTTTGCTACGTTTGGCGTATGTTGAACATTTTGAGTTTTGTTAGTTTGGTTCATTTGGAAAACATGTTTCCATAAAAACCTTTGGCAGATCAGCTCGGCTTCAAAAAAGGAACTAAAAATCTACTTTGAGCCAATTCACACCAACTTTCATATTTCGCTTTGAGGAAGTTGGTTTAGTCAACGTTGTTTTGAAACATTTCAATGTACGTTAAAAAGGCTTTACAGAATCACAATAAGCGAGAATAAATGTGACGTTGCATCGTTAAACGATGTGAGAAATTCAACAATCAGCGCTTCAATCCACTCAGATCCGCCAGAAAACAGAGAAGGGGCCTTGACGCTCACAGGGAATTATATAAGTGGTGTTGTGGCTCCGCAGGCCGCCCTCTATCCATCCCGTGCGCCTCCGTCGTAAAGCAGAGAGCTTCCCCTACAGCGCTGATAAGAGGACGCGCCAATGACAACAGGGACATAACTAAATAAGACCCGGCGCAGCAGCGAGAGCGAGATGCGGAGGGTGAGCTCGCTCTAAAGGACAACGCAAGAACAATGAGGAGCGAGAAGAGAGCTGGGCAAATTAAACAGCGCCCCCTTTGTACGATGATTGTCACTGGGTGTACACAGCGGCTGCACTCAGGCAACCGTGGCTCCCTTCTCCTCCTTTCTGGCTAAATATGAGATAAGCGCCGTCCTTGTTAACGTGATATCTTCTGAAAAGACGCGCGGGTGTGTTTTCTGAATAGACGGCGCCAGTTGTTTGTTTCGCCTGATTTATGCTTCGCAGCAGGGGGCATTGTCGTATCTCCCTTCCTTTATGACTGCTTCTCTTTTCCTGCCTTCCGCCGCACGCACACGCACACCTTCCCCTGCCCTATAATCTCCTTCACGTGCGCTGTCTTATCTCCGGGCCTTTCACAAAAACGAAGAGGCGGAGTCGCAGAAGACGAGACGCGTTCGCTCCCGACTGAAAGGGAGAGATTACGCAGCGTCACCGGTATTGTACCCCCCCACCTGCGTTAAGTCTCCGTGCAAACATGTTTTCGCCTAATTGAAACAATAACCACTTCATAATTACAAAGGATGAATAACTGCCGGCGTGGAATGAAGTCGGTGCAGGGAGGCAGCGGGTGCCGCAGACGGGAGAGAGCGCAGGAGACGAGGCGAGAGTTATGGCCCGTGAAGAAGGAGAAGAAGAAGAGGAAGAGGAAGAGGAAGAAGAAGAGAGGAGGAGCTGACACGTTGGTGAAGACGCTGGCGTCTGCCGATGTCGCCTCCGCGCGCCGAGATCGCGGCCCGAGAGCCTCTCGCGTTCGCCGGAGCAATTTGACGACGCCGCAAGCATTTAAATTATTGAAAGAAACAAGTTTTTGTTCCCAGCAAACTCTCTCCGTGTCTGTCGCGCTACTAATAGCGGCGGTGGCGGCGGCTGGCAGCAGCAGCAGCGCTCATAATTGCTATAATTTGAAGCGTAGAAGTGGAGAGTGTGGAAAGCATCGACTGATTTAGCGCCCAGGTTCACCTGCCACACCAGAACAAGAAAAGAGCAACGTCTGGTTTTTGAAATGAAAAGCACAAAGCTGTTCTGGGCCTCGGGTGCTGGTTTGGACATTAAGTTCAGACATGGGAGGAAAGGAAAAGCACTGTTAAAATGACAAACTCTTCAACTTCTACTTGAAATGACATTTTTTTGTTCCATTTTCAAAATATACAATATAGGCCAGCGGCCATTCTGCCAGCAGGGGGGGATAAAGTTCTGATTCCTCTCAACCCACCCACCCCCTTGCCCCTCCCCCCACCCCCTCGACCGCCTGCCCGCTGACGCAAAAGGCCAAGTGAGCTCTGGAGAATATTTATGAGCGAGGGGGAGAAATTGCTCTGAGATCATTCTGGGGAGGAGCAGAGGGAGATAATGTGTGGCGACTGCGGAGGTAAACGCGGTGACAAGAGGGCGGGTCTGAATATTTTTTTTTTATTTGATCATCAATTACAAGTAAAAAGGGCCGCCAGCTGTTTTGCTGGTCTCGGTCTCACCGCAATCCTTTGGGTCGCGGGGTTTTCGGGAGATACATGGAGGTCTGCCTCGGCCCTCAGGTTGAAGTCTCAGACCTCAAATCCCATCACGCTGCGACTTAGAAGCAACTGAAAAGAGCTTTAGCGACTCACAATGGCCTTCAGTGGAGCAGTTAAGAGGCGGAACAAGTGTTTGTGGCCAATAGGAACGGATCGTTTTTTTCCCTGCCTCGCGATGTTGAAACCGGTCTGATTTGCAAGCAAACCGCTGCATTCGGAAGGGATTTCAGCCGTTGTCATTCCGAAGCTGAAGCGCATCCTCAGCCTCTCAGCTAAAGGATTTGTGAGAGTCAGACGCAAGATATCTAAAGCGTACAGAGAGAGAGAGAGAGAGAGAGAGAGAGAGAGAGAGAGAGAGAGAGAGAGAGAGAGAGAGAGAGAGCTGTTTTTCAGGCAATTGAAAGCACGGGACATTATCTCTCAATTTGAGTTGGTCAAAGTGCACTTTCTCACATCTCCGTGTGGTTTGTTCTCGCCGCTGTTGTTTTCAACTCCGATTGGCGCGGCTCGCTTTGAGCCTTCAGGGGGGGGAAGCTGGAGAAAGGGGGCCAGCGGAGCTCATGGGAAAAGGAGGGATTATGGACTTGATAAGATTGGGATTTCTGGATATTCGCTCACAGAGGTCAGTTAGAGAGAGTTCTGAGAAGAATGAAAGAAAGTTCGGAGCTCCAGTTTGGGGAGGCGGCGGCAGTCCGGAGCGAAAGCGGAGCGCGAAAGGGCACCGAAAAGAAGCGAGGGAGGCGGAATGAACGGCAACTGCGATGTCTTTGAAGGCAGCGAAGAGTAAAACAGTTGGGTGTGTGGGGGCGATGATGATGGATGTCGGGGGCAGCACCAGGCTCCTATCTGTGGCTGCTTTTGTCGGGCCGTCAGCTGCTAAATGCCAGCGTCAGTCATACCTGCGTTCACCTGGCAGGAGCGCCGAGAGCGACGCCGCTCGACTCGGGGAGATCATGCATCCGAGAGGGGGCGCTCTGCGATTCCGTTCAAAGAAAAGCGCAAATACAATGGCGCAGTTTGGTCGAGCCGCCGATGAAACTGTGCTGAGATGGCATCACAGGGGTGTCTTGAGATGCAAAGTGTAAAACTTTTTTCGTAAAATAAAAAGTACGACTGCGATTTGCGGGCGTTTCCATTGAACGGTGTCGAGCGCACAAGCCGTCAGTCATTCTCCTCGAATCTCGACCGGTGAGGATTCTCGTAATTCTCGCGGGACGAGATTCTCGTAAAATCTCGTCCAGCGAAATTTTACGAGAATTGCGTTTGTGTTTGGTTATGTTTCTTTGTAACCCTGTACGTCACGTTCGCTGACGTCTAAATGCCAAAAAAAGGTGTTGTGTCCGTGACACGTTTGCGACATACCTCTAATATGGACATGTTTGAAAAAAAAACACCTCGTGAGAGCGTCAAAATCTTTTTAGTCGCATTTGAGCGGTTTCTCCAAGTTTAGCTGTTTCCATCACCGGTTTTTATTGCCATGTTTTGGTTTTGCGCGATTCTAGGAGTCGTGGAAAACGGCTTATGTCGAGACACAAACGTGGCCATGCACGCGGGGTGGGTGTCAGTTACACGCACAACCTCGATGGGTAGCCTGTCGCCCCGAACGCGCTGCGACTCTCCTCCGATTCAAAGCTGCACTGCAGCAGCACCGCCTGGAAGCACTTGGTCAAGTTTGCCGTTTAAAAGGCATCAATGCCCTGATAATGTGAACAAAACTCAGGAGGAGGCCAGCGCACGCACACACACACACACACACACACACACACACACACACACACACACACAAACATTACCTGAGGTGAACGTGACCAACATGAAAGTGAACAGGACTAAAATGTCAACGTCTGCACCTGGTCTACAAAACTCTTGACAAGGTGACAAACCCAAAACATCTGTGACACGTTCACGCGCGCACACACACGACCACATCGCAATCCTGAACACTAGTGCCTTTAATTTCACCCTCTTGCCTGACGCGCGTATATACATAAAAAGAGAGAGAGAGAGAGAGAGAGAGAGAGACAGCCTGCATAGCACGATTTCAAACAATACCCCCGCCGCTTTCAAGCACGCGCGCACCGCGCTGTGCACCGCGCGCCTCTGAAGGCGTCCCGTCTCCCCGCCGTCACACATCAACCGGCTCAGTCAGATATCTGCTCTGTCCTGCCGAGTAGCGGCAAAATCCTCCCCGCGGTATCTCCGCTTTGACTTTTTCCGCTGATACGCCGCATTGTGACGGCGTGTTGTACTCGCACCGCATCTCGCAAAGAAAGAAAGAAAGGAAGAAAATCAGACACCGGGGGAAGCGTGCGTGTGTGTATGTGAAGCGCGCGCGCGCGCGCGCTCGGAGCTTTCATTTGTGCGCACGACTCCCTCCACTCAGTATTCATTTCAAAGATTCAGCCCCGCGGTTCAACTCCCACCGACTCGCCGCCTTTGAGACAAAAGGAAAAGTTTAACGCCGTCACCCACGCGCACTTGTATTGATCCTGCATACATCTACATGAACCTTTGTTGTTGTTGTTGTTGTTGTTGTTGTTTGTGTTCCTGTTGTTTGTTGTTGTTCCAAACTGAGGCATCGCATTCCAGACACACACACACACACACACACACACACACACACACACACACACACACACACACACACACACACAGTACCCTTCCCCCCCTCCCCTCACCTGTATATCTTGTACTTGGTGGTGAATCCCTGCTGGTAGCGCTCCGTAAAATCGACAAATTCCTGCGAGTGGTGAAAGGGACCCTTGTCCGACAGGAGCCAGGCCAGGGGCCCGGAGGAGCCGCTGAAGCCGGCCCCGCCGGGCTCCGCCGCCCGGGCCCCCGGTGACACCCAGCTCTGGAGCAGGCTTAGTGTTAAGCACTTCCATAGAAACATGAGGGCCGTCAGTCTAATGGAGATGCACGGGCCACTCATGCTGTTCCCCTCTGGCCCGGTGACTCTTCATTCTCCCTGCGCTCCTGATGAGCCCTGACCAACAAAAAAAAGAAAAGAAAAAAGAACAGAGATGACAGGGAGGGGAAACTCTTAGCGCAGGGTCGGTGAAGAGGAAATATGGTATAAGATTTTCTATTTAAAGTCATCTGGGGGGTTCATTAATTTAAGCAGATGTTGTCTGAATGCCGATATTATATTATCATTTTCAGTATAGATTTTAAAATGCAAGGTGGATTTCGAGGGATAAATAAAAGTTATGTATTCAAGTTATTTCTATTTCTTTCTTTTTACCTTTTTCAGTCAGTGCTGTAGTCCGAGATGAAGCAAAATCCCCGGGCAGGACGGTGAAGTTGAGTTCGGTTCCGTGCGGAGACGGGGAGGCATCGGACGCAAGTCGCCTACTTCGGCAGGGATCAATCGCAAAAAAAGATGAAAAAAAAAAAAAAAAACAGAAAAGACGCGCAAATAGAGGCGCAGAAAAGGCGATGGAGCAGCTCAAGAAGCGCTCCTCCTCAAGACGCCATATAGTTCCAGCGGTGGAGACGACGAAGCGCGGCGGTCCAAGTAGGTCCCAGCCATACGGGGATGAGCTCGCTCTTCAGCTGGGGGAAAGGGGGGGGGGTCTCACCGACTAAGGTAGACTGATTATTAAAACCTTAAACTGTGTGTTTGGAGATTCTTTAGGGGAGCGTCCTCCAATGCTGCTGCTGCTGCTCCGCGTTCGGAGAGACGCGCTCTGAGAGGCGCACACTGAGGGGCTGCTGCTGCTGCTGCTGCTGACGGTGGCCGGGCAGCCCCAGCAGCACGGGAGGGTGTGAATCGCAGTGCGTGTGAAGGCTCTCTCTCCCTCGCCTGCGCGCTCCGCCGCAATTTCATTTATTCCGGGGAGCGAGCGCACTCGCGGTTGGCTGAGACGTAACTGGAGGAAGTGAGAGTAGGAGGTGTTCATGGGTGGGGAAAGGGGCATGTGTGTGCGCTCTCGGCCTGTGTGTGTGTGTGTGTGTGTGTCATCCAGAGGAGGTGCATGGGGATGAGGCATGGTCAGAGTGTGGTGGTGTGCTGGAATCTATCGGACGCTGGGAAACAGGCGTGAAGTGCAGGATGGGTGACGGACTGTACGAAAATGAAAAAAAAAAGATGGGAAGAGATGTGTGTGTTTCTGTTTTAATTGATATTAAATGGTAAATTGCATTGTTTTATTTGTTATTGTTATAACAGTGTTTTAACACTTTTATAACACTGTTATATTATTTTTTTTTCTGGTGGCATCAAATGAACTTAGGATGGCAGAGGGAGAAGTTTGAAGGGGTGTTGAAAACACGCAGAGCTGTTTTATGAAATTAATAACCCAGAGGTCATCTAGATTGGCGGTGCTGCTGTTTGTATTGCCATTACGGATGTTATCTTGGCCCACATTAGTTTTAATTATTCGAATAATGGATTTTTAATTTTTAATTTTTTTTTTTACGACGACCACAATGATGATGGCGATCCTG
The DNA here is from genome assembly GCA_009823395.1 of Thamnaconus septentrionalis. Taxonomy (NCBI): domain Eukaryota; kingdom Metazoa; phylum Chordata; class Actinopteri; order Tetraodontiformes; family Monacanthidae; genus Thamnaconus; species Thamnaconus septentrionalis. Next base: position 20,155,084 of record CM020508.1, on the reverse strand, counting down.
CAGGAGGAGGGAAAGGATGTGCCCAACCCCCCCCGCTGCTATTCTCATTATCGTCTCTGCCTCCTCGTCCCTCTCCCTTTCTTCCCGCCGAATAATCATGACTTTCACCATCAGCAAACTTAATTAGATCTGCTCTATCCGAGCGGCCGCGTCGTCGGACAGCGAGCGCGGCGCTCGGATAAGAGGCAGGAGAAGCAGGCGAACGGAAGGAGCGATCTCCGTGCTGCCTTTCAGCTTTGCTGCAAAGACGTTCAAAGGGGGGGTTTTAGACAGGGATTGGATTAGAGAAATGAACACCATTGAGTCAAGAGACTCACTGGTTCCCCCCAACTCAAAGAGGAGTCCAAATCCCGTGGCGTGGAGACTTGCAGATTCTGGAGTAAGAGAATGACTTGATTTGTCACGGTTTCATCATCGTGTCTTGCATGGGATTGAGGGTGTTTCTTCTTCTTCCTCTTTTTTTTTTCTGACCCTGCCCTGCAGCAGTAATGACTTGTGCAGGACAACTACCTAATGGGATCGAGCGTCCTTTGTTGCGTGTGCAGTGTCGAATTTCTCTCTTCTGGCTCGTTGTTAAGTTGCACTGAAGGAGATCAGTTGAAGTTTGTTTGCCAGCGCGGGCTAAGCTCTTTGATGTTGTGAATAAAAGATGCTTTTGAGATGAATGTCATGGTTCATTACTTTCAGGGACCCACGTTGCGTTTCAGGCAGATTTTGTCTGCTGTTTCAGAGCTGGGAAAAAAAAAAAAAACAACAACTCACGAGTGCGGCGGAATCGAGTCATCTGGGTTGCAATCACCAATGTGCAAAGCTGGTGTGTTTCTTCAACCCTTGACACAGAATGTCTATGTGTGAATGGACGGAGGCAGGTCTGCTTGTCTTGTCGGAGCCGCCACCTCATTGATGTGCACATGAACATTTCTCGATTTGAGCCAATACAGCATGACCTAAAAGGGGGAAAGATACAAGGAATGTCAGAGGATAGGGCTCGTTAGCGCCAGGAAGGGCCAGGGAATGTATAGACACAAGTGACAGAGCAGGGACCTATAACAAGCAGTCACCCTCGCGCTCTTTGAAGCCACGGTAAAGAATGCAGGAGCAGAGCCTTGGCAACCAGATTATGTCAAGATGTCCTACAGAGGTTTTACAAACTCTCTAACTTAGAGAAATGTTGTTGGTTATTATTTTTATTGACTGTTACCATGTTAAAATGTTGTTATTAATGTTGTTGTTTATGGTTGACCTTTAAGTGCCACTTCAGTATCCATCACACAGTGATAGGAAACTGCTTCTTATCCCATTTCTTGTCAGAGAAGAATCTTTTTAACTGGTAACACCAGACTAGTAATGACTAGTTTGCTGCGACTGTAAAGCTGTTAGAAGGCACTGTATGGCTAGTTTACAAATCTGGCATTAACAAAATAGCACAATCCAGATTTGTGTTTTTGGCCACCAGAAACAGATTGATATTCACAGTTTTGTATCTATTTTTTATATATATATATATTTTTTTAACCCCCTGAAGCAAATGATGAGGCTTTGCGTCTGCTTTAAGACGAGCTACAGTTTCTTAATGTGTCTTTCGGGTGTTTGGTGATTATGGTTTGATAAAGTCATGAGTATGAGGCCGTTTTCCCGACAGTATTGGAGAGGATAATCAGCACATGGTTTGGTCCAATGTCACAGAGCAACAGCAGCCATCAAGGTGTTCTTCAATGTGTTCTAACCTTGCTCTGATTCATAAACAGGGCACCATGAGGCCTCTGCTTTTTTTTTTCTCCTTTAAAAGAAAATCCTGCCACAATTGCTGGCCCCTCTCCTGACAAGACAGCAAAAAAATTAACAAATTATTTTTGGTGCTTCAACATAAGTCAGCCACCCAGAGCCAGTCACTGATGCACACAAAAAGCTCACATACTGACATCTTCCATCAGTCAGGCTGACATGAAATGTTCACACCCCCTGAGGAGATGAGAATACCTTGCTGGTCTCATCCATTGCAGCATGTGGTGCTGGATTTCCCATTTTTACCTCCTATGAAGTAAACTTTCATGGCTTGGCATGAGGGGCTGAAAAATGCCTTTTTTTTTAATGATCTTACAACAACAAAAAAATGGTTGTATTGAATAATTGAAACATCCTATATCCTTTAAAACCATGCTACAGTTATTGATATAATATATAAAGGCAAGGGGGGTGTCATCTACTAGCTTGCCCTTCATATGCACTATTAAAAAATAAGAGCAGCAAAAATATAACACTTCTAGCTAGTTGAATCTTGTACATCCGTGAAAGAGCCCATAAGAAGGTGTTTGGGTAAAGGAGGGGCAGCGAAATTCTGAAGGCAACTTGGCTGACCTTTGGCATTAGAGCAGTTCAATCAGTTTCGTGACAACCAGCTGTGCCTAACTTTTGGCACATAGGACGGAATTAGCTGTGTGTGACCAAACCAGGGTGAACCTCTGTGCAGTACATTGTCAAACACAGATTGTAAGCAGACTACAATGACAACATTTATTGTGGAAAGACTTTGGTTGTGATACTTTAAAGGTTAAAATGTCATCCAGTGACACAACTGCAGTGCCCACTTGTTTCTTGTTCTTATTGTTGGAGGATAAACGGCCTTTCATTTATTGGTCCCTTGGCAAAACATTGAGGTTTCGCTGCTGGACCAATTTGTTAAATGTTGAACGTGAAGGTGCACTTTGTTGAGCGTTTAAACATTTACGTTTAAACACTGGAAACACAGTCAAACCGACTGAAACCCATGTCGAATGCCAAGCCGTGCGTATCGTAGAAATCTCTCTCCCACTCCACTCAAAATTTCATTGGTCAGCAGGTTTAACCTGGATTTTTGGTCCGTAGGAAAAGGGGTACATGTCTCCTCAGTGTTCAGTCTCCAGGTTGGTGTCAAGAGTTGCCCTCAGATGGTGGACAACAAACCACAGGTTTCTGAGGTAAGTAGGGAAAGCAATGAGGGAAATGCTAAATGCTAAAACTCCAGCCAGAATAATCACTTAAATGGAAGCATTTCCCTGCGGCAGAGCTCTCGTCAGTGATGTTGCTCCTCTTTCCACAGCGCCACAATCAGTAGATGGTCTCAGCTGCTTGGTCATTTTGTCAGGGAGCGCTGTGGCGTGTGTTCTGTTGGTTGCACTCAGCCTCCTTCCCTGTCCTTCTGCAGTCAGCAGGCAGTCTCATCTGGCTCAGCCACTGGAAAAATAACACCTGCTGAATTGCAGCCTCTGGCCTGTCCGAGTCTTGTTTCTGGTGATTTAGATATTTCAAAGCTTACGTTGGTAAGGAGACACTTGGGTCCATGGTGTTGACATTTACTGACAGCCTTTTCCATTAATATTTTGAGTCTTGGAATAAAAGAAATCTGCAATATTGTTATTGACTGCAGCTCAGAGCTTCTAGTGGATAAGCATTTTTTTCATTAGCTATTAGGGTAAGGTGAGGTGTGTTTTTGTCTTGGTTGTCGAGGAAACCCTTGATGGCATCTCTCTCTTCTGAGATTTCTGCCTTTAGGAGGAATGCCATCCATAGATGGCTACACATTCCCATATTCAGTGTAGGCATCACAGACATGTCACCCCATTCCTGCAAAGTTGTAGTCACTTTGGTTTGTAGTAAGCCTGCCTGCTGGTGTCACTGAGGTGCCGTCCGGTGTTACCACAGTCTCTTTTTGTTCCTGTGGCATACATCAGATAGATGCCATGGATCGAACTCCCTTGTCCCTTGTCCTCGCCTCACGCTGCTCCACCGCAAAGTGAGGTGAGGTTTCTTTTGACCAATGAGACTTGGGCTGCAGAAGCCTAATTGCTCATAGCAACACTATTGACATATACCTCTATCTTAGTATGAGTTCGTCAAGGAACATGTGAACCAACTACTTGAAGCACAAGTGATCAAAGAGAGCAGAATCCCCTGTTAGTCTACTATTCTTGTTTAAAAAAAAAAAGAAGATTGGATTCTCCACATGTTATCAAAAATGTTAAAACAAATAATAACAATAATAATACTAAGAAAAAAAACAAAGCAAAAAGAAAACAGAAACTATCCCAATTCCAAAAAGCACCATAAAAAGTCTATTGCACATGAATTAGCTTTGCAGGAAAACAACAGTAGATCTGCTTCAAAGGCAAAATGGTATGGATCTCTTTGAGTTTGTTTGCACAGGTGGGCCCAGTTGGCAATTACTGTGCAAGTTAGTCCTGTGCTGCCAACGCATATGCTAATTGCTCATGGAGCATTATAGTTATTACTGCAAACAGATTTTGAGCATATATATATATATATGCATATATATATATATATATATATATATATATATATATATATATATATATATATATATATACTTGGACATGGACCGAAGCCCAGACATGTTTTATTTTTTTTTTAATTGGTTGTGTTTGTGTCATTCAGACTTTGCACACGTCAGTTATGTTTGTTACGTTATTTTTTACTGTATGTAAAGTTTGTTTTAGTCCTCAAGTGTGTCCCCAGCATCTTTAGCCGGATTCTGAGACCAATGATTTTGTCTTTTAAGACAACAAGGGCCAGCATGTGTGTTCCAGAGTGGCTTTGAGAAAGAAGAGTGGCCTCCAATGTCAACAGCGACTGCTTCAGCCCAGCCTATTGTACTCAACATTGTTATTTTGTTTCCATGCACCTTGCATCCCTCCCTGTTTAGACCAGTAAAATGAGATAGAGTGAACTCACAAAAAAACTAAATAGATGAAAGGTCCTTCAGGGTACCAAGTGGATGACAAAGCTGATAGGCTTTCACATTTCAAGTTTTCAGTTTTTTTTAATGTCAGTTTGGTACTTTTAGTTTCGGAAAGTTTCGTTTTTGTCAATCATCTATTCAAAATTAATGATACTTCATAAAATTAGTTGGTTCATTGTTGTAATTGCGGTACCTGTGGTTTGTTTAGTGTATAGACAGTCAGTGTAATTCAATTTATGTTTAACAACCTGGGAAATTGGTGGGGCAAATGTTATTGTATCAATGATCTGTTAGGGTTAAAGTCGATACGTGAGTATGCTGTAACTATTTTACTCTAGGCTGCTGTAGGGTTCAGCATATTAATCAATATTTGAATCACGGTTCCAAACATCATCAGATGCATGGTTGTTTTTTTTTGTTTTTTTTATTGAGCTACATGAAGCTTGTGCTGCTGGTTGGCTCTCTGGCTTCTCATACCACTCATTAAGTGTGTCTGTCAGCGATTCTTGGGACACTAATTCCCCCCCACTTTGCCGAAGCTCAGAGGCCAGATGACCAAGTAAACCTCAACGTGCCAAAACTAGGGTACAAATTAGGGGTATTGGACATTTCCATCTGCTCCAAACTTGTGGAACATTTGAACACTGGATATTGGATCCGCCCCATCTTGACTGAAGACACATTTTCTCCTCAGCCTTCCTTCCTTCCTCTTTACAGAAAGAAAAAAAACATTGTATTACCATGCTGTTGTTATTCTGTCCGTCGTATTTTATTGCGCTTTACTTCCGTCTACTTACAATGTTGTATTTTACTCTCATTGCATTGGCGGTAATTGTGGCACTGGGGACATATTTGCATTTCATCTTTGAACCAGTACTCTGCAAAACACTTTGGTTAGATTCTTTTCTTTCTTTTTTAGATTCATATGTTTTTAAAGCGCTAAATAAATCAGCATGACTTGACTTCCATGTTTGTTTGTTTTCCTGAATAGTTTGAAGCATGTTAAATTTATTGGAAATGAAACCCAATGGAACTGTAATTTAAAAGCACTGTCTACTGGTGAATGGCAAAATGACTCATTTTGATTTCAGAGTTGAAATCTGAGTGTTGTAGCTGTTTTGCAAGGTTATTAGGGCTCTTTGGTTTGGAGTGATTTACAAATGAAATCAGCTTTGCTGAATAATAATAATGTATTATTATTCAGCAAAGCTGCTTTGCATGCAAGACTTTTGATCATTTTAACAGGGCATTTTTAGGTTTGTCAAAGAATGTACATATTTATTAAGCATGCATAACTTAAGATATGATAGCTAGCGACTGGCATTCAGTCCTCACCATCTAAACTCATTATGAAAGCGTCACCAGTTCATGCTCCACATTCCAGCATGTAAAATGGGCAGCAAAGGAGAAAAACACCTTCTACAGGTCGTCTTTCTATCAAAAGCCAAGTCACACAAAAAGAGACATTAACATTCATATTCACACTACAGACAGTGCAGATATTTTTTCCTCCAGCTCTTGAATTTTCTGCAGAGACTCAGGCTGACTATTGGAATATTAGCAAGTTTATCTCTTGTTTTATTTTTTTAAGCAATGCAGCGCCACTCTGTGCCAGTGCGCCGTGTGGCATCTATCAAGCACACCAGAACAAAAGCAAGTTGCAAATGGGTTGTTTTAGGGTTCAACCGACGCACTGGTCTGAGGTCTTGTCTCTGTGTGAGTGTGTGTAACCTTAGAGGCGAAGAGGGCTGAGGCATTTACTCAGCACTGAGACAGATAGTCATTAGGGGAGGTAAACATTCACTTAAGCCTGAGCGTGCTCGTTGATGCCACTCAAGGGTCTCCGAGAGGAGCGATCAGGGAGAGAAGTGAAGCTGAGGTTTTAATTAGCCCGAAAAACCTGACAGTGTTTGTCAGTGCTTTGTCGCAGCCTCGTTTACTTTGTACAATAAAATAAAATAAAATAAAAAAAAACATCATTTCCCAAACACTTTACTGACAACAGATAAAATGCAAAGTAACTCTCCTACATACAGATGTGATATTTTTCTTTTTCTTTTTTTTTCCGGTGGGGGGGGGTTCAGTAGTATTAAATGACCAGGGTGCCTGTTTAGAACAGAGCAATTCAAGATGGATGTAGTTAATGTATAAATCTAACAAAAAAAGAGAAGAGCGCTGCCATAAATGTTGTATTAAGAGTTGCTTTAATAAAAAAAAAGTAGCTTGGAAGGTGATTGGACGAATCATATATCATATTTACTGCCAGTTGGTAACAGCTTGACGCCTCCGACTGATGCAACGGGCAACACTAGACGCTCGACACGCCCTGTGGAGAGCCACAACGTGTCCTGGTGATTAACGGAACTCTTGCCAAGCCAGTCAAGGGTAATGTGGAAAACACATTTTTCTCTGTGGAATATATTCAGTGCTGTTTTTATTATGCAAAAATACCATCCAATGGTGATCCAACTATAGCTAATAAAGCTTCCATGGACATATTCTTTTTTATTATCAACATTATCTTGTAAGTCACTTCTGTGGTTCTTAAAGACAACTTCCAGTAACTTCCTGCTTTTGGCACAACACAGTATTGACATTTAATGATGAAATCAACTTAAAACTTTTTAGATTTTATTTCATTTCTTCTCTTCTTCTCTTTGCAAGATGCAGGGTTAAAGTCTCAGTAATCTTCCTGATTAAATGGTTTGTACCAGTGATCTGGCATCATGGCTTCAGAGATTTTTTTGTACCATATTACAGGTATACCTAAAATAACTCCACACAGAGTAGAATAGTCATGCACCTCTTAAGATAAACATTCATTGTCCTTAATTTGTGTTATTCAACTCTTTGTTTGTTTGTATGTTAGTGTAATTTATGTTGGAATAAATGGTGGAAGAAGTACTTGAAGACAATATAGTTGTTTATCAATGATTTCTGTGCCTACTAACACTGACCCAAGCATTTTTTATTACTGTTTGTCCAACGTATCCTCATGGTAGGTGATATTATACTGCCGCTGTGTTACACCCTTCATATGTCTTTCTTATTGTCACACACACACACACACACGCATACACACACAAACACACACACACACACACACACACACACTCATGTTGTGGATGGGAAACCTCTCTGTCACCCAGGTCAAGGCAATCTCGCATGTTGAAAGTAGTCTTCCTCTCAAAAGACACAACAAAGAGCAACGCAATAAGAAATGGTTGCAAAGAACAAGAGATGGTGGGAGCTGTGGAAATGGTAGAAACACCAGAAATGGTGGCCAGAAATAACTGCCTGAAAACACATTTTCAGGATAAATCACAACCAACGCAACACATGCTGAGTGATGCTGCGTCTGCAGTCAGTGCAGAGACCTCAGATCATCATGGAGTAAACACTTGGACCACAATGAGAGCGTTTTTGCTTTAGATGGTGTTTGTTTAAACGTGAAAGGCCTGAGGCAAATGATAAATGGTGCATTTTAGGCAGACTGGCGATCCGCCTTAGGCTCGGATTGTGTGTTTTTTTAAATTTCTTTATGGCTTGGGTTGTGTTTTTTTTTTTTTTTTAAGGCTTGGGTTGTGTTTACACATAATAATCAAATTGCTCTAATTGTTTGGCTCATTTTTGAAGGCCAACATACAACAGATAGTATACAAAAGCCATGTTGAGGACATTCTGTTCAATCACTGCTCCAACAGGAAGGTCTGTGAAAAGGCAAACGTCCATGTCTGCTATGGCCTCCGGCATGGCCGGTTGTCGTCATTGTGGCGGACGTAGCATGGGGCCACATACTTGAACAAAACATTTATTGATACATGACTTTCTTGAGAGTTGATCCGAAGAGAGAGGAAGGTTACTTCACAAGACTGACTGGGGCACCTGCGCTCGCCTTAACTCCATGCGCCCTCTGCCACTTCCGTTGTTGGATGAATGAATAAATAGCACGGCTTCCATGTTGTAGTGCCTGTATTAGCGTTGAGCGAAAGACCTTGGTGTATTGTTGCTGCTAACAATGAGATGACGTGCATCAATGTCACACTATGCGACTATTGATTTCCCGGTCACAACCTGACTTACTTGACAAAAAAAAGTGGGTGTGTCAACAGACCTCTTTGCAATTTTACCATCAGCTCCGTTTGGGAGTCGATGATGGCGACCTGCAGCACCTTGCTTCATAGGTATATGGTTGGCAGAGGTTGCACAATGCTGATCCCACATCCTAATATCTGCAGCACTTTTAATGCAAGTCAGCCTCTGCTACTGAGTGAGAAGCTGCAGGCTTTCTGTGCCTCAATGATCTCCTGGGTTTCTGACTCCCTGACAGGCAGGCTGCAGTTTGTCCATCCGGGCCGGTGTTCTGTCTGACGCGGTGGTCAGTGGAGCTTCACGGGGGAATGTGCTCTCGCCTTTTCTCTTCGCCTTATACACCACCGACTGTCTGAGCAACTCTGAGCCACGTCACCTGCAGAAGTTTTCTGACGACTCAGCCTTTGTCATGTGTCTCAGGGAGGGAGAGGAGGGTGAGTACAGGACACTGGTAGACAACTTTGTAGAGTGAACTGAGCATAATCACCCAAGATTGAAACGTTAGGTAACCGAACAGCGTAACAAGTTCAGGTGAACAGACTCTATTTCCTGTGGAAATTGAGATCCTCAGAACCTGGGCAGCAAAATGTTGGAGATCTTCTACAAGTCTGTTGTTTCCAGCGGCATTTCCTTTGCGGCTTTGTGTTGGGAGAGCAGCGTCAGAGACGGTGACACCAACAGATTTTGATAAGATCATCAAGAGCGCTGGCTCTGTAATTGGTCTCAGGCTGGAGTCTTTTGAGACTATGGTGGAGAGAAGGACGCTGAATAAACTGTTATCCACCATGGACAATGATGAGCATCCTCTCCACCTCACACTGGTCAGACAGCACTTGAAAGACTTAACTCTAAAAGACTGATCTATCTCTATCTATCTATCTATCTATCTATCTATCTATCTATCTATTTCCATACCATAAATAATACTCCTACTTATTCATTATTTTTTGACAGATGTTTTAGATTGACCAATTTTCTTTATATACCCAATACACTGCACATATATCAAAAAACTATGCAGTGCACAAACAAACTGCACATTCCTACAAATGTAAAATTAATTTTAAACATCCATTTTTATCCAACACACTAATCAAAGTGAAGATTGCACACTGTCCCTATGTCTCACTGCCGGTTGTTCCGTGTCGCGTTCTGACATGTGCTTGCTTTACAATTGCCTTTGCCTGTTCATGCATACAATGTATGCGCGGCGTGTGTGAAAGAGAAATAATAAAATGTGTCAGTCTCTCCACAGAGGAACAAACTCATTCTCCCCACGGCAGCCTCCCCAGATGCTCACGCTGTCCCTGCTGCTGCCTCCCCCTATTGAACAACTCTGACATTCAAATATTCAGGCAAGGTGTCGGTGACAGCCAGGGCTGTGCTTGTGGGCACCCGTGCATGCATGCATACCTGCAGGTATGTGCACATACGAAATGATAAGGGGCCCCAAGTGAGATCGTGCTCTGCTGTTCAGGTTGCCAGACTTTCATCGGGGATTCCAGTTCATTTGCAGAGGCAATATTGTTGCTTGCAAATGTGGCCAACGTGGTTTGGAAAACCATTAACTTCTGAAAATGAAGTTGCACGGTCAGGACTAAATCGTTCTTCACTGTTTTATCATGTGGGGAAACATTGGTCTGGCTAGCAGACTTCAGCAGAAGCCATCCACCCCTTCCCGCTTTCACTGAGTAAAAAAAAATGAGGCTGATACAAACACAGACCTTGACCATGAACAGTTTGTGTTCCCCCAAAAAAAAAAACTTTAATCGCACATTCAGAAGAAATTAGCTTCAATTTGCAAGAAAGTTAGCAGGCTCGCCTTTGGCAGTTTTTGTTCTCTTCAAATCCAATTCAAAGAACTTTATTAATTTGTTTATTATTTATTATTAAATTGGAGCTTCATTTGTGCAGAGCATCAGTACCATCGTACATTTCCTTTACCCAACAACAGAGCACAGTATAACACACACAACATACCAACAGTCCAGCAGCGGTGAACGCAGTGAAGCTTGCAGAGTACAGTGCATGATATATAGGCAATAAACCTTAATGAGTGTGTTAAATCAGAGCTAATGCACAAATAATAGGCTGGCTGACAGAGCAAACATTCAGCCTCTGTGACCTGTGCTGTTTACGTCTTCCTGGATATTTTTATAACAGGCGGGATAATATGACCGTTTGCATGATCACATCCTTCTAGGAAACATGATTTAAGTTGCATTTTTGGAATAGGTGCCCCGTGGCTCAATTCCTTGGAACCGCTGGCCAGCTCACCTTACGATTCCACGTATCGATCCAGTTTGACGTCACGCAGTGCCGTAGTCAAGACCGCACCAACCGAGACGGAGACATTCTCAAGACTGCAGAGCATCAAGACCAAGACAAGACCAAGACATTTGGAGTTCCAGACCAAGACGGCTTTCACTACAGTATTGGATATGACTTCCTCTTTCACCAAGCCTCACATCACCTGCACATTATAGATACAAGATGTGGGGGCCTCGACACTAAAGGATTGTGTACATCCTCTCGGTGTTGCTGGTGTACACAGTGTCGTCAGTACACTGAATGTAGAAAGTCTGAAATTTCTCCATGGGAATGATTCACTTCAACTGACTGCAGCGCTGCAGCGAGCGGCTGACTCATGAGGGTGACGCATGTAATCTGTTGGTTATTAATCCAGCCGTATCGAATTATTGTGTTTGATTATTAAAGTGTGAGACGCCGCTCCGCCCTTTTGACAACAAGCTCATGACGCAGCTCTGCATTGATCAACTCCTGGAGGTTACCGACTGCAGAGCCTTGAAATGGGAATGTTGCACAGCCAGACAGGGTTGTGATTGAAACAATTATCACTTTGAAAAGGGGGAAATAGGAGACGTTGTCTCATCGCGGAAACGTTTGGCCCACAAATTTGCTTGATATCTAGTCGACAGAACAATAATGATGATACTCGTACTTGGCTTACAATTTATTCTCTTTCATGTTTACGTTGCCGCAGTCATTTTCTAATTATGGTGCAGCATATTCGCAGGGCGACCAAGGACGTTTTGTCCCCTCCAAAGACGGAAAAGCAAACAATTCACCGTCGCTGGACGGTGTTTTGATTTTTTTTTTCTTTTCCTTTGGAAAACAGTGATTTTGGAAGGACGTTGTCTGGGCTTATAGAGGGCATATAGGTCAGGGGTAGAAAGTGCTCGGCCCTTTGCCTGTAGCAGCTGGCTGCTGATAAATGACCTCAGCTATCAGCTTCCAGAAATGGCCGAGAGCTGTGCTCCAATCCTCTCAAAGCAGACAACCCTGATTGGAATGCTGTTGCTCACCCATCATCCGAGAATGCAAATGGCCCAAATGGCTGAGTACAATCAGCCAGTTTTGGACACTTGTGCCAGTCAGTATTGAATGCCAATGTGTACTTCTCAAGTACCGCAAAAATGACAAATATTGTTTATAACGTTTTTATCAGATTCATGTGCTGATGTAGTGACGCCTCGGTACAGATGGCGTCCGGAAAGAAGAAAACATTGACAAATAATTGTATTATTATTATTATTATTATTATTATTATTATTATCCAGGTTACAAATATGTGCTTGATAACATTTTGTTTATCATGCATGGACCCTTGATAAGCTTCTTACCTTGTGTCACATACACATACAACAGCTTACCAATTTTTTTTTTGTAGTTTACATTAGAATAACCTGAATGCCTTGATAAGTTCCGTGGTTCTTAGGCAATTAGACGACTCTTTTGAAAGCAAGCGTTTTCCAGCCGTAGCTTTTAACCTTGGCAATTAGATGGACACCACGGCAGGAAAGTGAGCAGCAAACAAATGTGTACCATATTTAAAGCTATTTGCTATATGATGACAATAATAATATAAAGTAACCTGGTCCTGTGTCAAGGTTTTTATTGCAGAATTGCCCCATGCACTCTTTCCCCCATGCATTTCAAAGATCTGAATAATAATAATAATAATAAGTATCCTCCTCAGTAATGGCACAGCAACAAATGACTTTCCATAACTAGACCTTGACAAGGTTTACCTTTGTACTTTGTCTGAATAATAAATACTGTATATAATTATTATAATCATCGTTTGTAAAGGCTTTAAAATTTCATAGGCTCTTTATTTGGCTCATAAAGAAAGCAGGAAGGTGCACAGCGACGGAACTTTACAATGAGGAGCAGGGACCGAGCGGACTCTGGGACTCGGTGAAATGGGGCTGATAATGAGGTAAATATTGGTCTTTTCAATACTTGGATTGTTCTGCACAAGATGTTTGCTGTAATTTTATGGTCACTGTTTGCTCACTTTGGATCTGAAATAGCCTACCTGTGGACTATCACTGTCATGGGGATAGAAGTTCTACCAGCAAACTCGCTTTGCACCAGATCACATGCTACACTCATTAGCATTTTCTTAAAACTTTAGCTTAAGCCAACAATGTGTTCCACTGCATTGGACTAAACTTTGATGACAATACGATTCAGAAGATCTTGAAAAGGTCTGTGAGCTTCACAGATTGTGGGTATTGCTCAGTGTTGCGTTAGGAAGCAAAACATCATGACTACGATCTGTAATGTTCCAAATCTTCCAAGCGACGATGTCTTCTTCTCTCAGCAATATTTTGTTATACACTGATTCTTTATTGATTGTTTTTTTTTCATCTCTTTTTCCATGTTTCACATGTTCTATTTTAGAAGGAAAGGTTCTATGTCGATAATATAACCTGAGTTTAATGGCCCCTCTCATATGGAGCCACTGTATGTGTTCATGTTACCAGAGAGCACATGTCCTTGTGACAGTGAAATTCGACAGGAGTGAGATTCTAAACAGCAGACAACAGACTGGGGGGAAATATATTGGGGCGGTTGCAGATGGACAACGCCAAAGCACTGAGAAAGCAGCCTCAACTGGTTAAATATAGTGAATTTACAGTGTTTGTGTGTGTGTGTGTGTGTGTGTGTGTTTTGATTTGGCAGCTAGGCATGGCCAGATGCTGTTTTGGGACAGGCTCTCGGGAGAATAAAAGGCTTGGCTCTCTAAGACCTCATCAGCTGCCATCAACGCTGGGACAGGGGGGGGAGAAAAACCAAATAACTCGTGATCACAAGCACTTACCGAATAAATGGAACGTTGTGATCTGAGGGTGTTGCTGGAAAATGACTGACGCGGGAGTGGGAAGGGGTCTCTGCAGCGGCCGAGACCACGACTGCCACGTAGACACAAGAACGGCGTTAAAATGGCGAGAAGTGCATCAGAAAGCACTTTTATGCCTTAGCAGAGCACTTTTGCTCTGCTGGCTTTCACGCACCGATTTCCCAACATGGGCAGCTTGGGATTGAGTCTTGTGCTAAAGGATACAGGGAGATGGGGTTGGGTGGGGTGGGGGGATGGCTGAAGATTGGAACGTGCAACTAGAAGACCAAAGGTGTGATCACGCCAGTGGCTACCACTGCAATGAACCGGCACCGGCATACACCCACAAAGCGACAGATTTTTACCAAGATCCTGGACAGCACATGCAAAGTCAGGTGCAAAAGTGGTGGAGATCGGCCTGCTTCAATGCCGGTTTTGTGTCTGCCACAGAAAATATGTGAGGGCAGAGTGATTGGAGGTGGCAAAGAAAACGATAATTTCAGCCATGAAATTGTGACCCGGGGCTGTATCGTCTGATGGGAGGTGAGAGCCTTTGTTTCAACGCATTCTCTGGAAACACCCAAACACCAGGGTATGATGGGCACCATTTCCTCAGCAATAGCTAATCAAATGGTCATGTATGTTCATGTATTCACTGTTTTACCAATATAAATGTTAATTTAGATGTTATGTTCCAATTTGAACTTTAAACTTCCCCTGAACCATTTTTTTTCCCTTTGCAATCCCATCAATGACCACAAAAAACACAATGAGCTGTGTAGAACATTAGCAATGTCTTTCATTAATTTTTGAAAAAAAATTGCAAAATAAATGAAATTTCCCCTTAAAAGTTGAACAACTTTCTGTGAAAAACAACAAATACAGCAATATTCTCTTTCAATTAAAATTATTTTTTGGCATCAACTGACACACACTGCCCTCTGCCACATAAAATAAATAAAGGTGACCTGGTCTGTTTGTGTTTGGTTTGCGACCAGCGTTTTCAGTCAGGGTTATTATTAGTTTGATTCTTTTGAATTAAAGAAAAATAATAATTATTTTACACACGGTAATAAGCGTTGTTTCCCCGGGAAATGTTATCTTTTGTTTTACTTCCCTCAATTTGCGGTTCAACCCGCCGGAGGAAGCAGCGGTACAGTCAAAAAACTGGTGAGCAGTTATCGAGCTCAGGCAGACCACTGAGACAAAGTGCAGCAATTTTAAAGGCTCACGCATCTAATTGAAGGTTAATTAAAGGTGTTCATCACTGGCAGAGTGTTGATGATGGTAAGGGGCATTGCACTCGGAAAGAAAAATACTTTTTTTTTCATGTATATATCACTCTTTCCATATATATATATATATATATATTTTTTTTTTCCCCCTGGTTGGTGCTTTCTTCGTGGTACTCACTTGTCTGAAGGTCATATTTTCCAGACCTTTCAGATGTATGCTGCCTCATTACCCAGAGAGCACTAGCCGGCTGTTGCTTTACGCCGGGTGATTAGTTGTGTTTAGAAATGCGGAAGGGAAATTAGCATTTTGGACGTTTTCTTTGTAACAGCAATCACCTTTACTGCATTGGGTTTTGTTTACCTTATGGAGATTGCGTTTATTATTTGGAATAAAAGTGCTATGTTTTTTTTGTTTTTCTCTCATTTTTATGACTATTTTTAAACCTTTATCTCCCACTTCATGGACTTTCCCGAGAAGAGGAAAAGTGGGGGAGTGCTTTTGCCATAGGGCTGTCAAAAAAACCTGATAAACAGGACACACTTCTACCAGCACTGCGACCATAAAATAACATTTTCTGCATGTTTCCTTTTTCTCTTTCGTGACTTCTGTTTATCAAACGGGGAGATGTTCTGGAACCACTGCAGCTTTCTCCCTTGTCTTTTTTTTTTCACCACGGTCCTCCTCTGGTTTTATTTTTACCCAGCATAAATAAATGTATTACTTGAAAAGAGAGAACAAATGAGGCTTCTTTAAAAATAGTGGCATCACATTCACTCAGTGTTGGGCTTTCAAGATCTCGCACAAACTCGCGGCAAACACAAACATGTGCTCACGCGCTCATAAATCTTTCCCCCAGGGGGACCAACGGTAGCTAATTGCGGTCATGAAACTTGTAAGTAACCCTGTTGTTTAGCCTGAACATGATCAGTGCAAAGCATAAAACATCACTATCTGATTTATAACCCAGAGGAGCTACCTACTGAATTTCTTACAAACAAGTTTAAAGGTCAGTGTGTTTCTGAAAAATGGTGGGATAATTTAGTCTCCCCCAGTGCTACTTTGCAAGTCATTTACCAAATTATTGTCAGGTTAAACCTCAGATGTCCACTTTGCTGTACTTTCCCTACATCTGTTAAATGGGTGTGCCAGAAGTCCGTTGTAGCCGTCCTTATTTTATTGGCTGCTTAAAATAAACTGCTTTCCGGTGTAAGGAAATGTTTTCCTGTGCGTTAAGAAAACTCCAAATCTCTCTCAAAATATTTGGACATTTATCAGCAAGGAATTAGAATTGATTGAAGTTACCTATTTTCGGGGGAGAGAAACTCTGGTTATACATCCATAACCTCTTGGTTGAGAAAATCCTGAAAGGCAGCAAGATTAAGGTTATCACAGGGTGAACAAGGAATGAAAAGTAAAAATATCACGCTGCAAGGCCAAGGGTTTAAAAAGTAATTAGTAAGATTTTAAAATCAATCTTATACTTCAGTGGTAGCCATTGAAGTGAGGCCGCAATTGTAGTTTGTCAGCAGTCCTGCTGTAGAATTGTGGATGAGTTGCAGACACAAAGTGGCGCCACGCTTAAGAGAGAGGATAATGACTTAATCAAGTCGACAGACGCATAGATATTCACTTCAGGAACAGTCTGGCAGAGAAAGTTCTTGACCTTGCCTTGTTTGTTTGGATTTTGGATGACGACAGAATGTACTATGGCCGGAGCTCAGTCCCGAATGAATATTCTGGGGGCAAAAAATAACTCTCAACCAGGAGAAGTATACAAACTGAAAATAGGGAATGACCAAGCATTGATCCTTGAGGGACCCCACAGGTGCGAGGAGTGAGAGAGGTGAAAGCAGAGAGGACTTCTTCATGGACAGATAAATCTGGACAAAAGAAGAATACATTTTTAAAATTTGTCAGGAAAGAGTTTGAAAACTAGAACAGGTTAATGATCAAGGGAGTGTCTAGTCTGACTGGATTAATCAACTATCAATGGCGGACCTGCTTCCCACATTAGAACTCTGCTAAAATATTGAAGGGATTTGACTGATTAATTGATTGATTGGTTACTTTTACTGTCGGAATTCCTCCTGAAATGTGTCTTCTATCCGAGGCACCTGTTTCTTATACTTACAAGAAATCCCCTCAAAGCAATTTGCCACAAAAATACAAGACATAAAACAAAACCAAAAGCAAAACATCAAAGAGGTTGTGGTGCCTCCAAGTCGCTGCACTCACACTTTCTTAACATTTTAATAGACTGAGGTATAAAAGAGTTCCTCACTCTGTTTAATCCAACTCCTGTTGGATGACAGTAACTGGTAGTCCTCAAATGGAATATGTGTCGGGTCGGACAAAACAATGTAGTTTTATTTGATTGGATGCATAAAACAACAATAAGTCTGAGGCATGGTAGCGTGGCCCTCATGTCCAGCTCCTCCACTCCACATTGAATTCACATTCACCCGAGAAGGAGATGAGAGGAGTGCGTTTGCAACGCCTCTTTGTTTCCTTTTACATTCGGCGCTCGGCTGCGCACTTCTTCTCTTATTGTCCCTTTAAGATTAAGAAGAGATCAAACCTTCAGCTTCCAGTGTTTTTCTTTTTCGCTCAGCTTTTTCAAAACCTCAACAGTCTGATCTGGCTCCATATCCCATCGGCTTAAATCCTCAAAGACCCACTTCATTCACTGAAGGATTGTTAGGTAAATGAAGTAAATCCCTAACAGCAGAATTGCCAGGTAATGATTTCCTTAATTGCGCTTTAATTCCATTTTGTACCGTATTGACACCCCTGGGTGCGTCTCTGTGCCTCGCCTGTCTCCCAGCATTACTCTCGCTTCCCTAAAGAGGCGAGAAACAGCTCGGCTGCGTTCACGGTGGGTTTGTGGCAGGCTGACTACAGTCCTTCCCGAGTCGGGGGTTCCCCAGAAGATACAGACTATCTGGGTGTTGGTGTGGCGGTGTGTGTGCACATGAGCCATGCCCCCGGCTTGACTTGTCTCTCCAGTGCTGCACCTAAACACGATAAAGGCTTTCATTACAAATGCCTTTCGGGAGTACTGGTGGCTCGGCCTGGGTCTTTTTATATTATCTTTTTTTTTTTTTTTTTTTTACTGTATATGCTGAGAAAAATTGAGTCTTTTCCACCTGTCTCTGATAGCACTCAGAGATATTTTTTGACTCAGATCAGCTTTGATTGTTTCCCCTCCTTTACAAGATTGTATTTACTCTTTAACAATGACTTACTTGAGCTTTTCCACCCAATGAACAACTTTTTGTGTAATTTTTCTAATATCAAACAAATTCTGGAGCAAATTCGCGAGCTTTAAACATCGAGGGGGGAAGGCCGACCTCGTGCAAAGTGCAACGGGTTTTGGCAAAACATCAATATTTTAAAACAGGGGTGATAGAATGGGCTAACAACTTGGTGTCAGTAGGTTAAAAGCTCCAGAAATACCAACACCGCAGGCGTGTCTGCCAGAGAGAGCGGCACACTGAGGACTGCTTCAAGTTTTATCTTCTGTTTTATTGGCTCGTCCACAACAAAAAGCCAATCCCAGGGTGTTGTGAGGCTGGGAAATGTTGTCAAGCCACCACAGCTACACCTGGGACAAGGTTTCAGCGTGTTTTCAAAGATAGGAGAACGGTGGCGACGCAGAGTCTATGTGTGATAAAGCTGGTCGAGATTGCTCAGCTTTGTTAGCTTAAGAATACAACCACATGGGGAGAATTTATGATATGAGTCAATTTGTAATAGTCTAGATTCTGGATACATGTTATACTGATGTTCACTGTTTTATTTATTTATTTATTTTAGATCTATTGTGCGACTTAAAAAAAAAAAAAAAAAAGTCATGACTACTTGCTGACTGATTTTCTGACTGACTGTGCAAAAGATACTATAATGCCTTGCTAGCTCTGACTCGCAAATTGATCAGTACAGTGACAACAACTTTACAGAGAGGTTGGCAAACTCATGTCGTACAAATCATCCCACACGCGAAAAATAATTTTATGACTCAATATAATCAAATTATTAAATTATTGCTCAACAAAAAAAAATATTGGAGCCTTTGTTTTGTGTTCCTCATTGATTTTTTTTCTTAAAGTCATTCATTTTGACACAATAGAATGGCTCTACCAATTTAAAAAGGTGTTCAATTGTCTTTTCAGAATAGTTTTTTCCCCCGTTTCCTGACAAACAAACAAAAAATAAATATAAAAGAGCCGTTGTCAGAATTTCGATTTTCTCCAGTTTATACAGTGTGTTTAAACACACTCCCTCTTCTCTCCTATCTGCAAGTGTGTCGGCCAGCTTGCCTTCTGCAGTCGACCCGCTATTTATTCCAAAAAGGGCCTCTGAGAGCACCATATCTCAGACCGCAGGCAATATGAAATGCTGCATCATATTAGCCATAATAAAACCCAAAATCAGCTGATCTCAGGGGACCGTGCGGAGCAAATGTACATTCGCACGAGTGAGAGAAGCTATAGACTAACATATGGATCCCCTCCACAGACCGATGGCGGTGCACATTTTCCCCCACAACAGTTCGTCACCCACGCCACTGCCAGGAGCATTAGCATCGCTTCGGCAGAAAGTTCCTGGGGGGGGGGGTGTTCCCTCTGAAAGCGAAAGGAAAGAAATTCTCCCAGCCGGGAAATGGAAATGGATGGAACAGGTGCAAATATTGCCCAACAAGAGCCCAAACAGAGCAGCCAGTGTCAAGCACATGGAGGGGGTTTTTCGCGAGAGAAGAAATATTTAGAGGGCTTAAAACAGTGGTGGCAGTTAGACTCCACATCCATCACAGAGGAGACTGCTGTGTTTGTCCAGCGGAGGGCTGTGCGGGTGTGAGCGGACTGCAAAGTTAGCTAATGTGGTCGGGCAGGACGTGAAAAAAAATCCTCTGGATTACCCACATGCACACAAAAACAAGTCACAGACTCTCTCTCTCTCTCTCTCTCTCTCTCACACACACACACACACATATATTCTGACTACTGCAGTTGAGTATACAGTGAACATTAACATCCACCGCTTTTTAAAAAATTTGATTTGACACCTCTGTCCACAAACCTAAAGGGAGAGTATGTATTTTTTTTTTCTATGTGAAACAACAACAACAGCCACTGCATAAGGAAAAAAAAAATGTTGAGGGATTTTTGAAATACACTAGCAGGCAAAAGTTTGGACACACCTGTTTCTTCTTTATCTTCACTACTTTCTACACTGTAGATACACACTCGAGACATCCAATATATGACCAGTATATGTGGATTAATGTGGCAAAAGAAAAACAAATGTGAAACACCCATAGATGTTAGCTGTTCTAGATCATCTGAAATATAAAACTTGTTTGGGTTATTTCACACCTTTTTGTTGAATACATATTCCACGTGTTCGTTCATAGTTTTGATGCCTTATTGAGTGACAATCTACAATGTCAATAGTCATGATAATGAAAGAAAAACCATTCAATCAGAAGCATGCGTCCAAACTGTTGACTGCTAGGGTCTATAATGCCACAAGTGTGTGTTAGCTAACATTATGTTGGGTATAACCCTAAAGCTGGTGGATCGCCATGTGTTCATCCAGCACCTGAATTCTTCCAAAGTCATTTAAAATAAAGCTAAACCGCTTCCATATTGTACTTGAGTGCAGGTCCGTCACTGATTGTGGTTCCCTTGGAAACGCGACCTTCTAACAGTTCTGGCAACGAAAGGCGTCCATCTGAATTGAAGGTTATGTCCAGCATCAAGTTAGCATTCATTTGGAGCATGCATCATGCCATTTGCATGTGTTTTGGTGGCATTTGCCTTTCTATTTATAATGACGGTGGGGCAACTGATCCGATGGGCGGGAGGAAGTGGAAATTCACATGCACTGACATGCATGCTCAGCTGGTCTGCCTGTGGATAGAAAGGGCTTGAAATCAACACACAGGGAGGACGTTCTGCCCCAGATGAAACAACACCACTGGAGCTTTGCAAACCAATTTTTTATCACGTTGCATTTGACAATGATGAAAATCGCTTACTAGTATTCGTAAAGGTAATCTTAACCTTGCACTATAATATCAGCCCTCCATTGCAATGCATTTTCTCTCAACAAAGGAACATTTCATATATATGTACAAGTGTGTGTAACAGATCTGTTCTAAGGGTTGGAAAACCAAACTACTTTTATTGTACTGCGAGTAAACACTGTTTTCTAAACAAAGGAACATTTCTCTCTGTTTCACAAAACAGTTTTTCGCTCATACGTTGGGGAAATCAACAGCCACAGGTCCATTCAAGCATAATTAGCAATAAACAGGCTTTTCCCTTGTGACAGACACATCTGAATAATTAAATATTAAGGAAATTAAGGAAAGAGGAATATTCTAAATAGTACTGAAAGTAAATATAAAAATAAAAAATAAAAACATTTTTAGTGAAAAACATCATTCTATTTTTGATGATTTTGACTTTACATGGTGCCAGTGTTGCTCAACCTGGAATTTCAGATATTTTATTGTGATGAAGCAGTGGAAGACATTTTGTTTTACATCCGGGCTCAAGCTGTTTCCAGCAACAGTTACCAGAAGGTCTCTGAAATGTCACCGCCCTCAGTGCTCAATGCATTAAACCTGACTCGTGCCATTGCAAGGCCATCTGTAAGACGCAGCAGCTCGGCGCCTTAAAGGTTTCTGCCTGCTTGGATGAGATCCAGAGTTGTCATTGGTAATTCACCGAGCTGAAAGGTTTCCAACCTGCAAATGAAGAGCAATAAGAGGAGCTTGCCTCGCACAATCGACAGATGAGCAGTGTTTATCAACTCAACGTCTTCTTCTCATTTACATAAAATGTAATGGAATCTGAATGGAGTATACGCACGCTCCAATACAACTGCTGTGCTTTTCTTCTTTATCTGCCTGAAAAAATACCGTTTTTGTAGTCAAGACTGGCAGATTGTTGAAGTATTTTGATTGCCTGTTCCACTGACAAGTAGGGTGCACATCAATTGTAGTTACTCTTGAAGGCTCTTTAATTAAACAAGCTGTTTAAAATTTGAACACAGAGCCAGTGCGGGGAAAATCTGAATTACAGCTCTCACATGTTGCGTCATTTTTCTTGATAAACAACACTTGTCAGACGTGAAGATGTTTTTCAACCAGCTTGATGAAGAGACATTTGCCTCTATTGTCATTAAGGGTTAAGTGCTCAGTATTTTGAAGAAGAAAAAGCGTCTTGAAGTGGTTACATTTTAGATTGCGGCGTCTTTCACTCTCCTCCCTCTCCTGAGCTTGCCAGTGAGCTACAGCGGCCTGCGGACGCAAACCTGAGTACCTCGTCTATGTTCTTCTTCGTTGCTTTATTTTAAGACGCGAGCAGTCAATCTAATTTCGAAACGAGCTGTGAGGCGGGCTGTATTGTCCACACCAGGCTTCCTTAGAAATATGGTTGTGCAAGATGGCAGCTAACTGGGAACAAGACCCTTGCCCTCTCTCTCTCTACATATATTTTTTTTCTATTGCAGAGATCTGTTCTAAGGGTAAGAAAACCAAATTACTTGCATTGTACTGTGAGTATACACTTTTAATAATGTATTTAAGTGCAGCATATTAAGATTTTTCCAATAAAAAAATCATAAAACAAGCCAAATATTACACACTGGACCCTTAAGTCCACGTGGTGTTTTGTTTAAACATCACACCTAAGAGTGCAACTAAGCCTGGTAGATACCTTAAGAGCAGCACCGAGCAACCCCCCCTTGACATTCACAGAATAATCCACCATCCACTTCCTCGCTGGATAACAAAATGTCACACATGTCAAATTGGTGTGGAAAATGGCTGTCCAGCAGAGCACAACAGCCAGCCGTGCCATGAGCTTCCTACCAGCGCTCCCATCACAAGATGCCTCCCCTCACTGCCTGCACACTGTTTTGTGCCAACGCTTGTGCTGCCTTCTGCTGAAAGCCTTTTGGAAAGCGACGAGAGGCAACCGGGCTCCCTCTCTTCTGCAACACGCGAGCGCCTGCAAAAGTGTTTTAATAATTTCCCCGACATATGCTGCAATATACAGCAGCTTGGTGTGAGAGCCAGAGCGCTCACGTCATTACCGTATCCAAGAGGGGGAAATGTGTGCATGTGTTGACAGCCATGTGGGAGATTCAGCGTCAGACATTATTTTGGTTTTATGGATCTGCGGCTTGTGTTTGGTTTGGATGTCCTTGTGTTTTTTTTTTTTTTGTTTTTATGAGAAAAGATTCAATTTATTTTTTTGTTGAAATATTGATCATGATATTGATTAAAGCATGAACGACACATCAATGTACACTGAAAAGACGGGGGATTTGTTTTGTATGTTATATCGTTCAAATATCTTTCCAAATCAAAAGACATTGACCCAATTGGTAAAATAAATACATGGAATAAATGACACTACTATAAAAATTACATCAGCTCAATTAAATTGCAGGATCGATGTAATGTGAATTCCATATTTTTTCCACCAGGCAAGCATGTTATTAGTCAGAGATCCACAAGCACAGAAGCTCAAGAACATGGGTTGAGCTGACATGGCACGTTAAAAATGTTTTTGATTTTTTTAGTAACCCCATCATCAGTATCCACTGAATGATGAGTTTGCCCAGCCAGAGATCTTTCTGGAATAAACAAAACAG
The DNA here is from genome assembly GCA_009823395.1 of Thamnaconus septentrionalis. NCBI lineage: Eukaryota > Metazoa > Chordata > Actinopteri > Tetraodontiformes > Monacanthidae > Thamnaconus > Thamnaconus septentrionalis. The sequence goes on along the minus strand of CM020508.1, from coordinate 20,131,202 downwards.
AATAAATTGGACCATTTTTTTGTGAAGACATCCTTCACTTATTGATAAAAATATGATTTTTGTGTTTTTTTTTCCCATCAAGCTATGTTGTGTGGGGTTATGTAGGTGGTTAATCAAATGCGACACATTTGTTGGCAAATAAATACATTCAAAAAAGCTTTCCAAATGATTGACAGCGAAGTTGAATCAAATGGTTTATAGCATAATGTTTATATGTGTCCCATTATTCTCATCTTTACATCAATAGTAATCATGATCAGACATCAGCTAGTATGTCCATTAGGTCAACATATCTTGGTTATTTAAAACTTAACATTATTTTGGTTTGCAAAAAAAAAATAAAAAAATGTGAAAGGCGTTAATGCAGCGATGACAACGCCCGACAGGTCATATGCATGATTTAAGGATGGATTGAAAGATGTAGTTCATAGATCTAGCTTGTGATAGATGACATTAAGTCCTCTGACCAGCTTCCCTGACTAAATGGATTCTTTTTGGAGCGAATCCCAATTTCGCAAAGTTCTGCTTTCAACTTTGATGGTTGAAGTGAGCGATGGTATTTTGCTCTCTGCGTGATCTCCGATGCTTCTCGTGGCACTTTTGCTGGAGGTTGACGGCAGGAGGCCCAGAGGAGGAGATTTATGGATATAAGTGAAAGAGGACATGAGGTCAGCTGGTGCGAGAGAAAAGGATGCAGAGGACAGAGTGAGATGGAGGCCGACGGCTCACTGTGGTGGTGACCCCAGAAGGAGAGAACGAGCTGCTCACCTTCCACAACAATCTGACGCCGAGCTGTACCTTAGTTAATACCCATGTTCAATAAAATGTCTCACGAAATCACAGTTTTATCGCATGGAAAGTGTGGTGAACTCAGTGAGTTCGGTTCATATCTCAGAACTTCCGTATTACTATTTTTTTTTTTTTTTTTTAAATCCTCTTTGAAGTGTGAGTCTGACAAGACACATCTCCTCGCTACTCATCAGTACACCGGTACACCGCAGTCACAAAGCAACCGAGTCGCCCACCACATGTGGGTGGCCGTTGCGTTTCCATTTGTGGAGTCGCAGCCGCTGTTGTCGCCACCTGAACTACAGTATGTAGGCGAACGTAGCAGACGGTGTTTCTTTAACCTTGTCGCAGTATAGCCGCCACCCTGGCGACACAGTTGGCATAACTTCATTTAAGTAAAAATGTGGCAAGTAATGTTTTGGTTTTTTTGTTTTTCTTTAACTTATTACCAAACTCATGTGTAAGATAAAAGAGACAATAAATACGCCGCCTCCTTTAATCTGCCATGGCCACTGGAGGGCTGCTATAAGTTTTTCTTTGTCATTTTGATTAAAAGTTCAAACAGAAAAAAAGAAGTTGGGGTGTTATGATTAAAATCATATAGCCCCTATGACCCTGAAGATACAAAGGAAGACAAGTTCCAAGAATTATGGTGTTTGATTTCACATAAAGTACAGAGCAAAAAAAAAAAAAAGCTCTTTTCAACCTCTGTTTTTCTATTGCATGAAATATCAATGCATGTGAAGAACCGCCATTGAAGGGTGCCAGTGCGGTGATTGAATCAGCTCATTCATAATAAATGATGTGCACAGCTCAGATCAGATCACAGCTCAGATCAGATCACAGCCTAAAGAAAGAAAGAAACAAAAACAAAAAAAAAAAAACCTGAACTTGATTAAATGGAATCTAATAACTGTGATGTTCAGTGACCCAGTGGAGCCAGCGGCTCTGATTCTGCACACTGGCCCGGATTTTTTTTCTTAAATATTGCAAGTGAAAAATAAATGCTTGTTGATGTATTTATTTAAAAATATATTTGAAGACCTGACATGAGTCAGGGGTAAGAAAGCCTCTCTACTCTCGCAAAAGAAAACCAACCAACAAACAGTAATTTACTCATGAGCTAAAGGTAAAGCCACCCTAAAATCACTGATAAAGACTTCATTTGAAAATAGTGAGAGCCTTGCTATTTATTCTTCACGCGGCTATGTACTCTTTTTTGTCTGTAACTTGGCCAAAAAAAAAAAAAAAAAAAATCTAATGCAAAAACAAAAACATTGACTTGATGCTTTGCAAGGAGGTGCAAAGTCCCTGAAGATAAACAGAAAAGCAGCAATCAGGAGCAAGGTGAGCCAAGTTTTCGCTGATATTTTATCAGTTTACACTCTCATCTCCTTGCTTTGCCTGCGCACTTGCTCGCTGAGTAATGTCTGAGTGTTGGAACCAAGGCCTTTAGGGCTAATGAGGCACCACTGGCTTTAGAAAGTTTCTCTAAAAGCAATATGTGTCTGTAGCCTGTAAATAAACTCCCTAGAATGGGAAGTCTACCCTTGACTACCTTTGCTTGCTTCACTTTTCAGAAAAAAAATCTTCATTTTAAAAAATCTGCTCCCACCCGTTCCAGTTCAACGTCGGTTCAATCTGTGAATCATGGAAGCGCTGCTCTGCTTTTAATTGCCGGAAGTGGTGACAGCACTACGCTCACAGTTACATCACTGGCAAATACCTGCTGTATGCGACGACAATCACAGCAGGAAGCTGTTGGCTTTAGTTTTCTTTCATTGGCGTCCGCACACAATTCAATTGAACACACGATTCAATTAAAGTTTGCTGTGGACTTCTCACGTCTGTATTTTCAAGAAACTGGCCCATTTTGGAAAGTGTTGGTTGTCTCTCAGATACTCAGATGCTTTCTAATCATCCATTAAATTAACAGGGCTACCACCTAGTATTACACACTGTAAATATATAGGGCTAATGGAAATGCAGCCACTACAACTATTCATTTTTGGAGGTGGCATAATATAATATGCTGTTTTCTTGGGATCCTTAGAGTTTTGAGATAATTAATCATGCAGCGATGCTCCACTGGGGTTTGGAACAATAATATTATGTACTGGTAGTGACTGTAATTAATTCCCTGCCATGACGCAACGACTTGCCTTCACATGAAGAAGTGAACAAGTTGAAATTCAAAGTTCATATTCAGCCTACTTTTCTTTTTCTACTTTCTCAGCCACAGCCCACTTGTTTGGCTGTCGTGTGTGTGTGCGAGCAGAGCCCCAACCTTGGCCTGCAACCTGCAGAAGACAAAGATCCTGCTGGCGGGCCTGGTTGTGCTGTTTGAGACGTAGTTTACCTCGACTTTGACCATGACCCGACGATGGTAGCGGGTTGCGAAAAGGCCCGAGCTGCTCTATTATGACCGCTTGCAAGTTCCTCATCAGCCCTACAAACACATTATTGACTCCAACGCAGCGGCTTTTTCCCCGACCTGAGAAGCATCTCCCCCACAGGCGAGTTCCTGCCTGCTGCATACGTCCTCTGACACGCAATCCTCTGGTGATTGGACATATTCCCCAGCAGGCCTGCATTAAAACAGCAGAATAGACAGGGCAACAAACCCTGACCCCTGTCTGGTGCTGCACTGTTTTGATTCGATTTTTTTTTCTTTCTTTTGTAAGCTGTGAAAGCTACTTTGAGTTTATGGGACGCTGTTTTCCATTACTCCTACTGGATTCCAAACAGTAATCTCCTTTTCCAAGCATTCAATAGAATCATATGGTGTTGTCGGAATAGCTACTTTCCACCCCTTTCCTTTTTTATTGCATTGGCCCCAAATACATTTTATTTGGCTCCCTGCAACTCTCTCCTTTTGCTGCCTTCTCCCCTCACTTAAATGAAATCAAAGTGTCATTTTTTTTTATTATTACTATTTTTTTGCAACAGTCATTACTTTGTAAACTTTTGGATTTCCAAAGCATAGTAAACTGCCACACCGAGGCTTTATCTTTGTTTATATATATATATATATATATATATATATATATATATATATATATATATATATATATATATATATATATATTTTTTGTTTTGAATAAGCCACCTTGGACTGGAGTCCAGGAGAGAAAAAAAAGACACATTCCTCAATTTATCTGTCACCTTTTGCTTCAATATTTGGAACCGGCACGATTATACGGAACCGCAACGACTTGTTGCATGAATGGGAATGAGTCTGAAAATGGACACTGGACTTGCAGATGTCAAAAAGTCCAAATTCATTCCATTGCCTCGCTGAATGCACAGATGAGAGTGAATAGTAGAGACGCTCATGCACGGGCACGGCGGTCGAAAATTGGATAAGAACGTAGAGTGCGCCTTGACACTGGTGTGTGTGTGTGTGTATGAGTGTGTGTGTGCTTTTTGTGTGGGTGGGTTGTGGGTCATTTGAAGCCAAAACACCATATTGGATACAGCGAGCACTGGGGTTAGTTGTGAATAAGAGTCTCCCTGAATGAAAAAAAAACATCCTGCATGCGAAAAAAAAAAAAAAATCAAACTGTAAATGAAAGCACAAAAAAGAATGAAAAAAACCCCAAATATTTTGTCAGCAAAGGCTCTGTGCTGGCAGTGGCAAAGTCCATTTGGACTTACATGATTGCTTTGCTCCCTCCTTGTACCGGCAGGGAGGCGTCGCGTGTATCTGCTCTCCCAGTCGCGACTGACGGAGACGTTTAAACGCTCCGGCGGCCCCGCCCCAGCTTGTTTTCCAGCCAAATCCATTTCACTCTCCCCGAGAGCTCAGTAGCAGACAGATAGATCCTTTCATCCCCCCCAAAGAGGTACCTCGTGCTTTGTTGAGGCGGTGTGGCAGACAAAAGCTTGGGGGGATGCCCGTGGCCAGCCTTGCCCGTCTCATCTCTGATCCATAATCTGGCCTGTCCCGTTGCAGATTACCTCCGCCGACGACCAGCAGGGCTTTGGCCGCGCTGGCGAGCCGCAGGCGGCGGCGGCGGCGGCGGCACGGCTTTTTTTTATTTTATTTTTTTTGACGCCGTGCTTCACGCAGGCAGAGGAAACTCTCTCGCAAGTCCATTGTTTTTGTTGAAGGTGGAAGTTTAAACTTGCTCACTCCTGTGCGTTCATGAAGGAAGACTGCAGTCAGTTAAGTGGGTCATGCGGGACCTGCACTTCCAAACTGGAAGGAGTAGCCAACGATGAGATGCTACACAACAGTGTATTATTCCCCTTCTTTCGTTGTGCCTTTTTCTATTTGTAATACATCCCCTCTCTTTGTTTCCATCACTTCCCCTTCTCATTCTTTTTCCATCCCCTCTACCTGCCGTCCATTGTCATCAGCCCATCTTGTGTTCTCCTCACCCATCGCTAACCTTCATTCTCACCTCCGTTTTTTTTTACCCGCCTTCTTTTTATTTCACAAAAAAGGTTTTATTAATTCTGTTTTTTTCACAATGGCTGTTGGTCTGTGGGGTCTGTATCAGGTTAAACGATTTCTGTTTTCCTCCAACTTTTGCCTGACAAATATGAAAATATCATGATGAAAACAGGACAAAAAAAAACAAAAACAGGTTGAACATTAGCACTGACTACCAGGGGTTTTTCACGCCTACAACACAAAAACAATTAGACCCGAGTGCTGGCAGCGCTAGAGTGTGTGTGTGTGTGTGTGTGTTTGGCATTAAGAACACCGGTCACATTTTTAGAAAAAGGAGTGGCAGACAAACGCTGAGACGCACAGTATTCCAATAAGACCTGCTGATTAAATAACTTCCTTCAGTCTGCTTGTTCATTTATTTTTAGAGCTCCCTGCAGTGTTGAACACCCTGAGGCAATAATTCTGCCAGACCAATGTGCTTCTTCCATCTGAGCCCCGATAAGTCGGAAGAGATATTTATAGTCGGTCTTGGACACAGCAATTTAAGTGTCCTAAAAAAATAAAAACAAAAAAATAGAAATGGACAACATTAATATGCAGTAATGTGTGTCTGCTGGTTTGTTTGTTTTCTATGATATATCTTGCTGATATGCAAGTATGATTCACTTTGTGCTTCCCACACAAGGCGGATTGAGTCTGGAGCCGTGGGTTTGAAAGGCAAGCAAGTCGGGTTCTTCGAGTTGAAAGTGACGAGTGAAGAAAAGCAAAAGAGTGGTGCTGTAGGGTCGATCATCTGCTTGCAAAGTGCCGTGGGCAGAAATTACGGAACGGCTTTCAAGACAAATGCGCACTGAGCAACCAACGAAACAAAGATCGAGCCGCTCTTCCCCATCAGCCCCCGACAGCCTGCATCCTCGCCTTCTCTGCTTGCAACTTGATAGTGTGCTGTGAAATGTGTTTTGTAGGTTGTGAACCAAGACTTGCTAGTGCTAATGTAGCGTGCCTCGGCGTGAAAAACTTCCCTCAGCGGCACCTGTCGTCTGCCAAGAATGATCTGTGGAAGGCATCGGGAAAGAAGCAGGAGCTGCATTTCCATCACCCCTATTATTGCGCAAGTCTTAAATATCGCAATAAAAAACTGGTAATGGAAACACGTAAACTTGGAAACACCTCTCAAAAATGTCTAAAAGGTTTGGATTCTCTCGGAAGGAGGCTTTTCAGACGTATCCATATCGAGGTATATCGCAAAAGTGTCATGGAAACACTTCTTCGCATTTGCACGTCAGCAGACGTGACGAAGGCGGTCACGTGAGCAGTTCACTGACCAGTGAAAATGCTGTGTTATGTTCGGATGGAGAAGGAGACCTGATATTTTTGTTACAAGTAATCAAAGATAAAAAAATATAATAACCAATTATGACAGCAAACAAACGTAATAAAAAACAAAACAAACACAGTTCTAAGATATGATTTCCTTTATTATTCCCACAGTGGGGAAATTTCTCGTAAATCTCGCGGGTCGGGATTTTTTTGAGAATTACGGGAAGGAATACAAAATATGTCCTGAGAAATGCTATATGCTAATGTGAGAGGGCCCGGACAGACTTTGAAGCCCAGACTCCTGGATAACAGTCATGCGCGCTAACCAGTCAGCCAAAGGAGGTATCCCCTTGGCCAAGTAGCCAGGGCACATGATCAATGGTCGTAGTGACAGGACCCTCAACTGTCACACCAAGTACAAAATTGGTCAGCAATATGTGGCACTTACACATCCATAAAATGTCTGCACGTATTCCTTGTGCGTGTAACCAATTCTGCTTAATGCAAGAATACAAAGGAACATTTACTTGCAGAGGATCTGCAAGTGAGAGGATTTTTTTTTTTTTTTTCCAACTGTCAAGTCAAGGTTTTGCGAATGCATCCCCAGGGGTTTAAAAAATAACTTCTGCAAGTTCCTTTAGGTGAATTTTAGTTCAAGTGTTGGCAGCTTGATCTTTTAATCTGATGCCACACTTGTGATAGACAATCTTCTACAGTATGTCCTACTTTGTTCAATGCTTTTGACCCATGGTGCTTCTCACCGAGGGTTTGGTTTAAGCGACTAGATAGTGACACTATAATAATGTACATTACGGAAGGTTCATTTGACAGATGTTTGATTTCTTCAAGTTCCTCGCTCCTGGGACAACCAGTGCTGACGTCGTTTGCCTACTTCAGTCTCTCTCTGTACCAGTCCAAGGTGAGAGGTTGCACTAATTGTCAAGCATTTTTTTTTTTTTTCAGGCAGGGTCCCATCGATGATAACACACTATAATATAAAACACCATAGGCGGCCTGGTTCTCCAGCTCCTTGTTGTCGTCATCAGGGTGACCTGAATCACAGTCACGCTGAGTCCTCCCCATAGACCACTTTGCCTTTGGAGACCCTGGCAGGGGCTTTTCGCTCCTTACAACATACAGCCAGCAGGATTATGGGTACTCAAACTCCTCCACTAGGATAAGGTAGCGATTCACAGGAGGTTTGCAATCACTCCTGCTGTTTCTTGGTTGCATGCAGTAGTCCACAACCTCTCTACTCTCATTGCATTTTATGAAATGCATTTTAATAATTGATAAAGTGTGTCTTTAGATTGTTAGTTATCAAGTTACATGTGCCTATTGTGCATACGGCAAGATAACAGCAAGATTGAATTGAGGTTCAATTAAGTTTCTCTTTTGGTGACTCCACTGATAAATTTTAATTGCTTTCTGAGGCAAATTTGTGTCCGTAGCTCAGAGCTCTTAACTGTGAAAATCAGACTTTATTCATAGATATTTGCAATTGTGAGTTTAAATTCATACTCATAAAAACACAGTGCCAATTTTACCCACTCAAATCTATATGACAGCAGGATTTTGTGTTGTTGTAACAAATGAATTTACAATGAAATTACATATACGTATTTTTGACAGTGATCTTCCAACATAAATGGTATTGGGGGTATTTTGCACCTGGCTTATGAGTCTCCTTGTGAGGCCAACTATGAATGCTGACTCCTCATCGTTGTACTCATGGCTCTTTCAAATCCATTGTGTTTGTTATATTGTTTTTATGAACATCTCCTCGCTGCAGAAACAATTGCCTCCCTGCAACAGGGGACAATGATAAGGTTGAAATGAAATAAAATGAAAGTGACAAAATGAAAACTAAAAAGACTTGACCCTTAGGGGAATTTGATTTTTGTTTATTTTATTTTCAAAATGTCGCGGAAAATCTATGTTTTCAGGAGTTATTATTAAGTTGAGTATTAGCCGTCATATAAGTATGTCCACAAACCCAGTTAACGCAGGAAAAAGTAGGAAGGTAAGAGAGGCAGATAAAGGTTTGTTCTTAATCAAAGTACTTGTACTCCATTTTAATTTGAATCTCACATTAATCTTTTTCCCTTCTACTACACAGTAAGAAGATATGAATTGTACTTAGTCTCTGTCTGCCAGTATTTCAGGCCAGGATGGCCTATTATCTCACAGCAAAATGGCACTGAGAATTTTTTCAGTTATTCGTTCCACTGAAAATGTCCCGCTGATGTGGCCTGGCTCTATAATGACAGGAGGGTTTGTTGAACATGGGTTGGAATTCGGTGCTGAGGGCCCAGCTCAGTGTCATCCTAACATTAATGACCACATATTGTTTAATCATCATGCTGGGTTGTTTTCAGCTGCGCTGTCATTTAGAAGGAATGGAAACAGAAGCAGTTGAATTCAGCCAATTCAGAAGAAGCTGCACTGTGGTGAATATTAACTCCCTGAAACGAGCAGCAGTGGTACATACAGCCACATAATTACTCCAGCGTCAGTGTTCATGTGCACACAAACTGCAGTCGTCTGCGTCTGTAAGCATGCGAGTGTTTCCAAAGCTGTTGTCTCCTGAGGAGGAAAGGAAGAGTGAAACAATTTGCTGCTTCTCCAAGTTGAAATGGTAAAATCTTAACAGCTAAGGAGTGAGACATTGCGTCTTCCTCAGTTTCCAGATAAAATGTAATATGTGAACACATTGGAGCCAAATTAACCCCCAAAAAGGAGAAAATATTTTGCTGCTTGCAATATATATAATTCAAGGCATTAATTATGATTTTTGACTTGTTGATTTTCCTTTGGCTGTTCCCTTCAGGAGTTGCCACAGCAAACTGTCTGCCCCCAGATGTCCTCTTCCACTACATCTATAAAGCGAGTGTTATTTTTAGAAGTTGGTATGTGTTTGAAGGCAGCTGCAAACCAAGCTTTGCTTCAGTGGCATGAGTACCTCCTCAGTGTCTTAAAATATGTGTATTTATTTATTTATTTTTGCTGCAGTAACACTGATAGCTTTTGAAATCCACCTGGGGCAAAAGTCAGTCCATAAATTTAATCCACACCTGGTCATTATTGCATGTCCTGGAGGTATAAAAAGCTAATTAGACATTGCACCTATGACGTCCAGGGAGGTTGCAGCAGAATTTTTGTAATTACCTACAGTCAAGCTGAACATACACACAGGGATACGTCTGTAATAACAAACCAATTTTGAAATGATTTACCTTCAGTGGAAGTAAACACTTTCACTGCAGCGTTTATCGACTGGTCCAAAATTGCTTGTTGTGTAAAGAAGAGAGCGACTTCGATGAACCCCAATTATATGCAGGAGACATTTTCCTCCTTCTGTTTTTCTTCCCTCGTTCTGCATTATCAGTTCTTTCATTCCTTTCATAATTTGCTTGTTTTCATCAATAATAATTCAGTCAGATGAATATAAGGTTATTATGGGGATGAATACAAATGTTGAAGAAGAGGAAGAAGAAGAGGACGACGAAGAAGGAAATAAACTGGAATCGAGTATTGCACAGTGTCTAAATGTTCACAATGGAAACAACAGGACGAGCATCGTTTCCCAGAAAACCTTTGGGCAAAATATCTTTCTGTCAGCAGTGAATTCTGAAATTGCAACAACCTTTATTCAGGGAAACTCCACACATTTTGGTCAGCGAATTGAAGCAAAAAAACATCTTTTACATGAGTCAGCAGGAAATGTATTAGGCATCCAAAGGGCAAAGCCCAACAGCAGGGCGTTGGACACAATACAAGGGTTGCCTGCTATAAGGTGATAAAATGACTGGAGAATTTTTAATCACTGCCAACCAGTTTGTAGGATGAAGCGCTCCAAAATCACTTTATCTTGTAAAATTTGTTCGACCAGTTCACATTTCATAATGAAATATGTCACCAACAACCAGTTCCTCCTGCACTCACACTTGCATTTGATGTTGTTTGCATGTTAGAATATTCAGACATAAGGTTTTGAGTAATGCGGTTATGAACAGGGATTTTACAACAGAAACTTGGCAAAATGCCTGTGATGGCTTCCTTACGGGTGTCTACAGATGAAATATTACCAGGCTTGACTTGATGATATCGATTAGAGTTGAGCAAATATTTTCCAAGACCTTTCTCTGGGTGTTGGGGATTTTGAAGTCAACAGAGCTGACATTTGAAGTCCGCTGAATCTTCAAGTCAAGAATGAATTTGTCTTTCTTTTGTTGAGTCAACTAATCAAAATGATGCAAAAAAAATGCCAGTTTCCCCAAAAACCCTAAAACTATGGAACTGGACGAATGCTAGTTTAAACCCCAGCATTTCATCATGTCAAATGCTTTATTTCATAGATAGTGTTGAAATAGTGTTTGATGTTGTGAAGAGAGGAAAGACTGAGATGGTTTTTGGACATGTGGAGAGGAGAGACGCTGCATACATGCGTAATAGGATGCTGAGGCCGCAACTGCCAGGCGGGAAAACCTTGAAGACCAAAGAGATTTATGAATGGAGTGAAATAGGACATGAGGTTTGTCAGTGCGAGAGAGGAGGAAGTCAGGGGTTGGCTTGGATGGAGGCAGACGATTTGCTGGAAAAAGGAAAAAAAAAAGTTGTAAAACATTCAGCGCAAATCAAAATGTCGGTGCGCCCAACTCAGTTCATTTGTGTAAGACTTATCAAGGGTGATTGCAGTCACTGACATTATAAAATGTTAATACCAATTAAAGATGGCATTTAAAGGCTTTTTGACTTTTCAATAGTAATGAGTGAGGAGCCCATTGTGGAAGATATAACATTATGAATGTGCCATTTCCTAAAATAACATCCCACACAGTTAACATCTGCTTAAATCGAACATCACCAGTTTGTCATTCATCCAACCAAACCGTTTTGAACTCCTCCAAATCTCTTCCAAAATGTTTATGGGTTAGAATGATTACTGAGCTTTTAATTAATAGATGTCGGTATACGACAGCAACAATACTCAGCCAGGGTGCTAAATGATGGCCTTATACTGTAGGAATACCATCTCTGTAGTGCTTTGAACTGTGCTGTCTGATGCAGCTCAGAGTATCCACTTCTCAGTTAGCTGAACGAATTGTATTGGCCAAAGACAATCCAATATTTAAGTGGCTCATAAGTAAGACGTGACTATGAGCAGAAATAAAGCATTAATAATAAATTGCTGCTGATTATATTTTAGTTAGGAAAACTCAAATAATGGATAACCATATCACTGCTTTTATATCCTGCGGAGATTATACTGCCTATATCCCGAGTTCAAACAAACAAACTAATCACTGATTTTCCCAACGCAAATTTATACTATTTGTAAACTTTACAATGGCTTCAGGCAAATTGGTATTCATCCGCGCTTGTCGAAATCGTCCTAACCTGAACTCCCTGCAGTCCACCGAGGGAGGGTAAAAACTAGGGTTTATTTACTGGGCGACACTGATTGTTTGTCCTCTAGGCAACTGGCAGAGAGGCCACAACAACTGATTCGGAAATGATGCAAATTCAAACTTCAGCCATTAGTGTCCTGCAAGGCAATCGGAGAGGGTCGAGCCGCTGAGCAGTGTGGACAGCGGAACACCAAATTGCTGGGGTGAGGATGGAGGAGTGCTTCTGTGACTCATGTTCCAGCGGAAATTCGAGCCACACCAAAGGAAATCTTATCCCAAGTGGGGGCAGACAATAGCTCTTCACAGTCACAGGTAAATACCATTTGCATACAGGAGAAATAAGCCCATATGTTCAACAATATGCATACAATACCGTCATTACAAGTCTGGTTTGCTTTATTATCCACTGGGACGGGGGTACTGCTTTTTTTTTTTTTTCCCCACTACATCCACAGGCACAATTATGGCCACCTCAACAGATCATGATTCACTGTGTCCTTGTGATTCACCATGGAAGGCAGGTGATGACATTCCAGTCCTGTGGAATTACAGTGTGAAGTCAGTGACCCGTGCACGGGTCATAGCCATAATGTTCGCCATGTTGAAATCCCGCAAGGATCTCTCCTGAATTAGCTCATAACCACGCAGATAAAACTCTCTATATGTGGAGCCGATGCTCAGGACCTGTCAGCCAGGTAGGACTATGGCTGTAGCGCATAATGATGTGTGAGCATCTCGGGCTTGCTGCTGGCTCTTTATACTTGGGAATGGAGAGTCGCCCGACATGAAGGAAAGCAATAAATTATTCTGGCGCAATCTCACTTCTGCATAAGTCAGGGGGAGCCACCATGGGGGAAACAGACTGTAGATTGTTTTTCTGTGCAGAGAGGGAAGCGGGGGAGGTTGGTTGTGGCGCTTAGATTAATGCATCTGTCCGCTCCACAAAATGCATTTGAATCTTCAAGTGCAATGTAAGCTATAAAGCAAGCGCAAGATACATCACATTCAGTACTTTATGTATGACTTTGGGATTATTCGCCTTTTTTTTTTTTTTTCAGCGGGTGGTAACGCTACTCACCGGATAATATTCTGCAAAGTACTGAGGCAGGGTCTCTGACACCCCATTCAGATGTGGGAAACACGAGTCAGCTGGTTAAGATGAATGGCCTACCTGTGCAATCCAGAGGGGAAGAGCCTTTAACCGGCAGCCATAAAACACAGATACATGCCATTTGCAACAATGGAATAATTATGCTGATGGTGACAATAACAGCAATAAATAGGACTTTGTCACCTTGACAAACCAAGTCCATCCATCCTCCATCCATCCATCCATCCATCCCTTTCCCACCACTGCTTCTCCTGCATTCAGGGTTGTGGTTGTGCTGAGCCTAGCCCAGCACTTTGACTTACTTATAAAGTGTGTGTGTGTGTCTGTGTGAGTGATCAATAAGACCAATAAGATTGAAGCAACAGCAATGCACGTGGCCCACAGGTGTATTGATATTGAAGGAGACTGAGGATCGCAGTGGAAAGCTACCCACATAAATGTTACATAACTGCAGACTGCTATATTTATATGGCTTGATTCAGGCAATCAAAAGGCGCAATTTATAGATGTAAATGTTTGCCTTTGCTGCCAGGGCTTCTGAGCTTCACATTGACGCTGCAAATTAAAAGGAATGTGCTGCGACTCTCAACTCATATATTTGAGTTTCAGCTCCCCAGGAGACTTCTTTTTTGTCTTACTTTAAAGTCAGTAACGTGCCCCGAAGTGAACCTGAATGCAAAAACACTGCTTGGGGTGAGACGCTCCAAAATGTTAACTGCTCCAGTGCTGTTGACCTTCTCATAATATTGCCATGTGGGATTTTTGCTTTGAGCGATGAGCCCATGGTTGGTGAGGAGCTGGGAACTGCGCTTGCAGATCCAAAAAAACAAAATACATAGTGATTGTTGACCATTTACGGAAGCCCTTGGGTATTGAAGCAGTTGACTTTGGCTTCCACTGTAAAATCTGAAGCACAGGGGGCTTCACTCACTCTGACCAGGGGGTGTGGAGACGTATCTCCCATGGTTCTGGTAGCCGCGTCAAAAACAGTAACACTGTATGCAGAGGATGGGTATACAGACTGAATGATAGGTGTGCAGGCATTGCAGGTATGTTCTCTGTAATTGGACTGTCAAATATATATTCTTTTCAAAATATGCTGCAGCCGTCTGTTGTATCAGAATTCATGCCACCATAGCAGATATATTGTTTGCTGCCGTCTTTATCTGTTGTTTAAGTAGAACAAGGGGGATCCTCCACAGAAAATAAACTACTCTGATGAAAAAGGCCAAGAGGGAAAAGGTTTGGGATGTGATTTGATGGGCATTCACTTTGGTGACAGATGGACATTTGGAGCGTCTGTGGTAAATGCACGGTTTCAGCGTCTGTCAGCATCCATCCTCCCATTTTCTATCACCGCTTATCCTGCACTCAGTGTCACAGGGGCTTAATCTCAGGGCGAAGAACAAGGTACAACCTGGATAAGTCAACAATTCGTCACACGGCTGACAGACAGCATTCAGCATCCAACACGAATACATATTCAAACATACATATTCGGTCCTAAACTTTGTATTTTCGGACTGCAGTAGCTGCAGAGAAGCCACACAGACACAAAGAGAACAAACTCCACACTACACTGCCAGTTCTGTAGTTGGAATCAAACCGGGGAATTGATCCGTGTTAAGCAGGAGGGCAAACCACTGCACCAGCATCTCACCCTTCCTTGTTCAACAACTTTTCAATTATGGATATATTCATTCTGGTTAAATCCACATTGCAATGGTTTTTTGTTATATTTTAACAATTGGGAGCTAAAATAAAAGCGGTTCAAACAACTTTATCACAACAAAGATCTTTGTACGGCTCAAATTTTTTAAAGATTAATTCACCATCGCAAAGTGCTTCATGCTGCGTTCAAAGGTAGACAAACACATTGGTGACAAAAAACACACTGGCGATTGTGACTGACACTGTCACTATTACTATACTGCTGTTACTATGACTGCTACAGGTCAGGCAGTAGGACGGGTGCAAACATGTCCGGGCGTGTTTCGGGTCATCATCGTGGACAAGAGAAGGACAGCAAAACAATAGCACAAACACATACAATGATTATTATTATTGTGGAGGCAGATTCAATGTTCCAGGATTTTAACATTTCTAACCTAACGGGTTCAGTTTACAATGCAATATCTAGAGAACGAGTTTTATAGCCTTGGGCTAGATGTTTGCAGACATGACTTGAATTAAATTAAACGTAAATCAAAGTTCTTGCCGACCACGGCACAAAAAAAAAAAAAAATCAGCGCTTTATCCCATTTGTGACTGTACAGCCTTCGACTGCTCTTGAACAAAAAGATTACAGCCCGGAATGGTAAGTTGTCAGAACATTTTTACTGGAAGTGAAGTCTGCAGCTGGAATTTATTATACTAAATTAAAGTTGAGTAGCCTGCAGGCATGATTGATACATCGTTTGGCATCCAATATTAGTTGCCGTGAAAAGCAGCAACCTGATTTTACCTCAGGTCTATGTTTGCAGTACAGCAGCTCTCAAATGAAATGTGGGCCTAATTACATTTTATCTGATGCCCTGCAGCAGACCCTGCCCTCTGAGAAATTAATATCAGAGTGTCCGCCGCAATCAGCCTCGGTTACATTTCTTTTCAAATGCATCGGCTGCCATCCCTCTAGTTAATGTGCTGTATGGGAGTGACTGCAGTCCCAAATTATGCGTCATGCCCGAAAGAGCAGAAAGAAGCTCTGCGGCATGTGAAGCATTTTTAAAAGTGAACAGACAATATTCAAATAAATAAATAAATAAATAAATGAATAGTTGAATAAATGAACATCCTCATTTACACTTAAGCGCTACTAGTTGTTATCAACTTACCCAACTAACCCCTCACTGCATTGCCCCTGACAAAATGAATGGTGGGTGTGGGGGAGGGGGGGATTCTGGGGGACAAGCTGTCAGAGTGCAAAGAAACCTGCTATTTACAGCACCTGCCGTTTCCTCTGGGTTCGGTTTGATGTTTGCAACTGCTGCCAGTTTTTTCGGCTATGCGCCATGCTGTGAATGATGCTGGCTGCCTGCCGGAGATGGGTGTAACACACGAGCGTGTGTTGCAACATCGCCGTGGCTGCGCACAGCACAACTGCCAGTGGCGCAATGGTGGGACTTATGATTCACACACATCGGTCGTGGCGGAGAGGAGGTTGTGGACCAAGCTTTCTGACATTGTGGACAATAGCAACCAGGTGGAGCAGAGCAGCAGCCGCAGCGGGCGGCTAACTGCGCCGCGCTCCAGGACTGAGCACTGCAGGAGGTCCTCCGTCCCTATGGCCAACCAGGCTGTTCAACAGTCCGGGAGTGGACAGGGGCCGCTGACCAATGGCGATGGTGCTGACCCGGTCCGCCCTCCCCCTGTAGCCGACTCCTGACTCTCTTAGCTCTTTTATCCATTATCACCGACTCTTCTATTTATTAATACGATGCACTTTACACACCGTCAGGCTCACACTGTTACTCTCTTATTGATTGAATGGCTGTCTTTTTATGGTCCTATGTATTATCTGTCTTTTTATGGTGTACGTATTGTGCGTACTGTGAGCTATGGGATATATAGAATTTCCCCCGAGGGGATGAATAAAGTATCTACCCGCCTACCTACCTACATCCACCAAGTTGTGAAATAAGGTCAGTCACATGGCATATGGGCAGTCATTGATAACCTGAAATGCTATCATACCATTATGAATAATAAATACACTTGACAAATGTGAAAACAATGAAACATTTTGCCTCCAAAGAATGAAGGTGAATTGCACAATGTTCATGAAACTGAGTCCAACTGTGATATTATATCACAGTAGTCTTATATCACAGTAGTATCAGCAGTCACACAGCCGTCTCCTAAGACACTTGCACCATCATCAGTTTACGTTAGATGTCATTTGGCTTCTTCTGTGAGGGAACTGGGTTGCCATTAAGCAGCCTGGGTTTTGGAAGGAAAATGACCTACATCTCCCCATGATGCCCCGGTGGTTTCAGAACGTACTGATGACTGTAGATTTTCAAAATGTCTTATGGGTATTTCAATGGCCAATTCAATAAAAATATTTAAGCCCTATATTCCAAATGTTCTATTAATTTTGGCCACAGTTGTATATGTAGAGATGAAATGATGAGCAATTAGAAATGTGCAGTGCACTGTCAGGAGAATGAAGAGCGCGCATAAAGCTTTTTTTTTTTTTTTTCTCATGCACACCTTATGTTATATGGGCGTATGTTATACACAGACACACATACACAAAAACATGTAGACAAACGCCCATGCGTCCCCCGCTAAGGTAAGCAGTGTGAGGAGGGTTGAGTGTGATAGAAAGCGCAGCCATGTGTGGAGCGTTATTAGTTCTGAAAGAAGCAGCAACACCGCGTGTGATGCGTAAGGCTGTTTTGTTAAAAGACTGAGGCAAGAACTCAGGGGAGCCGGATTTAGACGCTGAAGTGTCATTTAACAAGTTTCTTCTTCTCCAGGACGCAGCCTTCCTTTCATATTCAAATGTGCCGACGCCGAGGGTGCAATACTGCGTACGGTTTGTGCCTTAGACACTGCAAATTCTTTATAGTTCAGTCGATAACAATATATATATATATATATATATATATATATATATATATATATATATATATATATATATATATATATATATATAGGCTCTATATGAAAAGATTTTCAGTGTTCTAGTATTAAATTGTGTTTTTTGAAAAAGGAAACCAAATAATATCCCTGATCATAACACATTAAGATATAAGAAGTACTGCTATTGTCATTGGCACCTTTTGCTTTGATGTGTTTTTGGGTCAGGAAAATCAGTGGCATCGCACTGCAGCACAGACGTGGTGGTGGTAAAAGGCTGATCATATTGTTTCTATTGCAGGGGTAAATTCTATTTTTAGATAACCAGGAGGCCCCACCAGAAGACTTTGACATAATGTATAAAACCACCAACCACCGTGGATGTGATAACCCACTGATAATAATCTTATGTACTAACAAAGACCAGGGACAGAAGCTAACAGATTATCATAACAATTCTGTTTGACTTCGAGCAATTTACTGTCTGAAACTAATTTATAAATGTGTTCTTAAAAAGCAAAGTTCTTTAAAGTCATTGGAATCAACTGTGGTTGGGTTCAATTACAGTTGTATCATTACATACGAACTTTGTAATAAATGTTAGCTAATTTTAGACATTCCCGTGCCTCTTTCTTTAATCTCCATCCTCTTCTCTAAAATGGCCAGATAGAAAGATTGTCACAAATTATGTTCTTATTTTTGTTAACATTGTCCTAAACAGTGATGGCTGTGTGATATCAGATTCTGGTTGGAGTTGAGGATAGGAAGTGAGGAACTGGGGTTCAGACAATAACTGGGGCATCAGAGGGAGTTGGCAGGAAGCTCACTGCCATCGCTCCACCACCAGGAAACACACTGGGGTTAAAAGAACGAAGCGTCCTTGAGTGGTGGTTCCAGGCTGACGACCTACAAATGCCCTTGGAAGCGTTCCACCAGCAAAGGCTTGGAGGCGGAGTCCACCTGATAGCCAAGGTACCAGTGGAGGTATGCCAGGCCAAAGTGCCCACTAGTGCCATGTTTTCACACCAACGCTTTGACTTGACAGCTTAAAAAAAATTACTTGAATTTTCCTGCTCTCCTAGCTGACACATCTCCTGGATTGCAGCATTCATTTTTGTGGGACAAAATGTGTGTAAGAAGCGATGGTAACTCGGCAAAACAGGAACTGAGGCAAATGTATGAGGGCTCAAATACATTCCAACTGCGTTTGTTTGGCTAATAAAAAAAAAAAAAAACAAAACAAAATCATCTGAATGTGGAAAGCAAACAGGCGTGGAATTGATGTTGTCACTTCCTACTTAGCTACGTTTCGTGAGGGTGCAGCCAACACAGCACGGCAACATTTTTCTTCAGCATTTTCACGTGGGGGAAAAAATTCAACCTGGCAAGAAAGACGAGGAATTTTCTAGCATTTTCTTTTTCTTCACAAACGTTGGCCACATCTGTAACTGTTCTGACATGGGTGGAGAGGTTTCAAATATCTGGAAATTACTTGCTTTGTTTCAAAGTGACAATAGTGTTCAGGTCAATCCTCTTTATTTTTTGTATTTTTTTTCTTGCTTCAATAGTGTTACTTACCCTAATGTGCATGGGTCATCCTGCTATTCAAAGAAAAAACATTAACCAATACCTCATAAAGTGAAAAAAAAAAGAAGGCATGTTTACATGGCAGTGAAGGACGGTTACAATGTAGCAAAGTTGCAGGGATTAAGGAAATAACCGGTGCAATCTGTGGGCTACTACTGCCTAATCGGCTCAAGCAAATACCTGACACTCAATTTTCAGCGAGGGCGTCCGAGCTGATGTGACGGCCGTTGTCAGTACCGGGAGGTTAAGTCCGACTGAAGGACATGTGTGAGGGCGACACAGTGGCCGTGGCCTCTTCGCTGCGTCCCACGGCTTCACACCGGAGCCCAACACTGACGGTTGGGAGGCGGCTGATGAAATGTAAAGGCTGTAAATCATGGCAATAACATCTGGAGCCGCGAGAGCGGCTCAGGCTACTGCGACGCGGGACGACATGGTGCAGTGGTCTTAAAGGTATTTGTCTTTGGCGCAGGCAAAGAAAGGGCAGCTGGAAACATTTGTTCTAAAATATATGACCTGAATTTACCATTCGGGGACCATTTTGTGTTTGGCAGAAGAGCGTCTAATTAAAATGTCCGGCTAACTACGGTGGCTAAAAGCACTGTTACAGTTAAGAATGCCGATTCTGACAAAAAGGCGCGGCGTCACGAGTGGAAGATTATAGCTTTACAGAGGAGCACTTACGTGCCCACTGTGCTTCTCTGGAGACTTTTAAATCCCGCGTTCGAACAGAGAATCATAGCCACAAGCCCGGAGCCAAGAGAGAGCTTTACAAACTAAGTGTACAAGAGCAAGGCAGGCTCTCATTTCTCTTCACAGTGGCTGCACTTATCCCCTAATTCCTGATTATTCCGCAGCGAGCTGCTAGGTGTGCTCAATTTACAATAGAATAGAAGACAGATTTGATCCCTGGGGGCACAGCAGTTAAATGTGCTTCCTCTTCTTCTTCTACCCCCCCCCTTTTTTTTTAATTAGAGCTTGGAAGTTTAACAGTACCTGCTTTTTGGGCAGTGGTGATTATCTGAGGCAAAAGCATTTTAATAACAGATCATTTAGCATTTTTAGGCGGAAGATCCCAGCGAGGGAGTTTTTGAGCACAGGTCCTCAAGGCAGTGGGTAAAATTGCACAAAAGCCACCAGTTCCGCATTACAATAATTATCTCAGTATATTTTGCACTCTAAATGGCCACATTTTCTAAATATTGCATTAGTGCTACCGTTATAAGAGCAAATATGACTAAAAGTTTAATCTTAATTGCCCACAAAGTTGCACTGACTTAAGGCAATATTGTTTTAAACACTAGATATGGGTTTGGTGTGCCGTTGTTCTCCGCTCTGAGCCGTACAGTGTAGATCGACTCTCTCAACTTTAGAGTTCAAACTCTCATGGTTTAGTCCTGCAATCCCAAAACGTTTGAAGACAAAGTCCACTGCAATTTATTTGAAACATTGTAATTAGCAGAAACTGCAACTTATCGTTGGAAAAAAACAAATACTGAAATAACATATTACCAACAGTTATTGGTAATATTGCTGTTAGTGCATCATGCATGAGTCCCAAAACTCACCAGATGTTAAAGTTAAAATACTTTTGTGGACTCCACTAGTGACACAATGCTGTTGTTACTATCTGTAAAAAAAAAGAAGAAAAAAAACATGAAAAAAAAGACAAAAAAAGTTCCCCAGAGAATTGCCCTGGAAATAGATTAATCTGTCAGTAAAGTTTCAGACTTTAACTGAGAGAGGCTTTTTTTTTCCCCCCACCTCTTAAGAGTGTTATCTTCAAGTGCACGAAGGTGCTTGCTTTTAAAATCTCATTAGACCAGCCAATGTTTTTTAGCCTGATAAATGGTGAGGAAGAGCAATGAATGGGCCAGCGGACAGGTGGGCCGGGAACATGCGGCGCAGAGAGGAACTTATGTTTTATTGGCACAGGGTAATTCTTCTTCCAGCTAATTGAAGAAGTCACAGTAGTTCAATAAGCTCTCGCAGCCCGCCCCGCTCTGGCATGCACTGACATTCCGGCGAAAGACTGAGCAGCACCGATGGATCTTTTGTCAGCGAAGGGGCTTAGTGTGTTTACAACACATCCCTTATCTTGCCCAACTCCCATCTGTGCGGGGCGCAGGAATCCAATTATGCTCCCGATATTAACCCCTTTGGAGAATTAACCCCCACACACCGCTAGTCTTTGAGCAAATAAAAGTGGGTGAGGAGCCTGCTGCCAATGTTGGATGAGGAAATAAATAATAGATAGCTCGCCTCGTCTCCTCTCCGTGCGCCACTGATCCTACCCACCTGGAGGGCTTCTAAACAAGATCCTACGCTAGCCGAGCACAACACAGCAGTTCATTGATCCTCGCCCTGTGGTAAGGCCTCTCCCCTCTGGTGGGCATATGAAGGTTGAAGAGAAAGGGCATGGAAAAATGAACGACATGAGATGCGGGCGGAAAATGAGCATGCGTGCAGACGGCGGAGAAGAGCGGAATGACTCACCTGCCCTTTAGGAAGCACGGCGCAAATCAAAGCAGCCGGCAGCTTGGATTTACATGCGTGTACATCTGAGGCTGATCATATCTTCAAACTGGGTAAATCAAATGTGGCGTGTTCTCAAGTGCAGTCAATTCACCGAGTCAATAATATTAATGTGTCATGTGTGTGTTCTGTGGAGCCAAAGCAGGTGGAGAAGCTTATAATTCACCGCGAGGCTGCAGGAGCTGGAAACACACACGTATATTAAATGAGCAGCAGGCTGAATGGATAAAAACCACTGACAGGCCTGTTTAAATTCCGAGTGTACTCAGGGGTGGCAAACACGGCTGCAGAAATGCTTTATTTCTCTGCCTCTGACTATGCCTACTGCAGTAGGCACCAGTGCAAGCTCAAAGGAGGGATATGGAATCACAGGAAAACATTCACGGAGAGAACTTCAGGACTAAAATAAAAACCAAGAGTTGCATATTGTGGTTCAATGCCAATTGAAAAAAAAAAAAAAAAAATAGAGTCGTGGGACTTTAGAGGCAAACAGGACCAGCTCACCAAAGGCCGTGGAAGGATACAGTTTATGCATACATACAGGATACAGTTTCAACTCCAGTTGCTGCATGAGATTGCAAGAACATCCCTCAGGTCAGACACTGAACCGCAGTCCACCTCGACTGGGACTGACCGATTGATGCTGAGTAAACTCAGTGTTGTGGGAGGAGGTAACTGGTCGGCATGTCGTCCACCGATCCATCCAACACTTCTCAAAGGACTGAGGATTACCAGAAGGCACGGCGACAGAGCTCAGACTTTGAATTCGGAGAAGGGAAGTTTTTGGCTGCGGTTTAGGAGAGTGGATATTGAGTTGGGAAAGTCAAGGATCTGAGGGTCAGCTGCAGGAGGCGCCGAGGAGACCCACGACCCCACTTCTTGGAGATGCTGAGATGAAATGCTGGCAAGATGGCGAAACATCAGTGAGAGGTGGACCTCCAGCTAGTGGCCCTGCAGCTCTGCCAGAAGTGCAGCAATGTCCCCTGCAAGTTGGGTATACTAACGCATCCAATAAGAAGCTGCCTTGCAAAAAATCTCGCTGGGTCCAAACAACTTTAAACTTTGGCAAAGTTCTCTCCGTCTTGTGTCACCTCCGTCTTCGGTTGGCCTGTTTAATTCCTCATCGTCCATCTTTCTGTTTCCTGAAGAAGACCCCCACGCATCTGGGCTTCTAATTTGCAATCACTGTGCATTGTGATTTAATTCTTTACTCTCTCAAGCTGATTGAGGAGAAAAAAAAACAAACACCTTTTTCAATCTTTACATCTGTGAAAAACCTTGTATAACAATCTGTCTTTTCTTCTGGGAATTATGCTGACAATTATTTCTGACTTGGATCAGATGGGGGTAAATTAACCATATGTCAGGCAAATTAAATAGTTTTGTATAGAGTTATCATTGCCCATGTTCATGTTCTCTCCATTAATTCTTTGTTTGTTTTTTTAAAGAACATTTTGAGAATTTGAAAACCGCCTGCCCTGAGCTTCTACCTACGCATCTTGCTGGTTTCCCCTTGAAAGATCTCATGTTTTGAGGGTTGTTGGTTGACAGAACGTGCATGGCCAACTCATTGCACACTTAAACTATTATTTAAGGACACAACAATGACTGGATTCTCTCCTATTTTTAATCGGGTAAGATTTTAAAAATCCTTTGTGCTGGGCTTAAGTCTAAGTTTAAAATCTGCTGTGAGCACTGCACGTTCACATGCACATTTTTAACCACAGGAACCAATTACAGGCTGACTATTTGCCGAGTAAATGAAATGATTTAATTATGCTGATAATGCCATCATTAAATGATCAGTTAGCTGGCTTGGAAGTCCTAAGGTGCGACCAGGAGCTTTGATTTCTGTTACACCTGTAGGAATGTTTAAAGGGCGTCATTAGCATTGCATGAGCAGATGCATCCTATTCACTAAGGTCAGTCAAGTCTCGCCTTTGGCACAGCACAGCACGTATTTCAGCCAGCAGGCACAGGGAGGCACCGTTAAGAAAAATAAATCTGACGTTTATAGTTTAACATTCCAGTTATAGGTCCTGGTGTCACACTGGAACTAATGATGCCAAGACGGTAATTAGAAAGTAGAAATTAGAAACGCAATAATTACTTATCAAAAACGGCAGACCCAAGTAGAATATTGAGCAAAGGAGAGGCAAACGGGAGAGTTATTGTTTTATTATTAAAATGAAATTGTTTTGCCCTGACAGACAAAACATGTCACTGATGCACAACACATGCCACCGACATCTGTCAATGGTGTCACCTTGATAGAGAATTGGCGTTAACGATTGTGTCGGAATAGAAACGACAAAGTATGTCATAAGAAAATATGTCTGACACCTTTAATGACAGCATTATTATTATACTTAGTGTGTCTCATTTGTAATTGCATGTACTTGGTTGTTGGAAGATCTACATGCTAGCCTGTAACTGACAGGGGAGACTTTTGTTCAGGCTTCACAATAAAGGAACACACTATCCTCATTGATTCCTCATTTTGTGATTTGTTTGGCAAATACCCAAGTACAACTCCTCCATCCATCCATCCACCCATCCATTACTTGTTTGTCATTCCTTTTCTCCCATTTTCTTGGAATTAACCAGAAGTCCTTTGTAGACAATGTTGCTTAATCAAGTACACTTTTTTACCACATTGTAAAAGTACTGTTTCTGCGGCTCTTGTCAAAGTTGGAAACTATTCAAAATCAGAAGAGATTTTTTTTTTTTTTTCCCTTTTTGCGTCCAAGTAAGGTGTCTTACAGTTACCTGATCTTCCTCCTGCTCTGCAGATCAGAAGCCAAGGGCTAAGCTCTGAGACTGAGAGCAGAGACGAGACAGAGGAGAAACAGGAGCGAATGATCAAGTGAATTGCTGGCATCAAACCTGGTGTTGAAGAGCGCTGCCGCTGAGGCCAGAGGCATCCAGAAATCCCACGGTGCTCTCAACTGCGCTTCTTATGCACATATGCCTTCAGATACGATTGTAATCGTATTCTATTGTCGGCGCTTTCTGCATATGCATGGCCAGGAGTGTCTCTAAATTTATGCACATTTTCACAGACAAGAAGTGATAAACAACAGTACGTGTGCGGAACAATAAAATAGGTCCTCCTGCCTCCCCACCTCCGTTAGACCCCACTAAGCCGACGGAGCTGAACCCGTGAAATTTCTCAAATTCTTCAGGTTATAAAATAATGTGCTGCGATGCAGAGCTATATGAAGCATATCCCAAGGTTATCTCTCGGCTGTCTTCTCCCCCCCAACCAAAGCAACCTATACGTTCTATATCGTGCCCATTTTCACATCTCTCGGGCCCAGTGGAGCAATCAATCTCAAATGATATATTTTGCTAAAACTGGTACTTAAATGTAGAGAAAGAAGTCAAAATAAGTATAAGAGCAAGTCTCAGAGTGTGGATAGAACAGCGGCTGAGGATGTTGACACTCATTACGCGTCATATTAATGCCATTTGTGACATCAAGGTGTTTTTCCACCTCAACAACAAGGTGTTTTTCCACCTTTCTACAGGACACAGTTTCAACAAGCACAGAAAGCCAAACCACGGTTCTTATTATTCTTCATTGACAGGCATGAGGCACATATGATTGTTAAAGGAAAAGCATGATTAAAGTCCATTTTGCATGACTTGGAACCTTTAAATGTCGCCTCGACTGTCACACAGTAGAGTTTTTTTCAGCTGCAGGTGATCAGATGTTGCCAGAGGTCAAACACAGAGCCGACAGCAGAGTTTGAAAATGAGCAAATTTCAGTAGGCTAGTTGGCAGATGTTGAGGACAGGGAGATAAAAGGTAAAAGCTCACCAGGAGCAGCTGCGAAATGAAATGACAGCTGTCAAAAGAGGGGGAAAAACCCTTCAAAATAAAGGGAAGGCAGATGACTTTAATAATGCATAATTTTGGACACATTTTTAGTCAGATCACTGTTATTTTCAATAAAAGTGATTTCAAAGGAAAAGACAGGAAGACAAGAAAATAGGACTTGAAGGTAACAGGCTTCCTCCAAACGCACATTGGAGGAGCTTGTTGAAACGAACACACTTAAAGTTTAATAAGAAAGAACAACGGGTCATATATATATATATATATATATATATATATATATATATATATATATATATATATATATGGCTAAAATGAAGGCCCTTTTGCTCTGGGTAACCACATCTGAAGGCGTCGGGTTCCTTTGGTCGTTTCAACTTCACTATCAGCAGGTTTTGGTTGCTTGGCAGGCGCTGGTTGATTATTCACCTGTTGGAAAATCAATCAGTGAGGCAGCTGCAGGTCCATTTAATGTCAAATCAAACAGCAACAACCTCTGGTTAATCTTGTCACCGTTGCTATTGCCACAGGTTGACAATCCCACGGGGAAAACTCCCACAACGCCACACCGCCTCCAACCGTATTCATTTCGGTTGACAGGAGGTTGGCGGAAAATCACATCAAAGGGAAAAGGTTGGGAAAAAAATGAGACAAAGATAAGAAGAGACGCCACCTGATATTTATCCGCTGTCTCCAATTTTCAATATGTTGGCAAAAAATCTCACAGCTCGGTGTGAAGTAACAGTTTTAATGTGTCTGTCGGATCCGGAACTTTCGACCATTTTTTTACGTGTCCACTGGGCTTTCAAAGTTTTTGTTCGAGAACAAGACTGGAGACTCATCTTTCTTTGAGGCCGATGCCTGACCTTTAATAAGAGGATAAAATCTTGGGTTGCTTGACAGACTTTAACAGATCACCAGCTGGACGGTAATGACATGAACTGGACTGGACTCTGCCATGTCAGGCAGAAGTCCGCGGTCAGCCTGGCTCTGTTCACTCAGGCCTGCAGCCGTACACACAGGGGTTATTAACCCTCTCGCTCAGCAAAATACAGCACTGGACTCATATAGCAGTAGGTAAAATCAATTGTAAACACACACACACACACACACACACACATAAATACTGTATATATACTGTACATACATACATACATATAAATATACATATATCCCTGTGGTAGGCTAACGATGATACATTTTAAATTTTAATAGATTTGATGTGTCTAATATATTATCACAGAAACCAGTCCTATATATTTCTCTGTATAGACGGTATTGTTTTATCTGCTCTTCTGCTCTTTATCTGCCCCCACATCCCCATACACACCCATTCAACTTCAGACTTTACGTTCGATTCACTTTGAAAACACGTCCGTCCTTCCTAGATAAAGTCCTTCTAATGCCGGAGGGGCCCGTCACGCCCCCACCGGATCTTACATGTCTGCATATTAAAGTTAAAGCAAGCAATTGCCCAAGTAGACACCGAAAAATAGCAAAAAATAGTTGAAGTGAAATATACCTTGAACTAATTAACAGTCCAGTACCAGAGGACCTGCGGACCAAGAGGGTTGAGCAGTGTGAGAGAGGACCAGAAGAATCTT
The DNA here is from genome assembly GCA_009823395.1 of Thamnaconus septentrionalis. Lineage (NCBI taxonomy): Eukaryota > Metazoa > Chordata > Actinopteri > Tetraodontiformes > Monacanthidae > Thamnaconus > Thamnaconus septentrionalis. The sequence continues at coordinate 20,104,021 of CM020508.1, read as the reverse complement.
AAAAGCATTCCTAAAACTGACAGGAAGCCAATGCAGAGGATGCAGAGAGGTATTTTTCCACAATCCCGGTACTCATGTGCCTGAGTGGTTTTCTTTTTAAGCCGTGTCGAAGACAAATTTCTGTTTTTTTTGTTTTTTTTTTACTGAAAACAGACAATAAAGTTCTAGGTTCCGAAGCAAAGGCGTTCGCATTCGATACTGCATTTGAGAAGCGACAACATGCATCGCTGGCAGAATTCTGAAATCCGAGAATTGTTGATCATCCGTGGCGAAGAGGGGGTTCAGCGCCAGGTGTCTGGGACCGTCCGAGACACCGTGGTTTACAAAAATGTAGCGGGCATATTACGCCAGCGGGATACGACAGAACTCCGAGGCAAGTGATAAACAAACTAAAGGCGTTGAGAAAGCAGTATCTTGCCATTAAGGACAGACATAACTGCAGTGGGGTGGGACGGATCGACTGGCCTTTTTACGACCAATGTCCTATAACTTTTTTTTTTTTGTACTTCTAAGGTCTCACTCGTCCAGGAACGAGGAGAAAGAGGACGAGGCTGGACCAGACTTCGGCCATCGTGTCCCAAGCGATGGTTGACCTCCGGGACATGGATGATATAGCTGCAGCACGGGGTGATGCCAGGGTGACCGTGTTCTTTGAACATCAAAACAGGATATTAGAGAGGCAGGAGAGAGCTCGCAGACAGGAGAGCCAAAACAATAGACGTATGTTTGAAATGCTCCTCTCAAGGTTTCTAATGCAGACTCCTCCGCCACAGTGCATGCATCCTGCATATGGTGGCACTTTGGATTGTGAGGGCGGGCCTACATACCCCAGCACATAGGAGAATGGAGAGCCAAGCTACAGGCACCTTTAATACATTAGCCAAAAGCTTGTTGAAGTGCCTTGACTTAGTTTGCACTGTTTTCCTTCTTTTTTTTTTTTTTGCACTGTTTATTTTTGGTTTGCACTGTTTTTTACTGTTTTTTTTAGTCTGCACGTTTTTTTAATGTTCGTTTGCACTGTTTTCCCCTGTGAATTATTTTACAATTTACATTTGTTGGGCACATGCCACTTTTGTAGGCTTTATCAATCTATCTAATCTATCCTGGAGGTAATGAAAACACTAGAGTACCTGCACTGCCATGAGAGGGAAATGGTCCAGTTGTGAAAATGTTCTTTAAATAGGCTCAGACTCTCTTGATTGTTTTTGACGTGAGACTCAGAATCAGATTCATTGTTAAGTCAGCCAGCACATTTTTATTTTTTTTCTTTCTTTGTTGCAATGATATTCTTAACGATAAATAGTGTTGCATGAAGGTATTTACATTCAGGGGTGAAATAGACTAAAAAATACCACAGTAACAATATGATGCTGATCACAGCGATACTTTTATACAGCAAAACATACTTTGTTTTTCCCAACTAGCACACCCAGTTCTGCGGACGCAATGACTTTTCTTAAGTGACACATATTGATCCAAGTGTCTTCTACATCACAGCAGATGCAGAAACTCATTCCTCTTGTTTTCAGAAGCATTCAATTATGGACAAACTAACCATGACAACAATGTTTCTGTTCTATTCCTCACAGTGTCACACAAGACGCAGATGACATGATTGAATGTTTGTGTACTGCTTTATCTACCTATTCTAAAGGAATGTTCTGTACTCAAAGGAACTTGGCTAATTACTGAAGCCTGTGAAGTTTTGCACTGTTGGACTGAAGATGGACGTTTGAACCAAAACCATCTTAAACTGGCAACACATTAATAACCGCACATTACTAATGATGTACTGCAACTACAACAGTGTAATGGCAGTATTAGCCAACTGGGCAACTACAATGTACAACTCTGAGAAATAACAAGACAATGTTTTCTACATATGCATCTTAAATGTTATAATCAAAAGGGTAAAAACGCGAAGACAAAGTCAAACACAGGAAAACAAGATAGAAACTTTCCTGTTGATGCCTGATACTGGTGCCGCTACAGGGTGAATTGTGAAGCATTGTTCATCTTTGTGTTCCTCTTCTGATCTCCCTGTGTTGCTTGATGCAAAGATAAAAGCCAAGGACGCTTCTCTCAGAATTTAAATTATTAAACAGCATCACAAAAACTCATTAAGAGAAATAAATTGAATTAGAATTCTTGGGTCTATGCAGCTCAATTGTTCCTTGAGGGTTGCAGAAGTAATGTGTGTGTGTGTGTGTGTGTGCGCATGTGAATATTTATTGTCAACAGAATTATGACTTCTCTTCTTCACATGCACGCACACACACACACACACACACACACACACACACACACACACGCCAGGTTTAATGTAAGGATTAGAGTTTGACTGTACAAAGGAATGAAATATATGAATGTCTACAGTTGGGACATCTTATGATATTGTTTCCTTGATTTTATTCACAATTCACAATTAGGGAATTGTGTGCACAAGTCATTTGCAGTTGAGGACAGCCAGCAGAACGATTTCAGTCAGCAGAACGATTTCAGTCGCAGAATTTCAAAGATTCATATTTTTGGAGCCAATTCTGGTTGCACTGGGATTGTGTGTACTTGCTTCCCGATCTGAGAGCAAACATATGTGCAACAGGCAGAGGATAAAAGCAGGTGGGTTGCAGGAAATTGCGTCAGAGGACAGAGGAAAGAAGCAGCAATTAAAAAAAAAAAAGAAGACATCAACTGGCCATACCAGGAAGAAGAAAATTTATTTTTAACAGATTTCTCACAGCAGGTAGTTGAGCAAACTACAGCTGCGGTGAGCCTGAGATGTTTGTTCATCTCTGTTGCTCTCGCAAGAGTTCTCACTAGAGTTTGGTATCAGTTTTTGTTTGTTTTTTTAGTGTAGTGTGTGTTCCTTCGTCTACCGCAGGCATTAAATGTTTGGTCCCCGGTCTGTCTTCTGAATCCAGTGGGTTGGTGTGCACTCCAAGTCTTTCCATAACTGCCAGAGACTGAACATCGTGTAGCGTTTCCTCGACTTAAAGCCATCCAACAGATGCAGAGACAGACACATGAATGGGTCGGTTAGCGCGGACATTGTTTTCTCTTTGCTTTTGTGAGACTTTGTGTCGCTTCTCGCTCTATGAAAGGTGTTATTCAAATAAAGTTTGATTGTTCTACTGACTTACTGAGCTGTTCAGTCTAGATGTGATAAAGCAACCAGTCAGGGTTTCTACTGCTTGTGCATAAATCTGAACCTTGTTTTTTTAAATTTATTTTAAGGTGCTGGGCTGGTGTGTTTTTGTGACGTACAGAGGAAAGAGAGAGAGGGAGAGAGACAGAGAGAGATTAAGTTCATTTGTCACTGACTTTCAGTTGCCCTTTGGCATATTGCGAGAGTGAAAAGGTAAGCTGATGTCTGGCTGCCACGTCTTATTGCAGTTCTTTGCAGAGACAACATTGTTTCCACTCTGAAAAAAACAAACAAAACTAAACTTACGCTACAGTTAAAACAAATCATGTGAGGCTGAGACAGACAATTGTTGTCATTGAAGGAAAAAAAAAAGAATAGAAATACCATAAAAATGTCTCACTGCACAATTTTCAGCATGAGAAACACGCACACAACCTCATTTTCTTGACATATACTGCAACCAAAGTTTCACCGAGACACACATTGACTTTGGAGGGGAAACTGTGTTGACAACATTAAGTTAGTTTCACATTTAAAAGCTTGACAGCTGCAGTGCAAACACAGGGTGATTTTTTTTTTTTTGGCCCCTGAGCGATTTGCAGCTTGCTTCCTTAAACACTGGATACCACCATCCACTTAGTTTTGTATAGTTGATAGAAGCATAAGACAGCATTTGTGAATTGGTGTTTAATAGGGAGATTTTCTTCATGTTTTAGGGTCATTTTTAGGGGAATGAGCTGTTTTTTTTTTTTTTTTTTAAAATGTCAACTGCTAGCATATTCATTCCAAGAGGGTCTGAACTAATGGTTTATCATTAGATTTATGTATTCTTCATAGTGCGCTTGATTGCACTTTTTGAAAGCGATGTTTCATCAATAGGCTGCACAAATGAGAACAATACATCTGTTCTTGAAAAGGTAAAGACAGTCATGCTTGTTAAAATAGATTACAACAATTTCCTGGAGCGTGGCAACGTGGCCCTCTTTAAACCAAGCACAGGAACCACTCCGTCATGCTAAGATGAGTGTTGGAAATAATAAATTACAAAATGCAAATAAGGAGAAGATTAGCCCATGTTTACCAGTGGTATTTAATTTTAATTGGTTCATTATTTACGGGAATTACATTTTTTAAAACTCGGCCGAATGGCGCAGCTGCGCTGGTGCAGCAGCAAACCCATGAAGGCTATAAGTCGAGAGAGAGTCTCTTGTTGCGATGCAAATCTCGTCAATCCAGTGATGGCGGGATTGTCGCAGAAAGAAAGAAAGACACAAACAAACAAAGAGAAAGTGTAGCGGGACAGAGACTGCATTCACAGACCCCTTGTGAAGCTGCAGCACTCTTTGACACGACCTGACTCAGGTTTGTCCGACTGAAGTGAGCAGTGCTCAGCATTGTTGCGACGATAGCCTGTGGTACTTTGCACAATGACTTGCATCTCAGCAATCTGACAGCGACACGCAATCTGACAGCAGCACACACTCTGCACCGCGCAACGGGCCCTGTTCATGCCGATCATGTGAGACAGCCATGAAGCAATCACTGATCAGCAACGTGGTCACGTGATGTCCAGAAACCGGAACATTTTACTTTTACCAAAGTCCTTGTTAAGTAAGTCTTGCCACTCGGAGGGCCACCCTGGGGACCCCAACAACATTTTCAGGATAGTCATGATAGCCCCATCTTTTGAACACTCGAGTAAGCTAATCAATCTGTTTGTATCAATGCATGACACATTAAAATAGCTTGATGAAGCATTCCCATTGTATTTTTTCATTTATTTTAAATCGCAACAAGGAGTGTTCAAACCACAGACTAGGGCATCAGACATCACCAGTCACTACAGTTACACCCTTCAATTGCTTGTTATTGGAAATCACTAATCAACCAACTCCATTAAAGAAAATCCATGCATATAGGCATGTAGAAGTGGTGAAGTTTAAAGTGAGCAGAATGGGGAAGAAAGGTGCCTAATTGACTTTAAACATTCAATGGGCATTGGCACTATATGTTGATGATGGTTTGAGTTTTTCACAAATTCTTAATAAACTGGGATTTTCAACACAACCAGTGGGGAAGTGAATCCCCCCCTTACAATGAAGACAACATTTGGGTTTGCTGTTCTTTCCTGTTCATTTCTAGCAAACTGTGTTGGTAGTGTTGGTAGGTCAGTCCCTCTTGACTCTGATCAGAGTTTTAATTTATAGCATTTGTACATTTGCACTAGTTCTATTGTTTGTTAGTCTGCTTCATTGGTGTTTGATTCTCTGCTGAAGTAAACCATACATAGATATGACTCTTCATTTTTATTTTGTTTTTTCACAAATCTGGTAAACATACACTGTATTCTTGTTTCTCTTTTGACCGGCTATATTATAGACATACGTCAGAAAAAAAAGTTTTTTGTTTTTTTTTAATTTTCTGAAGTTGATGTGTTACCATGTTCTGGAAAGCTGAGCGTGTCTTTTTCTCTGGCCTTCCCTCCCTATAGGGAGGGCAAGGGTCCATAATGGTCCATGATCTGCCATGCAATCCAGTCCTCGTCCTGATCCTGGTGGCAAAGTTGAAGCGATGGCACCAAGACTTCCAGGGCCGCACTGTCCAGCTCCGGGCTTCGTGGTGGCCATCACTTGCTGGAGACACACAGAGACTGCGGCAGTATCATGCAAATAATCGGTACTGATTATTCCGAAAACCTGACTGAAACACCTCAAAAAGGTGTTATACTGGAACCAACGCTACAGCTGCGTTCTTATAAGGAGTGGCTATACCAACAGATCTCTAGCTGGTCAGCTGCGTTCTTATAAGAAGTGGCTATACCAACAGATCTCTAGCTGGTCAGCTGCGTTCTTATAAGGAGTGGCTATACCAACAGATCTCTAGCTGGTCTTGCAACCTCTGACCTGCCCTGGCGTATTGTTATCTTGTGGCCGCTTGCCAGCTGCAGGTGTCCATCACCGGTCAGTTTTTCTGGTGTTGGTCAGCTACTCTCTACTCACACCATGCATATCCTACTTTAAAACCACCACACATTATTCTAAGTATGACCTTATTAAATAATGGTGATACCTCCTTTAAAAGTTTAGTTGGGATTGGGTCCAATGGACTAGTGGTCGGTTTTGCAGAGGAGGTAAGAGAGTTAAGTTCAGAGAGTCCAATTTGCTGAAAACTCTCAAAATGAAGACTAGCGTTTCTATGATGAACATGTTCTTCTACAGGGCCAGTGGATGAAGAGGAATGCTGGATCTCATTTCTAATATTTTCTACTTTGTGTGTCTTCAGTTATTTCAGTCTTTACTCGTATTCATTAAAATGTGTTTTACGAAATGATGCCCGGTCATACCCCACAATCATTTTATTGCATCCTACTATTTATTAGATGTGTGAGACAGAATTGGCAGGGAATCTATATTTCAAATACATATCCGAGGGCTTTGGCTTCTGAAATGAAATTGAACTTGCAAAAAGCTTTGCTTTACTTCTTTGACATTTTTTTTTTTATTTATTAGAGAACAACAAGTTCAGAACCCGGATATTAAATAGCATATTAGATGCTGCCTGGAGGGGCTGATCCAATCACTTAAGCAGAGTTCTGTGTCGGATGTAGGTCCATCACTGAGAGCTCTCCCCTTGCAACAGTTCTGGTAAGAAATGGTGACTCCCAGGATTTAGAATTATATCCAGCGTTATTTCAACTAACATTAGTATTCATTTGGAGCATGTTCCATACTATTTGCATGTGTTTTCTGTAGTTCCTGCGCAATTCGTCCACGGTTGGGGCAGTCGCTACACTGTCTGTAACGGGAGTGTGGCAGCTGTTCCAATGGGTGGAACAGGAGGCAGAGATTGTCAAGAAGTAACAGGCACGCACGGCTGGTGCAGCTTCATAAACAAAGCAAAGAAAGGACTATTTCAAAAGATTATATCAAAGAATGACTGTTGAGCCATGTGACATCAGAAGAAAATACACTGCTGGAGCTTCACAAATCACTTTTACTTCCTTATATCTTACAATAAAAAGAGATTGCGTACTGCCCCTTTCATTGAAAAAAAAAAAAAAGAATAATAAAATAACAAGAGTCAATGAAGTAAGCTTCCTCACGGGCTCAAGGACGTGTTGAAAAGAACTGATACTCAGGCATTCCGTCGCTGCATGAACACTTTGCCGGCTGTGCAAAAAATGCTTTCCGAACCACAGCTGACTTCCACTAAATTTGAGACTAAGTTCCGAGAAGTGACAGCGCTGACAAAAAGTGTCACGTCTCATTTCATCTCAAAAAAGGGACGGCCTGTATTTTAATGCAGAGGGAAAAGGGACATTTCGGAAAACGAATTTAAAAGTCGGCATGGGGGTGCTGCACTGGAGTGTGTGTGTGTGTGTGTGTGTGTGTGTGAGTGACGGCACCCATTCCCACCACTGATGTATTATTATTGCCGAGAGGTACACGCTGGATTTATAGCAGCGTGTGCTCCCGTGGCGAGCGCGTCTCTCTCAGGGATGTCACTGCTTCCTCCTGTAGGACAGCGAAGACACATTCTGCATAGATAACACAGAGTGCACAGGAGCGGCGGCACACGAGTCGACTCCACCGCCGGCCACACCTGTGCTTTACTGAAACGGCTGGGGAATTACAAAGCAGCGCCATTACAACTGCCTGGTAGATCTCAATGATTTGCTTTCAACATTCACAGCCCTCGGTTGGAGCGTCTTTCATGCTATTTGCATGGGGTTTTTCTGAAGTTCCGTGTGGGATGTTGCTTCTCACTATGTGTGTGGCTGGGGGGTGAGTGTTCCGGTGGACGGGAGGAGGTGGACTTTCACATTCAGTAACATGCAGGTGCGGCCAATCCGTGGTGTGAGGTTCTACCTGTTGAGTAAAAAAATGGAGTCTTCACAGAACAACGGAAGTCTGGCTTGCCGCCATTTGTTTGAGATCACAAAGGCAAAAAGTCTTCTGTAGGAGCGGGAGCACAAATAGAAGACCAGTGCATCCTTTTACACAGACGTGTCCTCTTCTAAATTTCCTATTTCTGTTGCCCAATTGTTGCCCCCCCCAAAAAAAGGTTCCATTTTATTTTATTTCATTTTTGAAACGGTCCTGTGGTTCGACACATGCGTTAGTATGTCTTTGTTGTGTTACTTGCATCAGCAAAGCGCACATTATTTGGGATGTGCATATCAAACAGACCTCCTGTGTTCACTGGCCATCATCAGCGGCGTGGTAAAGGAAAAAGGAGCGGAGGAATGCCGCTGCGAGGCGCCGCCTGTCCCGCGGCGCGCTGGCTCGGCTGTCTATAAAATGTCAGCGTGCCCTCATAGATGACTGGTTTTCATCAGGATTAGGCTTGATCTGGAGATAAAGTGCCCCTCTTTATCGACCGCGACAGTGCTCAGTTGTTCCATCACACGGAAAGTGTGGCGTGCCGTTCACAGGGCTCCCTGCTGGGATCAATAGCGGCAGGCTTTTCCGGTGGATTTCGCCGGGTCGAGCTGCCAAACCCTGATGCGAAGCTGCCCGATCTGACGAGCGCGTGGTTGTCGCTGTTGCAGTCGCAACAACGACGCAGTCTGTTGTGCCTGCTAAAAGAAAACAAAAAGAACATAATAGCATTTGGGTACAGTCCATGCCTCAGTCCTCGTGGTGTCGTGGTCCCTGGAGAAGAAGGTAGACTCATAATGAATGCCCTTTTTTTTTTTTGAAGCAGCCCATTCAGCAAAGGACAGACGCCCTGTTTTATAACAGGGACATGGAAGACGACTCTGTTCAGTTCACCTCAAAAATGGGCCGGCAGTATTTGCACATTGTCACCCAATTTCTGACTTTAGGGAATCAGGGTTTATGAAATGATGTAATTACCGACCCAATACTTCCTCACAGACTAGTCAAAGACAATTACATCATTATGCATTTTGAGTGAACTATTCCTTAATTCTTAATCCAAATTGCCACCTCACCTTGCCAGTTGTCCATATAGGCCAGTAGTTTCTTTTAAACCCTAATTTAACCCCTAACCAAACCAAACCTAAGCCTTCCCAGGCATCACCCGCCCTTCTCTGCCTCTGATTGGCTTATCAGTCTTCCTCACGCCTCAATCCAACCAATCTCACCTCAATCTAACCAACAAAGGTGACGACTACCAATTAGAGGTATCGCAGGGTGTCTCAAGACCTCCCCATCCTTTTATAGACAATTGGACCACTTGACTTGCAAACACCACTGAATGATGGGGATTGAAAAGTGTGTATACAGAGTGCTGACTGAAAAACAAGTGGGTATGCTCCGTATACCCCTGTGTTGCCTTCACTACACCACTGGTTCTATCCACCTGTCCCTCCCGCCCGTCCAAGTATCCTCCCTCCGACTGACAGCCTCACTGCCAACACTTCATGCAGCCTCCCTTGTCCTCTATCCACAGTACAGAGCTTTGACTTTTGGGGAGATTATGTCTGCCTGTCAGCCTCTCTGCTCAGACAGGTTAAAGCGCAGCTGTTGCTGCTGCTATTGTCGCTGCCCCCCCCCCCACCCCCAACCCCACTCTCTGCCTTGTACACGCTGAAAGATGGCATGATTGACACTCAAGTTGGGGTTGTTGCACTGTTCGCATATTCCGTAGGGGGAGTCGCTTCTCGCGTTTTCATACGATGGCAAAAAATAATAATAAAAAAAAGCCCAGCTGACAGCCAGAGTGATGAAGGTGCAGGAAGCAGCCGACGCCTCTTTATCTTAAAGCGCAGACCTCCTCTTGTCTCTGAAACTTCTCCTCCTGGGAGATGTCTCGTGCTGCTGAGTCACGGCAAAACAGTTTAACGCTGCCGCGTCTGAACACGAGGAGGTTTTCGCCAAAGGACTCGGCTGCTCCAGGAATGCGTGCAACGCTGAGCATCGATCTCAATTTAAACCAATTTGGTAGTTACTTAATTTGTGCGCAAGACTTGCGTAATGAGGGCGCAGAGGCAGGATTTGAACTCGGGCCAAAAGGTGGGCATGAGTAATTGCACGAGTTGAAATCTCCGCCATTATGGCCTAAACTTTACAATCAAGGGACATCTCTCTCTCTTCATTACTGCTGCGCTCTGACTTCAGAGCTATTGCGCTTTTCTAAAGGCCAACCTCCATTTCAATTTTGTACCCACGGAGAATTGCTTTCCGTTGCTGTCTAATGTAAAAAGTCAATTTCGTTCTAATTTCGTAAAATCCCTGCAAAGTTCACAGCAAGATAATTGCTGGGATCTGTAGTTCACGACTCATTTGCTTAGTTACAAATGAAAAGTAGAAACGGGTTGAAATTGTTCTGATGACTCAAAATACCATATTAAACACCAGCAGAGTCCTACTGTTAGAAGTGGTTGCTAAATCAGAACAGCAGTAGGGTTCTTTTTTTTTTTTAACTAATGGACTGCTTACTATCTAATCCATCAATCAGCCAACCAATCAACCTTAATTGAAAAAGCGCTGAATCACATCCAGATGCATCTCAAAGCACTTACTGCATGGTGAAAGAAAAGAAAGAAAGAAAGAAACCAACAGATCCCTCCAGCTCAGATATGATCAACTCTTTCTCTTCACTTTGGTACTTATTCAAAACCAAAACTCCAACAGAAACAGCTGTGACCACATTGTCTCCCTCTGCAACTGGGTAGTTCCTGCCTGCAGTATCGAAGGGCTCCACCAGAGACGTCTGTCTTGCCCACGAAGCAGCAGCATCTGACATTCTGTTCACAATGCCGCATTTCCTGTGACTGTAGTCGTAAGTATCAAAAGTATCAATATTTTTATTGAGATTGTAGATCATAAAGATCTGGTTTTGGAAGTATCAACAGTGAAGGACGGATTCCCACATCATTCATAGATGGGGTAGGTTAATTACTAAAGTTCTAATAGTCCATCTAATTGATATACATACTGTATATGTGTGTGTGTGTGTGTGTGTGTGTGTGTGTGTGCACACACATCAGGTAGTTCTTGTAATGGGACTGTCTGTTTTGCACTAATTGCAGACAAGACGAACGCCAAAAAATATGGTCAGATGTTTTCCACCAAGCAAACCATGTGGAAATGGCTATGCTACGCCACAAGGCAAACTCAAACAGGCAAGAAGTCACTGGCAATTTAACAGATTCGCTTTCTTGGGTTCGTCTGCGAAAAGATCTTGCAGCACAAAATTGAAACACGCTATGTTTTTCCACCCTTATTTTGCCAAAGCGGCGCTTGAGAGCAGAGAGCAGCTTGCAGCGCTTATGTGCCCTCATTTGTGCAGACAAGGCTGGCGTCTGGGCGAGAAAGAAAGTTGAAAGAGATAGCGAGGCAGCAGAGGCGAGCTCACAATGAGCAGCATCGCGTCATGGGCAACTTGTACACCTTTAGTGCTTATGAGAACCGAGCGAGCGTTTATTGACTTGTTGTACACAGCGTGTCTCACATTTCCAGAAAACTCGCTGCTGCTAAGAAAGTCATTGAAGACCTGAATGCCAGGTCACTCCGACATTGTAGCCCCATGTATGAGAATACAGCTCGTGTTTGGGAGAACCCCTCCTGTCTTTTTTTTTTTTTTTCAAAAAAGTGTGTCTTGGTTAACTGTATAGCTTTAGATTCAATTCAATTCTGTAAACCAGCATTTTTGTTGCTTGCTAAAGGGTCAGCTCACCCGGCATCCAGAGACTATCGCTGTGTTGTCTGACATTGGAAATAATTTCCATTTTATATGCAGGAGGCTTTCGTGCATTCCAGACTGCTGCCACCCAAGTGCAGTCCAAGTGGGCTGTTCTTTGTTTGTGCCTGAAAGGGAGAAAGCTCGACAACAATACTTCCGCCAACGAATACTGGGAAATTCCGCCTGCTTTTAATCATGGGTGGTATTTTCCTTACAAAAAAAAACAAAAACTACATGAAACAGAAACCTTACATTTTCTCTCGGCTATGACAAGGGGGAGACTGTGAAATTGTTTTGGAGCAAGGCCTTCAAGTCAACCCTGGTAATTGCGCAGCGCCGAGTGAAGGAAGGAAGGAAGTGAGCGTGTTTATTAAGTTCTATCCAGCAGCAAAACTTCGACTTCCCGGCCCCTAATGGGCCGAGCCTCTGATCCGCATCGACTAATTGGGGCTCATTTTCTATTCGGCGATGTCCTCTCATTGATCATCATCATCAGATGTGTTAAAAAATAACAGATGACATCATTCAAAACCTTTCCACAGTCGATCGGCTCTGCCGGCTCATTATATTAAAGAGCTGCCGTGGGAAAAAAAAACAAAACAAAAAAAAAACAGCTCAATTCCTCTGCTGTGAACGAGGACGTTTAAGCTTGAAGAACATGAAACAACAACAACAACAATAGAGCTGTCAACAAGCGCGCGTGAAGAGCCCAAAGACCTTCATGGGACTATACGTCCCGCCTGATTCACGAGCGAAAACAAATCGAAAGCTTGACAGGTGCTGTTTTCATCTCTCTTCTTACAATCCCGTTGGCGGACGTCCAGTCTTCTGCGTCACTCGCCATGTACGCACGACTTTAATGACTGAAAATCACTGTCATTTAGCTGTTCTTTTCCACCAATGCCCATATACCTTGTTGATATCGTGATTATGGCAAATACCTGGAACCTCAGCATGGGGTCCATGAGTCGCTCGCACCAGCTTCCCACACGGACAAAAGACGTCCAGTCAGGTCCGGAACAAATGGGAAGAATCAGCGCACTTTTAAACGTATAGCATTTCAAAAGCACCGACGGCGCTTTTGAAAAGACGGCGGCGAGCAGGAAAATTACCCGCTGTGAGCGCGGTATCTCGGTGCGTATCAATAGACGGAGGCCTGAGCAGGGAGGTTCGTGGTGGGGAGCGAGACGGGAGGGAACAAAGTGAAACGGCGCTGGAAGATTACTGGCAGGGAGAGAGGCGGCGCCAGATGGGAGGGAGAGGAGCGGTCCAGCAGACAAGGGACCAGGGTTGCCAGCTCGAATGCGCCGCCTTACAGGAGGCCCGGCTATTTAATGAAACCTAGCAGCGAAACCGCTCCGGTGCCAGATGCAATTCAAACATTGATGCAAACACCAATTAGTTTTCGATAGATTTCCCACAACTCCGTCTGTCAAAGACGCTCGGCTGCAGCTCCTCTGTACAAGTTAGGGGGCTGGAGAAAAAAAAAAAGATAACTAGGAGAGTTTAGAGTAGGTGCCCTGCTGACAGAGTATCCTGGGCAGCTGTCAAAACATCCACACGGACGTCTCTTTTTGCTAGAAGCATATATCACACGTCATATTAGATGTCATTTTTGCATCTTGTACGCAAACTGTACTGCCACAACGCGTTGTCGGCATTGGGAATACTGCCTTATCTTGAGTCACAGTTGCGTCTTAGAGCACTGATAGAAAAATAAGTGGCTCCATCAGTCTTGGGGAACAGGAGTCGCTGTGGTCTGCTCTCTTCCGCTGTCTGTCTTTCACAGAATATTGCGTCGTCCGACATGACAGGGCGGCGACACTGCAAAGGCCTGATGTACTAAAGGTTTGCGCGCAAGCTGATCTACCAAAGGGGGCGCAGTGAGAGTTGCAACCATCTCACGGGAAAAATAACGCATGGAGTCCACGTAGCAGTTTTGGCTTAATCAGATAGATAGTTTACTGACGGAACATGCATAATATTGGGTTTAGAGGTTGCAAATAGGGCTAGCTGAAATTAGTTGCGGCCATTATTTCTGTGTTTTTATTTAGCTCCTTTAAAAGGCAGGTAACTTAACTTAACGTTAACTTTACGCAAAACACTGGTTTCCATCGCAAGCAATCTGATTCAAATCCACTTTAGACGCATGAGCCATTTGATAGTTGGATAGCATACATATATATATATATATATATATATATATATATATATATATATATATATATATATATGACCCTTTATATATATAACCAACAATACACACATGCTATAGTGCCGTTTCGCAGCTCTTATTTAGGATTTTTATCAATATAAAAATTGTCTTCACACGTACGGCAGCACTTTACGTGTGAAGCTATTCTAAAACCTATTGTGATTCAAAGGCAGCGCCATTAACAATGGCCAGAACAAAAGAGAAAAAAGCAAGCAAGAAAGATGAATATTGCAAAAAGAAGTAATGGATGTGGAGGAAAGGGTGGAACAAGATGAAATGAAAAAAGTATTGTTGGAATATAGAAAAAAGAAAAGAGTTTGTTTCAACATGTTCAGTTACAAGGCAAAGAGCACAATAACATTTATTTGCTGCTAAGAGAGGTGGTTGTCGGGTAAAAAATACAAAAAAAAAAACACTTGGAGATTGCAAACCTCTGCCAAGGCAGCGCTGCCAATAACAACAACATTATATGGAAATCTGTTTAGACGTTACTTTGGAGCTTTCCTCCTGACAAATAAGCAAACACAATTACTCTTGCCGACAGTATAAACTCCTGGCAAGCACAAACAAAAACTTAAAACACCCACAGAGGGATTCATAACCGGTCTATTCTTTTGTGTTATTTTGTCTTGTTGCTGTTAAAGAGAACATCTAAACTACCTTCCTGTGCGTTATGGTGTTATAACACAAGCCACCAGCTGCATTCAAAGCCATCTCCTCCATTCAAACCTGTCAGTCACAGTGGTGGAGCCTCTCATCATGAAGCTGGCGTTGAACATCCACAGGGGTTTTTGGTAAAAGCCATTGTCATAACTGTAATGGCCACTAACATCACATATGGAAAAGGTGGTTCTCAATGAGACCTCGACCTTTAATTATGTAAAGTCTCTTGTAATCTAGTGGGTGTGGAATAAATAAAGAAAAGAAAAGAAAAGTAGAAATTACAAACAAGGCCGTGGTGGTGAGAAGGTTCGACGTTTGTCCTTCGTTTAATCCAAAAATCCAAAATTGGCTTGAGGCTGAATGATGCTGCTGGCCTGATTCAATGTGTGTGTGTGTGTGTGTGAGAGAGAGAGAGAGAGAGAGAGAGAGAGAGAGAGAGAGAGAGAGAGAGAGAGAGAGAGAGAGAAGTTTGGACACACCTTCTCATGCAATGGTTTTTCTTTAATTTTAATGACTATTTACACAGATTCTCACTTAAGGTATCAAAACAATGAATGAATCAAACATATATTGATTTATGTAGCAAACAAAAAAGTGTGACATAATTCAAAAACATTTCATATTTTAAATTTCTTCAAAATAGCCACCCTTCATATAAAAGATTTAGAGTTTTCTAACAATGTTTTCTTAGCGACATCATTTCATATATATTGCTCATATATTTGATTGTCTTCAATATGTATCTACAATGTGGAAAGGAGTAAAGATAAAGAAAAAAACACCATTGCATGAGAAGGTGTGTCCAAACTTCTGACTGATAGTGTATATATATATCCTGGGCAATTGAAGTGCCAATATGCCCACACCCACCCACCCACCCACACACAGACAGACTATCGCCAGTGAAGAGCTAACCCTGGCGCTAACTAATAACAAGACAATCCTTCATAATGTCACTGCATCCCTTTGATACGGCCGATGAAGTGATCTCTCCTGGCTCCGCAGGGGCCGCGGCCGAGAAAACGGACCAACGAGGGAGGGGCTGGTGGTGGTGGTGGTGGTGGGGGGGAGGGGAGGGGCCGCGAGGTCGGGCGAGAGGAGCCTTGATTAAATTCGTAGGTGTGAGATTTTCATCAGCGTGATACGGCTGGGCCCGGGGTTGTCGGGGTAATGGCGGGGGCCGGGAGTCTCTCCTCTCGACAGAAAGGACGCGCGGCTTGTCAGCAAAGTCATCTTTTCCCGAGCGCAACATCTGCGCTGATTTGCTGCTGCACACTAAGCAGGCCATTAATCTGCGGCCCCGGCCACTCCTTATCGCGGGCGGGAGACACACACTCCCGCACTGTGTACAGAGAATGAGAAATAGATATCAGATTTTCTTTTTCCCTCCCCGCCGCATTTGTCTTTCTCTCCCTCAGTTGAGTGGCAGCCTTATCGGCCGCCTCTCGCCGGGTCGTCCCAATTTGACGTTGGTTCCGCATGCGGACGGCGTGTTTAAAAGCCAGGGCTTCCTGAACGCCATCATCTTCTGGCTGGGGAGCCCCCGTCGCTAACCAACAATGTCACAAAATACAGAAAGAAAAACATCAACTTTTTAGAATGGGTTTTTCTTATGTGCTGTTCAATAATTGTTATCGTTGTTTTGAATAGGAATGCTATCAGCTAACATGTTGATAACCGTGGCCATCTTTCTGCATGGCTGCAAAGCCATACTTAATGTATGTTCATTGAGCTCTAACTGGGCGAGTTTGAGGAGCAAATCATTTGGATAAATGAATCATTTGGATAAATGAATCATTTGGATAAGTGGCACAAACTTGCACGTCACATACACGACACCACGAACAATGTTTTTGACTGGCAGGCAACCATACAATTATAGATTATGTTTATTAACAACATTAATTACATTATATGTAATAATAATAATAATTACATGATAATTCAAATCTATTATTTATGAATTTAGATTTTCTTTTTTTTTTTTAATCTTGTTTGCAATTTTCTGCGGACCCCCTAGCGCCCCCTGGCGGCCCTCTCTTTGAAAACCACCGTCTAAAGTTGCGATGGATCAATGCACAGCGGGGTGGCGCCGTGGCATTTCCCCCCCGAGGAGACGGATGTCGCTGGGTCCGTAAGGCACCGGAGTGACATTTGCATAAGAGTCAATGGATGCTGATGGGCCGCGGAGGAAATGGGAGGTGGGGAAAGGAGCAGCAAGCGCGGCGGCTATCACCCCCCGGCCGGCTGATGCTGCTCGACAGGCATTTTTGCTCCTCCCGCTGTGGAGCGGCGACGCTACAAGATAGGGTTAGGGTTTTCTTTGCAGAATGCGCGGTTTTCAAATCGCGAGATGAATAAATAAATAACAAAGACAGGGAAGCGAGGTGACGGCAGGAGACCGTGCACTTCAACCCACACCGCAGCGAGGTTAATGAATAGGTTTAAAGAAGACTTTTTTTTCTTTTTCTCTTCAAACAATTAGAGCAGCGAGATGATTCAGACTGTGGCCTCTCAGCCAGCCAGTGAGCGGCGGTTATTTATAAAAGAGGACAGCGTGTTCAGATGGATTTAGCAGAACTCCGAGCTAAGGCTGCAGCCTTTCTTGAACTTATTCAATCAAAAATGAGAAAATAGCATATTATGAGATAGGTGCAGTTCAAGGTGTGCTCCCTCAATCCCTCCAGAAAAAGGAACTACTGCTTTGGAGATTACTGCAAAATGCACTGATTCATGTCATAGCAACCTGCAGTAGGATGTTTTTTTTTTTTTTTTTCCAAAGGAAGATAAAACAAACTGGGAAATTGTGATATGGCTTTAAAAGAGTAGTTTACAAAGAAGTGCAATATATAAAGTGTTCAGTATTGATACTTGCTTAAAAAAAAAGACTGATTTAACTCCTTTATTACAGTAAAAGTAAGGAAGTACAGGCTCTGATACGTATTGAATGAAAAAGTACAACTGGACTGAACTGACCAGAGGTCTTGATGAGCTTTGCTACTCTCGACACTATAGTTTGCAGTTGTCCAGCGCTATGCTATATTACCAGTGATTACCAGTGAGTAGTTGTGACCAGCAAGCCATTATTGGGGATTTACACTTTTCATAACAATAACCAATGTGAAAGAGTTGAGTGCTGTTAAAAAGAACAAAAAAACTAAACAAAACAAAACAAAAAAGAAAAAAACAAGGTAGTTGTGAGGAGGTGGGTTTAACATCTGGCCAGCAGGAGAGGTATTGGCGCCCTTTCCGACCTCACCAGGGGTTGGGTTTCCGGAAGTGCGCGTTTCGGCACACAACATGTGAAATGTGGAGCAAACAACGAAAAATCAAAGGTGGTCTTTCGTCCTTTCTTGGAAGTTCAATAACAGGTTGGCGACGCACTTAATTGTTGCAGTCCGGCGGAGATGCAATATCTGCGAGATTTTGTCGGATTAGAGGAGGATCTGGTGCATTCCAAGCCTGAGGATTTTTCCAGTTTGAGGCACTGAAAGAGTTGGCTTAGTTTCGTGCCGCAGAAATATCAGCCCAATATATTGGAGCATTTGTCTTGTTTACTTATCACAAATATCCTGTTATTGACTTGTGTCGGGACTTCATTAGAAGTAGTGACTACTGTGAAATCTCCCTCTCTTCTTATCATTGAGGATCAACCTGGCTTTGAAATGGATCGGGAAGGAGCTGCAGGTAAACTATTGACTGGAGTCTCTGTTGAATATCGTTACTGAATTAAACGCTGATGCTGACGGTGGAAGCCGGCAAAGTCTGAACTTGTTTATCTTGGCCAGAAAGCGGCGGTGCACTGCGTTACATTGGAGCGTTTACTGCCCTGCAATTTGTTTGGGTCTCAAAGCACCTTTTCTTGTTTGTGGATACTTTTGACTAACAAGATTTTTTGCAAATGTTTTCAACAAACAAATCCAACATTCACAAACGGCAACAATAAAGACAGTAATGAGGATGATGCCCAATGCAAAATGTATTCAAATCGACCAAGAAATGCATTATATACCGTGAATTTAGAAAAATATTCCCATTTTCTTTCAAAAGTAAACATGTTTACACCCATTGCTGTGTCTTGTTCTGTTTTTACAAACGGTTCCCTGATGAATGCCGGATCTTGTGTCAGAAGTTGCACCTCGACAATACAGCCACCCGTGCTGCCTGCCTGCTTATAAACTCTAATTATTTCTTTGGCTCATAATTGGTTTTGTCTTCTTTGGCCAAGTGTTTAAGACGCCACGAGGACTGTTGGTTGCTTTTATTGTTGATATTCTCATCAGCTCAATACTCCACTAAGCTTCCGAAGGAGCACAGCGGGGAGACTTTTTTCTGTTTGGAAAAAAAAAAATAAAGCTAATCTCTTCCGGGGGGAAATTCCATATCAGCTTCTCTGTTGATTCACAAAGTGACCGGCATGTCCGTGAAACCGGCCATTGAGTTTTGGGGTTGTTGCCAGATGCTTCACCTCAGGCTGCTGCCTCGCTGTGTAGTTGTGAGAATTGCGTTCGTCGAGCCTGTATTTGCCTTCTTGAACCAAAGCTGATCGATCCATCGCTTTCACTACTAAAAATGGTGGTGGCTAACTGCTCGTTTTCTATGAGAAATCGTTCGGAAGGTAACGATTCTAGGGACGATGTACGTTTTCTTCTTCGGATGCTAAAACGCCTGTTTTTTTATATACTCTCAGGATGACGAGTCGCTCTATGCTTTCACTCATTGTGCCGCTCTATTGACCGTATTGTGTGCAAACATTCTAAGCCTAGTGAGGATGCGCGTGCAGCATGGGCTCCCAGTATGCGCTTCCGTTGTCCATTGAGGAGTACTACTTAGGTCTATATATCAAGTTTAGTTGTCAACAGGTGCGCTAGCCGACAGCTAATTGCAAGCTAGCTACCTGCGTCCACCACATGCTAACTTTAGGCAGCAAATGTTTCATATGCATCCTAGGCCTTTCAGCATAATCCAACAGAAAGGGGCTGATGAATGATAACTAACTGTACCTGAAATGAAGTGCGCCGTACAAACACAGGCCTCTATGACTGCAATAGCATTATTGCGCTCCTCTCGTTTTTGCTTGGAGCCACAGATGACGTCTATTTTGATTCAACGGATGAGATCCTTCAGGTATTCCGAAAAACTCAACATTACCGCCGGTTCTATTTTCACAGCCAACAACACTACGAGTAGGCATCTTGTGCGACCGTTGGACCAGTTGGATGGAATGTTGATTGACAACAGCAACTACGATTTTCAAGAAAAAACAGTACACATCTGTATGATTTGTTGTGTGTTTAGTTCATTTAAACCAAAGGAATTCTCCTGAGGCGTTCGGGTTTCCGTTATGCTAATTGATGTTCTCCCATAGACTCTGTGACAGTTCAGTAGTTTTCTGACCCCATACCTGCTGTGACGTTGCACTCGAATGGGTCTATGAATTACACAAACAGCGTGACAGCGCGCAGGTCTCTGTGGACGATCACCTCGTTCTCACTTCAGTTAAACATCTGGATCAGGAAAACTGGAAACTTTGGGCGGCCCTTTGCGGCAGTGCCAACGCTGCAGCCCGGGGCGACGGGAGGTGGTGGCGCTTATTGAAAGCCGTTTCACTGCATCGCGTGACACATAGCATCTGCAAGTCAACCGACGCGTTGCAAAATTATTGCCCCGCCTCCCTCCTCCTCTCTCCCCAGAGATGAGTTGTGCCCTAAAGACAAACTGCAGAGATGAATCTCCATAATTGTCAACCTCCTTCGCAGTTTCCGTGGAAGTGGAGGCGTGTTCGAGGCAAGAGACAGCCGCCGCCTCTCTTTACATCAGTGGAGCTTAAAAACTTAGGATGGCACCTGATGTGCATTTACTTATGAATTACGCTCCCTTATTCTTATAAAGATTTTTTAAAAAGACATCTTTAATAACTAATTAAAAATTGCTAATTCTGAATTAGGACCAATGGGAATATAATTGAGAAAATTCAAAGCAAAGTGAGCCAGTTCTCCATAAGCACAGCAAATCTGTATGATTTTTTTTTTTTAATTAAATGCTATGAATAAATGTAAATTAAATCTTTAATCCTGATCCATCTAAATTTATGCTAAGACTTCAGTCAAATCTCAGCTTCCACTGGCTTTAGAATCACATCTCTCCTTTCAACTGTCATTGTACCTCTGGAGTTGATGAGTTTTGCCCCAGGCACGATGTGTCTTACTAAAATGAGTTTAACGCAAAGGAAGGAAAAGTGTAAGAAAAAGTAAAAAAAAAAAAAAAAAGCAAAAAAACACAACTTTCTCTTGCAGCAGTTGGAATCGCGGCAGCAGGACGCTCTTGTCCTATTTCCTGTTTTTGTCCGTGAAGACTCGTCCTGATTTATCAGCGGTGATCCGAATGCTGATAACAGATTACAACTTTCAGACAGAATGATGAAATATCCTCTGGCAGCAAACATTATTAAATTCAACACTGGAAAAATGGTGTTTCAAGGAACGCGAAGCTCTGACCAATCATGAGTCTAATATTTCAAAGTCTATTATGAACTAAATAGTTTGTTTGGGCTCCAAACAGTTTCAGAATGTGCTGGTATTTTGATTTTTTTTTTTTTTTTGCTTACTATTTTGCTATTGATTTAGTCATACAAATATAACCAGGCAGAAGTAATGTCTGTAAATTGGGATTGATCCGAGCAGACCACGTCATAATACACCAAGACACTAATTTGGCGAGAGGACTGCATTCTGCGAGAAAACATCTCGCTAATGCAGCTGATGTGCCATGGAAATTTATGTGCATCTGCAACATTTGGTGGCTGTATTCCAGTGGGTTTTTTTTACAGAGCACTATCAAAGTTGAAGTTCGGGGTGCCAAGCGTAATAAATAACCATTTTCTTTAAAAGCTTTTTATTGACTGATTTCTAACCACCGATAAATTGGGTGTAAAAGTCTTTTTTTTTTCCCTCAGTCATAAAGTTAAGTGTGTTTTCGGATTGTGTTTCCTCCTTCTCTCTCCAAGCGGTGTGACTGATTCCTTTGCACAGCAGCGCACATTGTCTGAATCCAATTTCTTCTACTCTACGTTGGCACAGAATGCATCCTGCAAGTCTTCACCAGGATGTTCAGGAAAAAAAAAAAAAAAAAAATCGAAGCAACCGCTGCTGTATGGGCAGAAAACGCACACTCAAGCAGTCAAACTAGCACACACCAAATTGTTGTCAGCGTGGCGGTGATAATCTGGGACGGATGGGTGACGTCTGAATCGTACAGTATTTGATGTGCGCATCACTGCAGAGCTGCTCCATCAGCGGCGACCAGGACGGTGCAATCATCTCCTGGTGTGTGAAGGTAACGTGCGACGGGAAGCCAACGTCCTTCCATTCCTCATTTCACTTTAAAGCCCTCCTCCGCATGTTGGCTCAGTGTGATGAAGTTTGACTTTCATTCCTGCCTTTAGCCCCTCTCCTCTCTGACCTTTTCATTTTGAGTTTTTTTTTCTTCTTTTATTTTTTAGAAAGAAAAACAAACTTAATCTCTATAATTTCATATGTGGAAGCACATTTTCAACCTCTTAATACTCAAGAGCTTGACGGAGGTGATGATGACCTTTTCTAATCCTCGCAGCCATTTCGAGGTTTCATGGAGGGGGATAATTCCACCCAGTGGCAGCCTATTTTAGCAAAAGTGCACAAGATGCTGGCAAAAAAAACAAAAACAAATGGTAAACAACATTTTAGCTAAAAACATCCGCAGCAGAATGCAAAGCCATGGTGTAAACTTGCACGCGTGGGGAGTTAGTTCACAGGCGACTGCAGCTCGGCGTAATTGGCTGTTAGCCAGTGGCAACAAAGGAAGGCGACTGAAGCGAAGTCTACAAAGACACGCAGACGTGCAACATTAAAGGAATTGGTTCCATGAACCTTGCACATGTTCACGCTCGCTAAGCTTCTCACTGGCACCTGCACTCTTCAAACTTCCCAGAGCTCAGCAGCTCCCTCTAATAGTAAACACTCCACACTCCGGTGAATGCATATTTCCACTTAGAAACTGAAACGTCCATGCCCACCCACCAGATCATCGTACCTCTTTAGCAGTGTCCATAAAAATAGAGCGACAGACAATGCCATATTGTTCTCACTGGGACATAGAATTTATTGGTTGCCTTCATGATAACTTATATAGTTGACTGATGATGTTCTTATCTGTCTATCTATCTATCTATCTATCTATCTGAAAGTAGGAACGCGCAGGTTCTGGAATATACCTGATTTTTGCCATTATAGTTGCCATTAAACAGCTTTAGTACGCTCAATACTATATATTTTACATGTTACAATACTACATATATTTTTCAACTGCAGCACAACCAAAATGTCAGTAACACTGATGACCAGTGAGCCACTAGATAAGGTTCTCTAAAATAATATCCCTTTAAAATGTGCTCCACTTTCATGTTGAACTACACAACAGCATCATTCAAATAGCTCCACTTCAAGCAACAACAACTGTAATGTTACTTTGAACTGAATTTGTGTCTTCACAATCACAACACATTTAAACACAAAAGTAACAAGTGTGTTTGTCCAGTACTTTATCTGTAAAGTACAGATACCTGAATAATATACGTAAGTACTGTGAAGTATTTATACTTTGTTACTTCCCTCCATCTATCCATCTATCTATCCATCTATCCATCCATCTATCCATCCATCTATCCATCTATCCATCCATCTATCCATCTATCTATCTAGACCCAAAAGCATGGCATGTTCTGCTCAGTACAAGGGATCAGAGGTGGGCAGGCAGCTGTCGTGCCAGAGTTGCCCGAAAATTCAGACGGTGTGAGGAGGATAAACACAGGGCTGAAGGCTGAATTATAACAGCTGCGGCTCCAGGGATGCAACATCCAGAGGGTTAGGGTTCCACACAACGGCACATCAACAACCGAGTGGCTTGTAAAGTCTCATATAAAACAATTACAATACCTGTAAACTCAGTGAGGGGAATGAAGCGAGGGCGTGGATGGGAAGTCTTACAGCACAAAATGTAATAAATGTCATATTAATAAATGAGTGACTTGAATGTCTTGTCATGCGTCCTAACGTCCAACCATAATGAGTGCAGCCTCCAAAGTGCTCCAAACACGACTCACGGCAATTTCTCAGTTCGCTTTTCATGTTTTTGAATTCTTTCTGGTTTTCCATTTTGTCTTGCACAGTTTTGCATACTTTATATTTTTTTTCTCTCAGGCCCCTATGGGAAGCAGTAGCATATTCACTGAAGAATGGAGATAGACACACTGTGTATCTACCGAAGAATTATTATTATTTCATTTATTTATTTATTTATTTGTCAGCATCTGAGCCTACACCCCCATCTGCCTAATGAATATCACGCAAAGTTGTGTGAATTTCTCGCCTATTGCACACACACACACCCTTGGATGCTTTGTAGCCTTGCGCATTGAGTCGTTAACAGCAATTTCTAAAGGGATGATGAGAAACCAGGAGTTCTTAAATTGTGGTGGATGAGCTGCTTTATTGCGTATAGAGATGAAGGGAAGACATAGAGAAAAACAAGGGCGGTGTGAGAAAAGAAAGACTTTCAATCAGGATCATGGCAGCGGAATTGTCCTGGGAAAAGTATAGCACATATTGAATAATAAAGCATTGTGAACACAAACCTGTTCTCTTCTGAGTGACATATCGAGAAAAATCTGCTCGGGGGGGAAAAAAGAATTCTTTTGTGAGAGTTTTGTCGGAGCAATGTAATCCAACGACACCTTTAATTGTTGCAACATGACTCACAAGTAGGAAGGTGGATGAATGAAATGGAATTTAAAAAGCTGAATACCAAACTTTGCTATTTTCAGAGTCAAAACTCAGTTAATATCTCTAACTTTAAAAATTAAATCCAAAATCTTTCTTTCCTGGACTTGATTTAGTGTTGAAAACCAATCAAAACAGACTAAATGTTAAAATGTGATACATTAATGTGGTAGATAGTGTTATGATTGATCCAAAGTCTCCTTTTACTTGTAATTATGAAATAATAACACATGCTGCTCTGGACAAAGGCAACACTGAAACTGAAGGCTAAACAAACAAACAGATAAATTACATATAATTATACTGATCATCGCATCTTAATTTTTCACTAAGTGGTCTGGTCTTCGATGAGCTACTTTTTACTTATCGTATAACTAAAACAAATAAATAAATAAAAATCCTGCACATTTACCCCTCTGTTTACAGCCTCCCATTAAAACACCCCAGGCCTGATCCATTAGCACTGAACTGTGCTTGCTTCTACTACTAAAACATTGCTGGTCGTTAACCGCTGCGGCTTCTGCTCCATCTCTGCACACGGCGCCCCGAGTACGTGTAGCAAGACTGGGACGTAGCTTCAGATTCTAATCTTCCTGGTTGAACGTGGCCTTTCGCAACCGGCAGAGAGCCGGACGGACGAGATACGGCGGCGCCCCTTCAAAACTGGAAGAATGTCATCTGACTGTATCAAAGAGGGATCATGTTCACACACTGGCATTTCACTGTCAGTCAGTACTGAAGGTGTTCCGAGGTTGCCTACAGAGTGTGAGAGGCAGTGGCGCGCTATGAAAAGGAGGGTGAAGGGAACCAGGTTTGTAATAACAAGAACAAAAAAGCCTGTTTCTATTGAATGTGCGGGGGCAGTGCAATCTGCTTCTGTGGAGGGTTCTGTTGCCAGGTGCATCAAACAGCGATACGTGTGCAAAATGCCAGGAACACGCACCTCATTGCGAGGGCTTTTGGAGATTGGGCGGACATGCAACCACCGGCTTCCTCCTATTAGTGGCTGCAAAAGCCACACAATCCTTGATTGAATCCTCCTCCTCCTCCTTAAACTGATGCCATGCTGTCAGTTCCAAT
This sequence comes from Thamnaconus septentrionalis, assembly GCA_009823395.1. Classification (NCBI taxonomy): domain Eukaryota; kingdom Metazoa; phylum Chordata; class Actinopteri; order Tetraodontiformes; family Monacanthidae; genus Thamnaconus; species Thamnaconus septentrionalis. Next base: position 20,078,451 of record CM020508.1, on the reverse strand, counting down.
TTTTTGGAAGGTGACAAATAGATGCTTCAGCATGCAGAACAATGACTGGTAGAGGAATTAGCACAGTAGCAGTGCCTTTAGTGACATAACAAAGGGCTGATTTCCAAGCTGGTGTGTATTTAAAATCATTCTGTGAAAATACTGCAATACGCAGCACATTGACTTCAAAAGGAGCTCTATTTATTTATTTATTTATTTTGTAACAACAGAAAAGCAATGCAAATATAAATATATAAATATATCAATATAAAAAGTCATGATGATACCGCTAATGCAGGTTACATGAAAAAGTGTTGCAACAGTATGTTTAATATTCCATATTGGTTCTTAAAGTAACCTATTGAGCATTCAATGACGTTTTATGTGATAATTAGTGCTGTCAAAGGACATTTTAATTGAATTAGTCACAGTTATTGTTTCTTATTAATCCCAATTTTCCCAAAGGAATGAATGCATGAAACAGTGGTTAGATTAAACTGATCATTTAGTTCTGTGAACATTATAAAAGTCTCAAGTCCCAAGTTTGGAACACTTTTTCCACAATTTTATGAAGAACATTATCTGACAAAGTCACAAATGCTGTAACTTAATGACAGAAGCAATTTGCATAAGTTGGCTGAAATTCTGCTGCATATAGCCCTAAATCCGGAAGGTTATCGGGCTCTGCCACCATTCATAAGAGCTTTTGCTCTGGCAACAGAAGGCAAACCTCTGGATTTTAGGCTTTTATTGGCTACATCCAGCATCGTTAACATCTCCCTGTTCTTATTTCCTTGCTGCTTAGCAGGAGCTGGCAACCATCTTGCAGCAACGCCAGCTACTTGAGTGCGATAGTGTGATTAATTTGCATCCAAAAATAGTAATGTGCTAATTGTTTTACATTAGTCACATATGTTACCACATTAACTTTGACAGCACTAGTAATAACTCTTGGAACAGAAATGAAAATGTTAAAAATACTTTTGCGTGCTATGGAAAAACAGGCGTGTGCATATGAAATCTGTTGGCACGGCCTTTATGGGCGAGTCCGCTTTTCAAATGCTCATTCATCATCGCCACGAGTTGATCTTTTACACTTAATCATCGGCGCTCTTTGGGAACATGTCGTTCTGCCCCTTTTTGCTTGACACGGTTCATAAAGCCGACGCACGAAAATTTCGCCTCCGCCGTGGATCAAGATTGGCGGTGACAGAGCGCGATGACGTAGCCAGACTTACCACAGGTGCTCCGGGCTCTCAGCCCACTCTCTGAAACTGGCCGCCGAGGAATATCTGTCAGACCCGGTTACTCGTGCTGACATCTAGCGCCGACACTGGCGCCGTATTTAGGAGCCGGCGAAGAGGAAGTGTGTTGTTGTCTGCGTGTGGATGTGCTTGTGTGCGCCGCGGTAGAAGAAAAAGAAAAGGGAATCGCAGTCACTGGGGGAATGGAGCCGCCAAGAGCTTCTGTTGTACAGATGTGCGTCGCAAAGTAGACTTAAATTGGCCCCCAACTCCCGGAGAAAAAACGCACGCCCCCGTTTGCATTCTCTCCCAGCCACGACTCGGGTTTTGTGTTTAGTTGTTGTTGATTTCTCAGTGACGGCGCACTCGTCTTTGGCACGGGGCTTCTTGAAATGCTTAAGTGCCGTGCCGGGTATTCACACAGGAATACTTGAGCGCTGAAGATTTGTGTGCACAGTGCTTCTGCCCGGATCTACAAAACTTTGCCGCCAAACGTTCAACACCGTGACAAATAGAGCAACGTTTTCCAGAGAATTATGCTTGTTTGTTATAAAGCGGGTTTTTTTTTTCTTGCTAGATTTAAACTTGTTGGATTGATGCGGCATGAGTACAGTAACTGGATTTTATTTTAAAAACATCCAAGAAACTGTCTAAAATGAATTCAGCCACCCTGGAACAGTTGCCAGTTCTTATTTTAGCTGGGATTAACACAACTCTCAATATAAGATCGCAAAGGAAAAAAAAAAAAAAAGCCATCTGAATAAAACCACCCTAAAATTTGCTTTGATGGGCTTAATACGAGGAATCAAAGCCAGTTGTATTTGCATAGCAGAAATGCCGGCTAAACTTCTAAAACAATTTGCCCCTTCTCAGTGGAAGTAAATTTCCTTGATTTTCGAGCCGACGTCTTGATCACGAGTCGCTTGATTACGGAACAAAGGAGGGATGTGAAGGCATTAATTCCTTGACTAACTTTCGAGGGAAAAAAAGTTGAGGCTTCATCTAATTCCACTTGGAACATTCAGAGTGGTGCACACGCTCCAAAAAAATGACTTTTAAGAGCTGTGTCCGCTCAGAGCTTTGCTTTCATGAATACATATTCCACGCTCAATCGATAACACGCCTATACACACATACACACACGCACGCAGCAGAGAACGTCTCATCTTTGGCAATGTGAAGCTCCGGATTTAATTGCGAGAACGTCTAATGTTTAGTTTAGCCGCTGGAAATTCCTCTGCTTAGTGTTTGACGGAGCGGCGGCGGTTCCTCCCGCACGGCTACCTGGCAGCGGCCTCTCCAGTGCCGAGTGGTGAGTGATGGGTCGCGTGTAAATTGTTCCACATTGGATCAGACTTATTGATTTGGAAGCGCTGGCACTGGAATCCTTTGAGCTCTGTACTTCCCCGGCAGAATGATTACTTTTTCATCATCTCATTGATATTTCATCATTATTGTACTTCTACTTCCTCCAGTCCGCTGCCAACTGCCCTTCCAAGGGGCGATTACGCCGCCGACGTCTTTCGTTTTCCACTTACGAAGGCGGCCCACGTGCAAGGGCTCCTCGATGCTCCGCAGAACTTATGTTTACACTATTTGACGCTTTAAGTATCGAGCTTTCATTTCTGTCTCCTCCTCCTCTGAGTTGCTGATGTTGAGATGTTACCGTTAAATGTCCGCTTTCAGTCAATGTGTTTGCCAAACTCCTCGTGCAATAGACATATGATTAATAACATGCTATAGATTTGTCACAGAGGGGAACTTCACACATGCATATATATATATAGGAGGGAGAGACAGAGAGCATAGGAGTTACTTAAAGCAGACTTTTCATTAAACTAGACAGCTTGTCTTCCCTCAGAATGAAGGTGGCAGCACTTGGTCCCATCCGGAGGTGTGTTTGAAGGGTTGACTTGACAGGAGCGTTTGATATGTTGGAGGGGAGAAGTTTGCCTGGTGAGCTGCACTGTAGAATCATGTCATCTCATGACACAAGGAAGTGGAAATCAAAGTCGAATAAGGAAGGGTCTGAAGCACCGACTGAAAATGAAGCTGAGAAGGAAAATGTCTGCTGTCTGATCATTTTTTCCCAAGGAGATTTGGAAAAAAAAAAAAAAAAAAGTTCATCAGTTTGGGGGAAACAAGGGCTGCGTTCGGAGATTGTTGGATTAACTTCGATATCCTTCGACGCAGTTGGAGTTCACTGGTGTTGCAATGACGCAGAAGGAAATGTGTCATCCACCACTGATCAATCCTGGATACTCATGGAACTCACACAAGTCTTGAACCAAAGAGAACACTTTGAACACGTCAACATTCCTGAAAAGTATTCTGTCCTATTTTGATTAGAATAACATGCTGTAGGGATAATTGTTCGAGCAAAATACGGCTGGAAGGCTATGATTCTTTTTTTCCAATGAGGAAGTGTTTGGGTTACAGACCGTCAAACTTTACCATCGGGGGCTAACAGCACTGGAATGTCAAAAAAATTGTGAATCCCTTGGCCTCACAGGCGACTATTCACTCATCCCTACCAAATTGTGTCAGCGCTGCATTGAAACCTATCTGGGTCTGGCGGCTGGGTGTCTCGCATGATTAGCGTGACAAGCGCCTATTGTGCAAGTTGTGTCGCTTGTTTTTCTCGAGTTGGTGCACCGGGAGACGTGATAGACTGCCACTGCTACATTGTAGACTGAGGCAAAGTTTAACCAATTTCAGCCTTGGACTCATTTTTTGGCGTTGGAAACAGCAGCCACAAGAGGTGGAAGGAAAAAAAGAGTTCGATAAATAAATGAGACACAAACAAGTCTTAATTGCTGTTTCATTACTGCCAAATTGGCCCAAGATAAGTTTGTACACCTCGATTAATTTTGTCATTATTTTTTTTTAATCACTGCTTCTCCTGTACTCAGGGACTCAAGGGTGCTGTCCCAGCCTATTAGATCCTGGACAAGTTGCCAGTTCATCAGTGGGCAGCACAAAGGGACAAACAACTACACTTAGTCACATTCACTCATACATAGAGCCAATTTAAAGTTGGCAAATCATGTCTTTGGACTGTGGGGGGAAGACGCAATACCTGTAAAAGCCCACGCAGACACAGGGGGAAGAGACTCATAAACTCTGTGGCCTGCTTGCTCTGAGGTGGCAGCACTAACAACAGCAGCACTGTGTCGTAAGTGTACCGTGGCCATGGCTTATGCAAGACTCTCTTCTGCGTCCAATGCAGGAACTAGTAACAGATTGCTACCCCTCAGCTATAACCTTCTTACCCATGAGGGTTATAGTTCTAGCCAACATAAGCATTCTTTTGGATGATGTTTCATGCTATTTGCATGGTGTCTGAAGTTCGCACCTACCAGTCTCAGGGCGGACACTCTACCACTAGACCACTGGCTGGTAAACCCCTCGCCTGCTGTCCAACACCCAATAAAATGCAAAAGTAAATGTACATTTTGTAAAATGGGACATTCAACTCAGTCTCACCGTCACATTTGGTCTACATTTAATTTACAATGAGTTATTTCCTGCCCCAGATTGTGTGAGTGTGAAGGTGAATCTTGTGAACCACGACTGGCTTAATGCAAGTGTTTTGTTTTTTTGTATTTTTTTTTGCTTGTTTGTTTGTTATTTTCCTCCGACTTTATCAACATCACATTACCAGATTCTAGATTCGGCTATTTAAGTCTGCAAAATTGAAAAGGCTCCTCCCGCTGCCAAGTGTGAAATTAACTTGTACGGCGCTAATCAAAATATATGGGCTCTGCCGTAACGCTGGTGGAGGCGGGTGGGCTCGCCGACTCATTCCGATGCGTATCCGACCGATGTGTTTCCTCCGGTTGCAGTTGGAAAGCGGCGAGACGTCCAGCCGCGCTCTAATGTGTTCCTCAGGAGAAACTCTGTCCGTCTGTCTCAAGGCCGCTTCCCGTAACATAACATCGCCACTCCTCCTTTCTCATCAGCGCACCTGAATCAGCAAAGGTGTCTCCTACTGTCCCTAAAAGCATCTGGATTAAATGAGGTGAACAGAGTGGCCACTATGCCAAATGGACACATAAAAAGGAGACATTAATGGACTCGGGAGCGTCATAAATCTAGCGGGCCAGCCTCCTCCTCGGCTGCCTGTGTGTGCAGAGAGACGTAAAAGCAGAGGATGAAGACGCCCCAGGTGAGGCATCTATCGCTGCCATCTTATTATACTGACTCTAAGTGCCAATGGCATCAGACTTCCCACACAACAAAAAAGGGAAAACACAATTATTTCTCCATTTGTAAAAACAGTTGCAAGGATATGACTTCTTCTTCTCTTTTTTTTTTTTCCTTCCTTTGCTGTATTTACGGTTTTTTAAATAGCAGACAGCAGCACTGTGTGGAGCTCTTATGGTTTCTTATATTTTTGGCTTGATGGGAAAGAGTACTTTGCAGTTGGATGTAATTTGTTTTAAGCTGCAAATAGCACTCAGTGCCTTTTACTAGCGTGTGCGAGAGCTCCACCAGTGGTTGAGATGTTTTTGCCATTTGAGTTTTTAAGTTTCATTTACATTTCAACTTGGTCACTAAAGTCATTATTTTTCCTCCAAATGTAGTCATAACATTTGACTTGACCTCAAAACTTTCCAAAAGAAAGACCTTGGTCAAAATGTTCCAGTATGCAGAATCACACTGAAACGTTCTGTTTCACCAGCAAGACTGCAGATTTGAACAGTGAACTTTCTGATTAAATTAGCTTCACATACTGTTCTTTTTTTTTTTTTTTCAATTCTGGGTGACCTCTGCTCCTGTACTTTGCCGCAACTTTTCCAACATGGTGTTACCACTGTCTATCACATGTTACCATGACCTTTGCGATACATCCTTGCGATAATTAACACTCCCACTTCAAGTATCTGCGCATATCAGAGAGGATAAAAAGACACACACAACACAACAAAGCTCTAATTCTTATTGAAATGCAGCGTTAGATGGCGCAGTCTTTGCTCTTCTGAGGCATCTAAATGAGATACTCTATTGAGATGAGTTGTAAAAAACATCCGCTGAATATAAAGTGGTGATCCATTGTGAAATTACAGCCAGGAATTCCCATATGAGCTGTGATACCACAGATCCCTTGGCACAGCATCCAAATCCACTGATCCAGATCAAATAAGCAGATGTTTGTTCAGTTTTTTTTAACCAAGTTTTTATATATATATATATATTGTTTTTTTTATTCGTTCTCTGTCAGACATCTGCTAGTTGATGTGCTTATGAGAGTCACTGCTCCGCAATGCATGCTATGTGCATTTTTTTGTGCATTAACTATAGAAACAATACAACTAAAAGAACGTCCTCAGTTCTTTTAGATTGAATTTGAGCTGCACTTTGCCTGGTATGAGACTGAGGGGTCGACTGGTCTAGTGTTGTAGTCCTGGAGATTGGTCTTGGTCTCCAGAACACTTTTTAAGGGTCTCGGTCTCGTCTCGGACTCGGGGGGTATTTTTACTGGGTCTTGTCTCGGTCTCGGACTGGGCCAACTCGGGGTTTTTGATCAAGACTGGTCAAGACTCAGCCAACACTGTAATAACACTGTAATAACACTGGGCTCTAGGCTGGAGGCTTTTGCCGTCGGCCATGTTTATAAGCATGTTTTCCAGCTTTTCTGTCACTCCACCGGGGGCTGTTGTGGGCGGAGCAAACAGTCGCTCATTCTCGTGGTGAGAGGTCTTAGCGTTGCCATGGCAGTTGACATCTCAAATGCCAAACAGTTCCTGTCCTAGTGAATCACTGAGTCAGGGCTCTCTCAGGTGTCACTGTAAGGCCATGGAGTTAAAAATATAGGCATAGACTTAGACTTTCTTTATTGTCATTGAGAAAAAGAAACACAACAGTGATTCATTTCACAACGAAATGTTGTTGCCCAGTTCCGGAGTACAGCAATCTTACTTACAATATATTTACAAGCTGGGATGAATATAAAAATATAAAAAAAAATGGGATATCTGGAGGTAGAATGTTGGTGTAGCAAAAATAAATAATATGACATTGAACAACCAAATGTGCCAGGTTATAATGTGATAAAACTGCTGATCACCATGGCAACGTCTCAACCCAAGCGCAGAGTAGAACTTTCTGCTATCTTCCAGTACACACTCTCCCCTTGTACAAACTGTTTATTTATTTATTTTATTTATTTAATCTCCCTCTGGTGTCCAGTGGAAACATTTCCATGTTCATTTCGGTACAAAAAAATTTCAATGAACTCACAATTAAAAGCTTAGATGGAGTGTGAATACAGATACTCTGTTGTTGGTCTGTCATAAAATCATCTGAAATATTATTTCATGACTCAACGGGTATATTAGATGCTTGTTGTGGCATTGTATTGATAATATCAATTATTATAATGTTATTTGGGCAGCTATCATACTGAAGTTATTGTGGATCTTGCAACTTGTAGTTCTACTCCTTTTATTTCAAGGCAGCATTTTCTATTTACATCTCGCCTTTGTGACATCGGAAAAGTTGTCCAGTGTCACTGCTTATTGGGCAGGCCTCTCATCCACTGGCGTTCTCATCATTGTCATGTAGTCTGTGTTCCAGGGTTCATTTCAGAGAGCAGGTTTTGAGACAACTGAATTGGTAAAACCCTGGAAGGAGGGAGACTCCATGTCAGCTGCTTCAGAACAGAGGGGTTACCGCAAACCCAAGCTGTGGGTTAACTCAAGCCTACTTAAGGTGTTATCCGCAAAGTAAGAGGCCCAGATTTTGAAGATGACTATGGAAAGCATGTCTGCCAAACTAAACCAGCATTTTTGTTGTTGTTGTTTTGGTTAAATCTGAAGTAAACTTTCCGTTCTGTTGACGCGGGACGTCGCGGAATCCATCGGCATTGAGTCCCGTCTCCACGCACCAAATCCCGCCGGCAAGCTCCACCCCCCAGCGCTTTCACCGCTGCGTGTCTGCTGACGTCATCGCGCTGAGATCGCGTAGATGAAGCGCTACAGAATTCAAGAGTCCGGCGGTGGCCGGTGTTCTTTAGTTGTTGGCCACTTTTGGCTGTAGTGGAACGATGACGTCGTTCACGCCAGACTTGAAGCGGCGCGCACCTCCGCAGCGATTGTTCACAGAGGACAGTGAACAATAATCGAGTGCTGATGGAACGTGATAGAAAACTTTTGCATCAGTACTTGATATACGCCGCGACTGGCGCGATGTTATGATTTAGCGCACGTGACGCTCAGCGTCATCCCGTGCGGCAGGTGAAAAAGGCGGTGATGTCCTGGGTGTCCCAATTCCATCGCAAGCTGATCGGTGCGGAGCCGATCGGAGCCGATTGTCACCCGGGTCGCTTGCTGGGTTGTTTGACCCGTTATGTCGCGGAACAGCGCGGCTCGGTGAGCCGATTCCACCGCCAACAAATGCCGATTAGTAGCGGGACATCACCACGTTTTTTGGCCGGTGGAATTGGGGCTTTTGTGTCTTGGATTCATTGAGGAATTTTCATCATTTATCTGATCACTTTTCTCAGGTGAATTGACTTACTTATGCAATTAGGTCAGGAAGACAAGATCTTTTTTCAACTAGATAAAGAAATGTGGATCTATAGTGCTACACTCATTCAAGAGTTTAATCTCGTGTCTGTTTTAAATCCATTTTCTAAACGTAAGGCAACCCTTCGTGTGAACTGGCACATCCTTTCCTCCATTACCTGAAGGTGAAGACTTCACGTTATTCTGCGGGGACTTGCATGAGTGTTAAGAGACGCCAAAGAGATGTTCTGTCATTTTCTGTCTTTTCCATTCTCTTGCATACCTGCATGTCCTTATCTGTCTGCACATCACCAGCGTTGCCCCTTGTGGCGGTGCTCTGACACCCGAGCAGATTCCTTCTGTTGATCTGCATTTCCTTTTTGCACAGTTTCCCAGGGGAGGTATTTGTACAACACTGGTGATGTGGAACGTATTAGTAAGGCCACTGCGGGAGCCGTCATAAACACAGTGCATCAAAACACCTTCCCAGATTGAGCCATGCAACAAAACCACACAGAGAAATCAAATCCCTGTTTGCTGCCATTAGCGGTGTTGGCTGTTTCAGAACAAATTTACCATCAGCCGGTCACCTTCTCCTTTGTTCTCATAGTTTCACCTCCCTCTTATTCCTCGGCTGTGTTTGTTCACCTTATCCACCTGCTGGCAATTCATTCCCTCCTCATTTCTGTTTTTTCTCTCTCCATGTTACAATTTTGAATGAACACACAACAATGTAATAATCAAAAACTGTCAGCCTTGTTTAGCTAAAAGGAAAACTGTGAACATATTTTTCATCATGAGGATGTTTTTTTTTAAATTTATTTTATTGAGGTGGCCATGAGGTCGATACTGGACCTGTGGTAAATCTCAGATAGGCATTTACCTCTTAAGGAAATGTACTCGGCATTTGTCTTCTGCAGGGAGATAGATAGATAGATAGATAGATAGATAGATAGATAGATTAAAATGTGGTGGTCGATGTCTGTGATATTTGTACCTCCTTCAATCCCTGCGTCTGTCTGGATGTTCTGATTCCTCTGCGTCTCTTCACAATTTTTAACTCCACGGATAAAACACAACCAAATGAAATCACACATGGACACATCGCCGCATCACCTACGACACGCGTATCGATCAGCAAAACTATCTGACAACATCTTTATTGATAAACTCTGTTCTAACAGTTCTAACCTTGGGGCAAAATTAAAATATTAGAGAATAAATTAAGCCCAGCCCAATGCCTTCCACCAATAAAGGACTCCAAACCAGCACAACATGTATTACCATAAAAATCATACAAGAAGGAGTTGGTCTTACTAAAGATAGTTTTATCATAAATATCAGTGCAAGCTGTGTGTCCTTAACGACCTGTTGTGGGCAGCGAACATCCACTGCGCCAACGAGGCTGTAACAGCACCGTCCACATGCTTCGTATCGTCACTCCCAACGACATAGCACTGCAGGAGGACGGAGTTTGCTTTCTATAAATTCTAACTTGGGCAACCCTGTGAGCGGGATATGCGGTCATTTGCATTGAGCGTTGTCTGCTTGCCGTTAATTTGTGGCTCATTGACTCAGTGTAAGGAGCGGGCAGAAGGGAACGGGCAGAGGAGTAAATTCTTCACAGATGAAGATGAATTTGCACCCAGGCAGCACAACCGATAAAGAAGAAGCTGGAAAACAGCGCGCGCGCACACACACACACACACACACACACACACACACAGGGCATCCGTCTCTACCCCAGTTGTCATTACGCCACTAGTCCTGTGAATAGTAAGGTGCTTTTTCTTTAAGTCTAACAAGGCTGTAATTTGTTTTCCAGCTCCTTTAAATCAACTTGATGTGCAATCAGCTGCTGTACAGCGTATCTGCTCTCCGATCAGCTGAACCACTTGAAAGATCTGTGGCGACAAGAGAGCATTGATCTGTGTGGGTGAAAGGGGGGGGCGTGACCCCGACCACAATCAGCACATAGAGTCCAGAAACCTGAAAGAAAGTCCGAGCGGGTGTTATCTGGAGTGGGCACATTTGAATGAGTGCTAATGTGTCCTTTTGTGAGGTGTAAACTCGGCTTAACCTTTTCCTTAAGGGTGAAATCTAAAGGAAAACGAAAAAAAAAACGAAAAAAAAAGAGGCCGAAAGTTAAAGGCAGGATAATAAATTACAGCTGCTCCATGTCAAAGGGAAAGTTTACCTATTGCCAAAATCCCCATAGTCATATGAGTAATTATTGAAGGGGATGTACCTTCCGATATGACTACAACTACTACTACTACTACACACACACACACACATATACAGTATATATGACAGCAATAACGCATTAATCGTGATGAGATTAAATAATTAAATTCAAGACAGAAAGCGGCATTTTTTTAAATCACATTTTAAATTCAAGCTTTTTGTCCTTTTACATCCAACCGTAGTCAGGTCGTGAATCCGGAGCACAATGTTTCCACACTGCATCCTGCTAACACACACAGCAAATGGTTGAAGCAACCACCTACACCGACACCTATAGCGGTTTAGATGCACTGTTTTGAAATAAATAGTAACACAAAGGATCAAAGGGAAATTCGTTCTTTGTCTTCATTTGGTTCCAAATGAAGACACATTTATCCAAAGCAATTCTTATTTATGGAAGAATTGCTTTACATGAATATGGACGGAAAAATGGAACACAACAGAATTTTAAACATGTAAATCAAAATGCCTTTAATTGCGGTTAACTATGGACATTCAGAGCTTAATCCCGATTCAAAAATGAATCATTTTATAGCCCTGACATATATATATATATATACATACACATACGTCTTTGTTTTTTCTATCCCATTTTCAAAGTGTTATGTCAAATCATGAGTGAAGGCTGTGGAAGAGACTGCATGGGCAGCCCTTTGAAAAGCTTTCAGAAAGTTTGCTGGGTGAAGCAGATCTGGCTGCGAGATACTTAAAAATGGAAAAAACAAAACTTAGCAAACTGGGCGAGGGGAAGAGAACATTATCTAAGCCAGTGTTTTCCATCGCTGTGTGGGTTAGAGCTCTGGGAATCCCAGCCTGGATTGCGATTTCACAAAAGATGCGCTCTCCCACACAGAACTAACAGATGTTCTTCATTGTTTGCTTAAATTTTAATCACTGAGATTTTATTATCTGCCCCTACTTTCTTTACGTCTTGAAGGAGTTCAGCAGCTACTCTCGGTGTCAGCCAAAGAACACTGTGGAAACCTTTCAAATACACGCCAGCTGAACTCGGTTCGTGGGAGTGTACAAATATATATATTCTAAGCTTACGAGGAACAATCACGAGCACTTAATGCTCCAGCGACAGCTGACGGAGACTTTGGCAAAGCGGGGAGCGGCGAGAGCGACGGAGCTGCAAGCGAGCGTTCGAGAGAGAGAGAGAGAGCCGACACTTCCACTCCGTGATTTATTCTGTCTCTAATGATGCGGAAAATTACTTCATCAGAGCCCCTGTGTTAAATGATTGTTTGCTGAAGAGAGCTGCTGTTTTGAATTACAGTCATGACAGGAGGTTTGTGGTAGCAGGTAAGTGTCCTGGAAGGGTTTTTGAGTCGCATTTGCTTTCAAAGTGAGCACCGGACCGAATGTACTTTAAAAGTCAAGGTTTGGCTCCTTTAAATGTATTATTTACAGTGTTTACGGTCCACGCCAGAACTTCCAGCCTTCCTCTGCAAAACCCAAGTATTTTCACACCCCTTCCGTGTCCAAAGTGCTGATGCTGTTGTGCAATGGGAAACTCATCTCTTACCCCCTTGCAACAAATGTTTAAAGCCACAGGGCCAAATATCAAATAAGCAATCAATAATTTGGTAAAGAGCCCATCTAAATGGAAAACGATAATCTGTGCTATTGCTTTCCTCAAGCAGATTGCATCTATATGCTAATTGGTGCTCCCAAATCTGCACCGGGGCATTATTGGACAACGTATTGCTTTGGCTGTGCGCTGTGGTTTTAAGGAATGTTGCAATTTGTGTGGTAAAAAGAGATTAAGACCATTTCCTAATGTTCTCATTTAAAATAGCTAATGTCTTTTAAAACAGCTGATAAATGCCCAAGCAATAACTTTGGCTGTAAAGTAAACAAAACAAAACAAAAATTTGTTTTACAGAATAATAAAGAATAAGTGTAATCTGATTAAAACTGATGCAAATTAAACTGTTTGTTCTTAATTGTGATTTTTTTTTTTTTTAAAATCAATTAAAATGTATATTTTCGAGTGATTAGATTGCTAGCCTATGATTGCACTGCATGTGTGGATGTGCAGGATTGCAAGCCTAACCCTACACCCACCCACCCTTTGCATTTGGTTGGACTGCATAAGGAAAGCCACTCTATGACATGCAAAAATTATATTTTATACATAATATATCAATAATGGTGCAGTTGTGTGGTACTTTCAAAATCTGAGGAAACAAGCATCTCTGTGCCTTACTTTTTTCTGAATCTGACGATGACCGCCATGGTAGAAATACAGCAAGAGCATTGCTGAATGTGGAGAATGATGTCAGGTGCATAATGATCATTATTGTACCAAAGTAACATGATCTTCATTAATTCACTCATTTTATCCCCACTTCTCCTGAAAAGAGGGTCAAGCAGCTGCTGGATTGTGTCCAAGCTGTGAGTCTTCGGGCGGAGGTGGGGTCACACATCGGACAAAGCGGCCAGTTTATCACAGGGCCTCATGGAACGACAGGGAGCCATCGGCACCATGTGATGTTACTATCAGGTGCAACATCTGCAAGTCTTTGGTCATGTGTCTTCCGTCCTCATGTCACAGCGGCCACAGACACCTGCAGATCAGAGAGGGTCAGCAGACATGTCCTCGTGTTTCTCATGCAACCTTTTGCGAACCACTTGGAGCGTCGTGTAGCCTTTAGCCCAACATCCAGTGGAAACACTGGGTTCACCCAAAGAGCATCTACAGAGTGGCTTTCAAGAGCCATTAGTATTTACATCAGTGTTAACATGAGCCTACATACATCCTTAACACACACACACACACACACACACACATTTCAGCAGTTTGTTCTGTATGTAAACCCAACTGAATGTCCTGATGCTGCAGACAGACCAGCCTGAACAGCATCGTTGTGCAGAGTGTGTGCCAATATGAGATACAAGGACTGACAAAAATGATTTCTTTTGTGTTTTGTTTGTTTTTTTTTTTTTTTTTTTTTTTTTGGGGGTAGAAATGAAGGGCAATTTGCTTTTAAGGAGGTCCTTGAGAATACAACCTCTTGAGAAAATAAGGAAATGGAGATATTTTGGAAACATTTGCATGATCACTTTTGTGTGTCTGGATCCACATCATTTTTGGATGTTAACACAATGCAAAAATGCAATAGCCATAAAAGGACCATTAATGACTACGTAAATATTGCTATATAGCACAATGGTCCCAAGTTGTCATGACTTGCTTCCCTGTGCTTTCCAGTGCTGAGGACAGGAGGAGTCCGATTTATTGGTTAAAACTCCAAATTCAAATTCTTAAATTTCTTTGTACTAGTTTTCTCCAAGAAGATTGTGATATTGCCATTGGCATGTCAAGCTTTGAGGATGATCTGCAAGAATTATGTGAGTATTTTATTGAGTACATTTGTTAAAAATGAGCCTTATTCATTTCAAAGGCATCATCATTGCTTATTTTGTTCTGTCATCTGCTGATTTGTTTTCCTTGGTTTCCACACGGTGAGTCTCAACCTTTAAAATTTGGGTTTCCCCCGAATTTCATCCGCTCGCTCTCTTCTGCAGCAGCTTCACTTGCAATCGACACGTTGAAAAGGGCTCATTCAGAGATGTTTTGATGGATTAACTGATCAATTGGTTGAACCATTCTCTTTTCTTTCTTTGACTCCAATTATAGTGAACTGAATGGCTGACCTCAGAATGACCCACAGTAATTACTCAGTACGTTGTCTATTTTTATCAGGCTTTAGTGCCACAGATATATTATATATATCTATATATATATCTTCTGGCAAATCAATCAAAGATGAAGAACTGTTTGTGTTTATTTTTTCATGAAGTGTCAAGTCTTTACAAACACATAGTTGCAGTCAAACTAACTTCAGGCACATATTGAGCAGCTATTTCTGGACATTTATCCTCTGTGACATTTCTTTCTTTTCCTTTTTTTTTTCTAAATATTTTTTTTTATTTTGGAAATATTTTTTTGCCCTGAGGTGGTGCTCATTGAAATTGCAAATCAGGTTCAGTTTGCCTCCCTGCTGGGTGCCAGGAGCGTTGACACCACAGATGGCTTTAACTTTGTGGTATTTTAATGGGCATGATATGAAAAATTAGGATGGCAGTCTTCCCATTCGAGAAAATCCTGTGCAAACCCCCCTCCTATTTACTTCAAAGATGACCGCTGATGTAAACCCCTGTTTTCCACTGCCAGAACCATTAACCAGCCAAGAGCTGCCCAGAGCACATCCACAAACAGCGGGCGTCCCGCGCAGCCAGAAGCCTCGTCCTCTGTGGTGGCGAAGCTCAGGGACTGGTCACCTCCCGCTCTGCTGAATCAGGTGCTTTCTTCTCCGCCACGAGGGAGTCGTGAGTCCCCCCGCACAGGAGGCCGAGACCCCACCGCCAACCCTCCCAGCTTCTAAAGGCTGCGGTGTGAGCAGTTTAAGTGGCCGCAAAGTTTGTTGCTGACAAACTCTTGTCTTGTCAAAAGTTGTCGCAAAAGACGAAGAAGCCCGGGAGCCAATCTCACCGAAGCGTCTTCCACCCAGCGTGAATCATAATGTGAAACTCTGACTCCACACTTTTCCCCATTTAAGTCAGACTCATGTGACCTCAGCCTTCATGGACACCCAGAGAGAGAAAAATGCTTCGTTTGTGTTTTACACAGGCGCTATTCACTCATTTTGTATTGCATTGCCCAAAAGGATAATGCATGATTGCATTGATGAATGACACCTTAATCATTTATCAACCAACAACAACAACAAAAGTCTAATCCAGACAGTCAATTGGAGCATTTAATAAATTAAATCTTAATCAAATATTTATATGTATTGTCAAATAGCCGCATGGGTCTCTGTTAATTCCTCAGTGGAAAAGGAAGCACTTTGCTCTGCGCAGCTGTAAATGGCTTAAAGGCTTGGAAATTAAACACTAACGAAAGGGAAGCTGTTTGCTTTCCATCAAATTATGAGTATTAAATTAACTCAATCAAAAGGAAACTGCCAAAACAAGTTGAAGGACGACTCTGACACTCAGCCGACCCCTTGCTGCACCCCTTCGTCTAGTGGGGTCTCCCTCTGAACAGGATGTCAGCAACAGCTCTTTATTTTGTTCTATGCTCTTATGTGCAGCCTTTTTCTGAACTGCAGTGCTTCAACATGTTGCAGTGGCAGAATTTGGCCCTTCATGTCTAACAGTGTTACATTCATTTCTCTGTTTCTCTCTTTAGTTTACATAGCAGACGAGATGTCCAAATCCAATTTTACACCCACTCAACCAGAATACAATTTCTTCCAATGCCACTGCCATTGACATTGTATATCTACCCGACCATGTTATGAACTGTGTATTAAGTGATACTCAAGTAAAAGTACGGAGCGCTGGGGTGTCACAATGCAGCCCGCCCCCCCTCTGGCAAACAGCAATCAGAGTAATTATGTTTGCATTGTTTACGGTTCGCCCGTGTTAACTGCAAAGCTTTAGCGGCTCGTCACTTGTCACTTGGCGTTCTTACCAAACACGCAATGTGTTTCAGTGGCTGTTCAGTGCAGCTCTCATGCAAGGCCACTTTATCGTGCAACATTTATTTTTTCAGATGATTTTTGCAAACAACACTTTTTTTTTTTTTTTTCCCAGTAGACAAAACAAAGGCTCAGATAACTCACAACATCACGTTCCTATATTTTACAAGCTAATAAAATATCTGCTTTCAACTGCAGCGTTATAAATTGAATCATACTCTATAACCTAAACTGTTATTTGTGTTTGCAGACTTTTTCATTGATTTTGTTTCAGTTTTTAAAGAAGATTTGATTTATGAGTGCTTGCATTGTGTGTGTCGCTGCATGTGCTGCGCGCACGTCAGAGAACCTGTCTGTATGTAACAAAGCATTGTGCATAAGGTGCAAAGCTGCGCTTAATATTTCACAGAGTGCTCAGTGAGTCACATCACTGGCTGGCTCCTGCAAAGAGGCAAATAATGGAGAGGGAAATGGATCAGCTCACTTTCTTTGAAAAGGAATCACCTTTTTAATTTACCATTAGATGCCTCTCAGCATGTGGGAGATTTGCACACAGTTTTTTTTTTTTCTGCTTCATTACCACTCCCCTCTTTTTTCTGTCAAGCTCATCAGTTTTTGCCCGTGTCAGAAGTCCTTCCTTAGTAATGGATTTTCTGCTTGCAGATTTTCTATTTACGATAAGGGGATGCTTTTAGTTTTTTTTTTTTTCCCGAAACCAGACAGAATGTTGATGTGCATACTCACAGAATTCCATTCCTGTCGTTGCGCCTTCTCATTTTGGTGATATCTAATTTTATTAGTTGGGTTTTGCAGAAAACCCAAATTCAAACCAAAGTCACGCAAAGGTCAACTGCAAAACATCTTGCAAATGGAAAGGAAGGTAACCATTTGGCTGTCTGCTCACTAACTCAGTGTTGTAAACAGTGTTAAAAGCACTTTATTCGAGGATGTCCACCACATCACCTATACTGGCATCCGTACAAATGCACTGAGCAAACACGGACAGCTAGTTTTTAAGATTTCCAGAACTGTGGCCTCCCAAGAAGGAGCTAAACTCTGTAACCCTTTTGTATTTCCTTTTGTATTTGTCTTAACCTGCCACAACCGAAAATGGCCTATAAAAATGAGTACGGAGTAGCCCATTAATACGAGGGCGGAGTGCTATGGCCGCTGTATTTGAGTCAAATATGAGAGCAATCAAAATGAACTACCTCCTCATCAATAAACCACAGCCATCCCATCCATCTCTCCTGAGCTATGATGGATAGACATGGACTAGTCTAATTAAAAGATGAATTATGGAATAGATTCAATTCATCACGATTCTGTCACTGCCTTTAAATTCAGTCAGTCCCATGTTTCCATATCTGGGTTGTGCCGCTTTTCTGCATCTATCAATCATAAATCAAGGCAAAGATTAGCCCCAGTAGGCAGTCTAACATAGTTTATCTGGGCCACAGTCGTGGTCCAACATTTCGCTCATTTTCTGTTGTTCTGCTGGTATATATAGCAGCCTTCTGAATGCATTTGACAGGTAATATAATGTTAGAACAAATTATTTGAAGCATACTTTTGTATAATCTCTCCATTGCTCCTCTCCACACCAGATCAATTCTAATAAACATATATTGGCTGTTGACGCACAAAGCACTGCAGCTATGCGTACAAAGAAGAGTCCCTACTAAACCCATGGGACCATGGAAAAAGACTGGCAGGACTCTAGGGGACAATCATTTATTTGGATGCCAAAGAGAAAAAAAAAAAAAATAAAACAGCCATAGAACAGCCTAAAAATAGCATTATTATGATGGAGTTTACTCAACAAGTTTTGAGCTCAGTGTCTCCCTTTATTAAATGGCATGCTGTGCAGGTTGCACTGGGAAAGGGGCCCTTGAGCTCGGCCTCATTTGAAGGAGTCATTGTGAAATCCTGCAGATACAAAAAACAGCTACAGCAAAAGAAAAACAAAAAACCCAAAGGTTGTAATCATGGCTCAATCTTATTTGGCCCGTAAGTACTATTGGCTAAGTAAGATTGTTCGATGTTCGATGATGTACAATGGGTTTTGAAACTCCGAGTTTTCAGTTTCTTCACAGCGGTTCCCTCTGAGTGGTGCACCTGCACAGCCAACATAAAAAGCCCACTTTAATGGAACTACAAGTCACTATGGCAACTGAAAACAAGAGGACGCTGGAATACTTAAGCCTGCTGGAACAAGAAATTATCATTCGATTTATGAATCTGAACATATTCTTAGGGGAAATGAGAATAAAGGAAGAACTGCTCCAGCAGTAAAAACAGAAGAAAGAAAAATTGACATTGACAGGAAAAAGGAAGAAACCTGATAAAGCCACAGAGGAGAAGTCCTTCTCTGTCTGACGAGTAGATGTGCGGTGGTTGTCACATGTATAGATCACAATGGCATGATGGAGATGAGGAGTGCATATAATGAAAGCCATGTATAAAAGCACAGAAGTCGATGAGCATGTTTTTTCTGGTTTGACGAACCAACTAACCCAGAGGTTCCCTGGTTTCCAGGGGTTTCTAGTAGGTTTCAGCCTGCAACTAAACATTCATTTTCCCCCTGTTAAAACTAATCCTTGCTTGAACTACAGATACTCACAATGAAATGATGTTCCAATTTCTGGCCCCCACCACCATCACACCCATTTTTTACCTGATACAACTCTTTTTCCTGATGTCCTTGAAACAATGGCGAGAAGACAATGACAAACAGTGCATTTTAAATGCAGAAAGACACAATACCTGCACAAACTCAGATATTAAACAGTAATAATAGTTTTCTCTCTACAAAGACCCCGAAAGAAGAACATCTGGTTCCGATTGCAACACAGCAGCCATTGTCATTTCGTGAATTCGCAAATTTTGAAAACTAGTCTTTTAGTTTTACGCGTGTGAATGTCATTTTTTATAAGTTTCACTTGTTGTCTGAGCTTATGAAATGTTGATGAAATCATTTGAGCAACGTTTAGCAGTCAGCGAACACCATCAACCAAACAGTGCAAACAGAAGCACAAAGCAGTTACTCTCCCAGATGGGCGCTGATAATTGGCAGTATGCCCTTGTACTGAGCTTACTCCTGTGTGCATCACAACTCTGCACGCCTGCATCAGAACTCCGTGCACAAACAAGTCACCCGTTGGAGGAAATCTGTCTTCACCCAAAAGGAAAGTCTAGAATCTGTGCTGCCAAGTGAGAACAAAACAACTCGAGTTGCTGGCCGCCTTCCGTGTCACAGAGGCAAACGTAACAAGAACAAATTGTTTTTGAGCGCTAACTTTTAATCACTCTCTCGCTCGCCAGCGATGCTGTGTCACAAAAACAATATGCAACCGTCAGGCATCCAACGCACAGTGCCTGCAAGACTTGTCCCCCCCCAGCTTGTGGATTAAATTTTCATTTCCCCCATCTCAGATTTCGCCTCTTAAATTTTCAGCTACCACGTCTGTGAAAGCAAGCAGAGGACGCGAGGAAAGTTCACCTCAAATGCAGCTGAAAGCCCTGCTATGGGGAATCTGAATCGTTTCATTAAAAGGGAATCAAAGAGAGCATCACTCCTTGCTGGCAGGAATATGCAAACTGTGATGAGTGGTCTCAGCATTTGTCTCAAGTGTTGGAATGAGGGAGTCTGAGGTATTGTTACTTCCACGGGTGGTAGCGAGATGAAAACTAACAGCCATTGGGAGTTTCTGCCTTATTTTGGAGAAGCAGTCATCAAAGAGGAACATAATGATGGAAATGGGAATTCAAGATCTGGCACAACTTCTCTCGTTGCTCAGGTGCGAAAAATGGTGCTCTGTCCCAATCAAACGGAAAAAATGACTAAGATTACCATCCAAACATGCGTCAGTGTGATTACATATGAAAGCTGCTGCAGCAGAATTATAAGCAACAGAGGCTCATCAAGAATGTTTGTCTTGACTTTGAGTACTTTGTCCTCTTCTGTCTTTGTATATAGACATATACTATGTTCATCACATGAGGAATAACGTGATTAATAACATTCCATATACATTTATAAACAGGGCCAAAACATTGTTTTAAATAAATAAATAAATAAAAAACTTTTTTTTTTTTTTTTTTTTTTTTTTTTCGCATTTTTTTTTTAAACTATTTTTAAAACATATAAGCGGTCCTTCCCTCTAAATAAATAATACAGAGAGAGAGTCGGGGAGCAGTTGACAAACACATCTGAGATGAGAAGAAGACAATGAGATGGAAATCTATCCTTTTACTATAAAACAAACATTTCCATATATACATTTGCAAACCCACACATGCATAAAGGCTCGTGGTTCCAGAGCTCCCCTCATGAATAACCCCCCTATCGATTTATATATACCTAAAATGAACTTTTCTCCAGCAGTTTAGCAGTTCATGCATATCTGATAGCATCTGTGAAGGTCTCGGCGGCGCCCTACCGCAGGCCTGAGCGCCGAGATTTCCTGCTTTGAAGGGTTCGCCGGGCTGCTGATGAAGCTCCGCATCGTCTGAGTGTAAAAGAAAGGACAGCAGTATTTGCAATGACTGTGCGGAGGTGAGTCAGAGGTCGCGCCGCGTGCGGGTCCCTTATCCTCACCAGTGAGTCTAACCTTTGCTGTGCTCCATTAGCAGCCGGGCGCAGCCTCCCGGGGCGAGACAGGAAGAAAGAAAGTGAACAGCTGGAGCGATTTCCTCAACACTTCCCGTTGGCCTCTCCTGGGCGAATTTGCAAACAAAATTAAAACAACCAGCCAAATGAGCCGGTTGGATTTGTTGACATTCCACATTTGAATTGATTCTGCGAGCTGCGCGTCTGTGACTGTGCTTGTGCTTTTTTTTTTTTTTTTTTTTTTGCCTTCTGTAGAAGTTTGGAGACAGAAGGTCATCATTAGAGATGACTCGCCTCTCTGAGGATTGTGGGAGGTGTGCAACCAAGTTGCATATTCTCTTGTTTCTCACTAGCCGCCAATCGAGGATTCTGGTCCCGGTGCTGCTTCTTGATCCGACTGCATTAATGTGGCTGCGCTGAACAGCTCCCACTGGGGGAAAGTTTGGCAGGAATTGAACATTTTAAAATACTTTGTTTGATTTGCCCAGTGAGTTTAAAAATTGAAATAGGTTGAATTTAAACAAAGATATTTCTGAGCTGGAAGAGTTTAAGCTTGGCAATTTTTTTTTTATTATTTTTATTTTTTTGATTCTAGATTTAAAAAGTTGGCCTCTCCTCAGATTGTTTTATAATTAGAATTTTCAATTTTGAATGTCGGTGCAGCCTTCAAAAGTTGTTTCACATTTTGTGTTAATTCTTGGTACAATTTTTAGTTAGTTTTGGTTGATTTTTAAATGATATGCTGTATATTGTACACTGATATTATATATTGATGATAATGAATATTTTAAGATTACCAGACCTGACATGTTTGGTCTCTTCCTCTACACCACTGTTGAACACATGTTAGCCAATCCATTTGTTTATGGTTATTTCCTCTGTTAAGGGTTTGTTGTACAAATGCAATGGCTTTCAATATAAATCTGCTTACTTGAACTCCCAGTTGAGCTTTGCACCATATTACCAGTGCCCACCTCCTGCATTCAGCTTCCACTGTGGCTTTCACAGCGTCCTTGCTTCGCTTGTGTTCAGGCAAGCTTTTTGATAAAAAGGGAAGTTTGGAGCCAACTTGTTTGTCTTTCTTTCTTTCTTTTCTTTTTTTAAATTCAAGAGCCATTCACCCATCTGTCCATTTTCAATCACTGCCTGCTTTGTACTCAGGGTTGCACACTAGAGACTGTTCAATCTTTCCTCATACCAGGGCCATACAACCCCCCACACGCACACACACCCACACACACAAATTCAAGATGGTAGATGAATCGTTTAACATGGAAATATTCAATATTCTATTGATTTTAGTTTCAAAGTTTTCCAACCTTTGAAAAAGGGCTGAAAATGCCCTTCTTTCCAAAAGCTAGACTGGGTTCAAATCCTTGTGTTTCAGATCAGCTACATGGCACTGAGCTCCCCTCAGTCGCCTGCTCGGCTCTTTAATCTTCCTCTCTCCATCTCCTTCCCCTTACAGTATCATGACTTATCTCCTCACTGTTGGATGGGGTGACTAGAGTGAATCCGCAGCGAACATGGTTCCATTGTGACGCCGCGGTTATTGGCAGGGGCAACGCAAAAAAAGAAGAAGAAGAAGAAAAAAAAGAAAAGTGACTGAGATTTAGGAGGTGGTCTGTGAGGAGACACTCACCGCTAATGAAGTGTATCCTTCAGTATCTATCAGCTGTCCGGTGGCAACTATCAGCAGACAAAATCGTTACAGATGTGCTCAAAGATTCAGCGGTGGTTGAGTGCGAGCACTCGGCCCAGTCCATCCGTGCCATTAACTCTTGCCTTTTGCCCTGTCTGTGGCTGATGGGAGCTAAATCCGTCTTCTCTGGAGGCCCATGGAGGAAATAATTGGGTTCTTCTCAATGTTTGACCGAGATAATCTGTAATTTACCAGGCTTACTTAATCATTTTACGGTTCAATGTGAGCTTTGAGACCTTTTTTGTGCATAAAAATATGACGGCAATATGTCTTCAGCTCTTTGTTTTTTTTTTAAAATTTATTTATTCATTCATTTGAAGGAAAAGGCGATGGGTAAACGAGCTGCTGTACCCGTACAGCATTTTTGAATTGATCAGACCACTCAGTGCTTTTTGCTTCATTCACATTTGCCCATTTGCACAACCGCGTTGGCATTCATATGCTGATGTGCCACTGATGTTTTTTTTTTTTTTGTGGAAGTAAATACTGTAGCTGGGGAGAGAAACAAATGTCTAAGCCTTACGCCAGCACTCTCCTTTCATGTGGCTCTTACCATCTTCAGCACAGCTCTCTGACATCATTGTCTCCCCTCAATCCTCCTCGTCCTGGCCTGGCTGGTCACAGTCGGCTCATTCTAGATGCTCCATTACATTCTGTTGGCTTTTGTATTTGTGCCCAAACGGTAAACCTGCTGCTGAAGCACTCAGGATAACTTCCACTGCTTGTCTGCATTTGTATCCAACTGATATTACAAAAAATAATATTACATACAAGATAAAAATAAAGGTGCTTTCTGTTTACTAAGCCTTGCATTTAATCTTATAGTTACCATGTTCACACTGACATAACTAATAATAATAATAATACATTTTAGATCTAAGATTTGGAGTTAACGATTGTCCTGATTCGACAATCTCGTTAATCTAGCAGCAGCTACAGCCTTTCTATTAAAGAAAAAATTATGTTGAGTCCTAATGTTGAACCATTGACACTGACATTGATGTTTGTCTTCCTCGTTCAGGCAGATAAAATGGAAGTGACTTCAATTTCAGCTGCTGCAAAAGAGATCGGCCTGGATGTGTCTGTAGCGGCAGTCTTATCCGAAGTGGATGGAATTTTGACTTTAAAAGAAAAGCAAATAGAAACACAGAAGGCTTTTTTCCTGTCTCAGAAAACAAGGTGATTTGGCTTTAGCCCTCAACGCCTCTGGCGAGAGTTTAGTTAAACACGGCGGTGCATCTCGGCTCCGCGTTGTAGACAAAGGCTTCATCCAGTCACCTTCAGGGTTTGGTTTCCCCCTTTACCAGCTGCTGATTGGCTCCCTACCAGAGGGATACATGAGAGCAATCCTCTGTGTCCATGGAGTTTTTAAGGTTATTGCTCTGTCAGTGCACCCTGCAGTTTGGTGTTTGGTCAGGTTTAGTTTTTTTGATCTGTTGTCTGCACTGATGTGTTTCGTTTTCAGGGCTGGTGTTTAGATGGGGGGGGCCTTTTCAACGCTTCTCTCAAGATGCAGTCAACCTTCTTTCTGAGCAAAGTATGAATGAATAGCTAAGCCCACGAGAATCTTTTTGAGCACTGACAGATAATCCCCCTCTTAAATCTTTGAGTGTAACAGGCACATCACCACACGAACACATTAAGATAAATCATAGCGGTATTAGGCACCATGGCGCGACTCCGCTGCTTGATGGCATTAAATTTCTTAAAAAGTGCTCTTGCCGGTCATCATTTCAAATGATGACAAACCCCATTGTGACCCCGCTCTGAAGTCTGGCTGAGCAACGTGTCAAAAGCACTGTTGTCTTCCTCTCGCGCCGCATTCAGCCAAAGAAGATGAGGCCATTAGAGGAGCCCATTAAAGGAGCAAATGTCATCACTGTTTTAATCTCTGGCTGCAATCCCTAATTTCACAGTGGGTTGACTGGTTGAAAGCAATATAACGTGAATAGATTAGATGCATAATGGAAAAAGCCAAACATCTGATATCATGTAAACAGTAACAACAATGGACAAGGTGGCAGAAAAGTCACAAAGTTTACAAAGGCAAATACTGTGAATGCAGACTTTTAGTTCACTTTCAGCAAAGACGCTGTTATTAGTGGGCTGCTTTACCTCAAGTAGCCAAATGATGTAAATATATTTGCATCTGAATGGATTTTGACAGACCGACTACGGTGGCTGATCACCGTCTTGAGAGGGAGGAGACCTGATGAGCCGACGCATTTGTCAAATGGCATGTCAGAAGTTTAGGATTCGCACTTCTCGTTCGTGGTGATCAGTGAGACAATCAAGGTGCCTCTAGTTCTTTTAAAGAGGGAGTCTGGATAGTTTGTCTGAGTTCGGTTATTAAATTGTCAGAATTACATGTCTGCAGATACAGATAATGTTGTTTGATGCAACTCTGTAGAGCACTCTGATGTCATTAATTATTAACATGATATAAACATGACATAAACTGAATTAAGTGCTCATGTTATGGTCCCTGTCAGTACAAAACAAACATTTTACTGCAGGAATACATCCCACTTTCATTTCTGATCGTTTTTTTTTTTTTCTTTTTTCTGTACATCTGGATGACACACACACACGCACACACACACAATACTGTATTTCTGTAACTGTATAATATGCAATATTCGGCCATAAATACAGAAGTTGAACGCTTTAAAACCGCTAAATGGCAACATTTCTAAAACAAAGCTTTGTATTATAATCACGCTTATTTGTGTGTGCTAAACCATAAAGTAGTAAAGAACGCATCATGGTTTATATTTTAGGCTCTTTAAAACAGCCGTCTTTCCCAGTTTCCCTTGTTCAGGACATCTCAATTGATTTTTGTGCACTCTTCATAAAACTGGTTATGATGGAGTTCTCTGCAGAAATGAGTCAGTGACCGCAAACATACATATGTATATATATATATATATATATATATATGTATTTATATATATATATGAAGTCTGGTCTTCCCATTTTTACAATTGGCATAAATGCAGCAGGTGTCCACAGAAGTTACTGCTGAAAGACCAGTTTTTCTTTGCGCCCGGCTCCTGCCCCAGGCACACGCATTTTAGGACATTTTTATGCACTCTGCCTGGAGTGCCTCTCTCTTATAACACACTTGCTTTCACTCCATTTCCCACAGTTCACTCTTATGTTATTTTTTACCCCATTTTCATGAGCGGAGAGATGTGATGCTGGAACACTGACAAAGGCTTTGACAGGTGGTGGAGGTGGAGCCCTGATGGAGCTTGCAGAATCTTACAAAGTGGTAAGTCTAGTTTTCATATAGAGGGCTAAAAGAACAACAACACACACATTTGGGGCCAGTTTAGTTCTGCATTAATTGCCTTTTTTTGAATAAATATTGTTTTCCTGTCCCATCACTTCCTACTTGGCAACCACAATACAACATTTACCTCTGAGCAGAAGTCGAGATGAAAACACATGCCTCAGCCAGGGCTTCTTATGTGACGCATGCAGTGAAAATTCAGACTGCAAAAGAATTTGCAATGCCACGCTGATGTTTGATCGAAAGAACATTTTCTTTTTGACGCCAACATGAAAGCATATTGAATTAATTCTCCGCTGTTCCCTCTGCTGGCACTATTATCATGTCCTGCTGAAATAAGGCCATCTCAGCAGCGCATACAGTCTGAATTGTGGATTGTATATAATTACAGACTCCTTTTGGAATATGTCTGACAGAGCAAGATAAATTAAATGATAAGAATCTTCTTCTCCTATTGCTTATTTTCCCTTTAATGTTGTATGAGACCAGACAGTGGAACTACATTTTTTTTTTTTTTTCCTCATTTCAATGTTAGGGCCACGGCAGCACACATGCAAGATCAAAAAAAAAGAAGAAGCAATTATCAGAAATTGTAAAGACTCGGGCAGACAACACACGCGGTTGAAGTTCACCGGAGTGACTTCTGTCATTGTGACGTTTTTAATCTCCAGGGTAGATTGCTATTTATTATGATGGTTGCTACCTGCAAAGCAAATGTGTACAACAGAAAGAAAAAAAACATTACATCGCCAGAAACTCCATATAAAACTGTAGAACACAAGCAGTGACAGTAATTGTTTCTAAACTAAAGATTTATCACCGGCTGGGGAGAGAGCAGAGGACTTTGAATCAGAATATGACTTTTTAATTTCAAACAGCACTGGAGGCCAGTGCCATTGCCAGACAGGGCAATAGCATAATTGCTCTGTTATTTGAAATATCTAAGCTGGTGTCAAGGTCTGTTGGGGTAATGACTCGTGAAAAACACAAGGACGTACTTTGGTTTTGTTGTTTTTGGCTGCCGTTCATGGCTTTTTTTCTCCTTTACTTTTTTTTTGTTCAACTTAATGATTGACTGGTGAAGGACTCAGTCACTCAGTCAGTCGCAGACATATTGAATGTGAAATCTTGCTGAAGGGAAACAAACGATTTAGAAGAATGAAGGCTCAACTGTAGCTTCTAATTTATTGGAGAAAGTGGATGCGTGCACGCGTCAATGGGTGGGCAAAAAGACACAGTTCTGTCATGGTCCAATCACAATTCAACAAATTTGAGTCAAAGTTGTAATTCCACTCAAGTAAGTTCCATATTAAAGGGACAAGTTGGCTGTGCACTGACACCGACAATTTCCCAGACACAAGCACATACAAGTTGTAATACATCTAAATGAAGTAATGATCTATTGCAGACTTCACACGTCCTATAAAGGGGGTCTGTTAAATCTCTTTACAATTGAAAAAAAAAATATATATATATATATGGCAAACTGTGACCCGTTGTTCTGGAAGAAGCTGGTATTGAAAATTACGGTGGCCGGGAAGTGCAAAACACACGCAAAAGAGAAAACAACCACAAATCAGAAAACACAACACACAACCGCCATCAAAAACACAACACATCAACCAGAACACACAACCGGAACACAACGGGAACAAAACCCGCAAAAGAGAAAACAACCGCAAGTCAGAAAACACAACACATTAACCAAAACGAAAGTGATACCTTAGCCCCGGAAACTAAACATGATCTCCCGTCTACGCTGTTGGTGTAGGTAACGAAAATACAAAGTAAAGGACAAGGCGACAAAGATGAATGCCGAAAGTGAACAAGTACTTTCACTAATCCGGCAATATTTTGAAGCAGGACACAAATACGACGTGATAGTCGACATGTTGCAGTTGTTTTCTCCTTTGCGGGTGTTTTGCACCTCCCGGTTGTGTTTTTGGTTAATGTGTTGTGTTTTCTGATTTGCGGTTGTTTTCTGTTTTGCGGGTGTTTTGCTTCCCGGTTGTGTTTCTGGTTGATGTGTTGTGTTTTTGGTTAATGTGTTGTGTTTTCTGATTTGCGGTTGTTTTCTCTTTTGCGTGTGTTTTGCACTTCCCGGCCACCGTAGAAAATGGATGGATGGATGGATGGATGGATATTTGGCTTCAAATACAATCATGCAATGCAATTAAAAGCTTTGGTAAGGAGATATTCAGACATGAGCCTTGCAAAAGTCTAGTGTCACCATACCGCATACTGGTTAAGAAACATTTTTTTTTTCCTGTATTTTGCACATTTTTCACACAACCATCAATCCAGCCGTCCATTTTTCATCCCTGTTTGGAATTCAATCTGCGACCTTCTTGTTGTGAAGCAGCGGTAGTACCCACTGCACCACTACGCCGCAGACATTTTTGTACAATTGGAAAGGGACGGACCTATTTTAAAGAAAGGGCAAGGTTAACGAGAAATTATCTTCAACATCCAATCCAGGGAAAAGCACATGCATGTGTCTGACCTCAGTCGCCACAAATATAAACCTGGCCCTCGCTGAACCCCAAGCTGCTAAGTGGTGGCATCAGCAAAGTTGCGAGGTAGCGGTGGCGCTCGTGGCAACCTGTTTATTGCGCGCCACTGGCACGTCTGGCACTTGCAGAAGTGATTAAAGGGCGGCTGTCAGCAGATGTGATTTTATCTCCCTCAAACAGGGGTCAAGCAGTGGAGACAGCAGCAACACTTACACCTCACATGGGATGAGCTCGACCAAGACAAATGGAATTATGTCTTTCTTCCGTTTTGTCAAGCCCCTTATCTCTCTGAATCGACACAGCTTCCCCAGCCCTCGGGGAGGGGGGAGGGGATTCGACTGGCTGCTGTTGCAGGTAAATAGTAATTGGACTCTTTCCACCCTCCCCTCTTTTTTAAGTCTGGAACAAATTGAAATTCCCTCCTGACGGGTAGGGAATATGGCGTACAGTGAGCAGTGACGATAACGAGAGGGCCAGCTGAGTCCCGAGCTCGACATCGGCAGTGTTAGTGTGTCTTTTTCACTCAGTCGAAGGCAAAATGTCACCCGTAATCTGAAATATGTCAGTAACAACTCGAAAATCCAAAATGAAGTAAAATCTCGGTCGGGGAGTCAAGTATTGTGCAATCCCCCTCCAAACATATACAGTGCAAATACAACACGACATGGCAAAG
Organism: Thamnaconus septentrionalis; assembly: GCA_009823395.1. Taxonomy (NCBI): domain Eukaryota; kingdom Metazoa; phylum Chordata; class Actinopteri; order Tetraodontiformes; family Monacanthidae; genus Thamnaconus; species Thamnaconus septentrionalis. The sequence goes on along the minus strand of CM020508.1, from coordinate 20,049,183 downwards.
ACAGGACTGCAGGACTGGGATTGAAAATTGAGGACATTGTCAACGTGTTGACTTCAAATCCTAACATTTAAAACCCGGAGCTGATCTGAGCTGCGCTAATGCCTCATCAAGGCAGTTTAGCTGGACTACTGGCCTTGATGCAGACATAGTGACGATGATACAGGCACAAATAGCGCGTGCGTTCGCTGACTGAAAGGTGTCCGACTCTGCCACATATGGCGACGGGCCGTCTGTTGGCTCATTATTTCTCTGTTTTTCAAAGCATTTGCCATGAAAGGAAGCCGGCTTGTGGCCCAGGTTTTCATCTGTTCCACTTGTTGATGTCAAAAAACCGCCCGCGGTGGTGCATTCTTTCGGCTCGATAGCGTCACATCAGAGAGCGCTAGCGCAGCGGTAAACTGGCACCAAGCTGATCAAAAAAAAAGATCAATTCGTAATATGGATCAACAGTGCCACGACGCTGAATTATGCACAATCCGCAACCAATCCTTGTGTCATAATTGTGTGGGAGTAGGCAGGATTTGACGATGTGAGGTTTTAATGCTCAGATTGCCACAGTAACGGCTGTTGCCTCCCTCCTCCCAGACCCAAGAACGCCATATTCGAAGATAAGGAAAAGCCTAATTTTATGTTTTATATTTTCTTATGATCAAGCAATGCCATGTATACCTTTATAACCTCTCTCAATCCAATCAATCTTTTTTTTTTTTATCTCATTACTTTTTAACTAGCTATACCTGTATGCAACAGAACCAGTCAGTGCAGATATATATATATATATATATATATATTTTTTTTTTCTTCCTGATATCACTAAATGTCCATGTTGACCAAGGAACAACGTACATATCTGTCTCTAACTTGGTTTTGTCAACAGAAGTTCTGGATGGAGGACGGTCGCAGGCATCGCCAGTCAGTGGAGATGCTGTGTGGAAGCCATCGAACCTTAAGGCTACAAAAGCAAAACTGTGACCTTTTACAAAAATGTCCTTTATCGCCGCCTCACTTACTCGTTGGCGTCTAACGGCGAATTTAGGCCCTTTTTAAGAAAAGAAGTACATGTACTCACGGTTTCTGTAATTACAGAATTATGCAGCCCACATTAATCATGGGTCCGGGATGCGCTTTTTTTGAATGTCAAATGCAAAGCAGAACTATTGCACGAGTTTCTATTGAAAATGTGCCGGCAGAAGCACTCGCATTGACTGCGACGGTGAGTGTTCCCAGGCCGGGACTTGAACTCCTTCCCCCATTTGCTTTGCCCTTTATATTTTGTCAAGAATTCTTGCCTTCAAATGCAGAAGCACAGACGAGAGGCTGCCGCGTGCGACTTTGTTAAGGAGGAGCACACAAACAGCCGCAGACACACCACAGCGCACCTCATTTATTCACATTAGCTCTTTCTCACCTTCCTCACACCGAAAGCCTCCATTTCCAGGTGTACAGTTTTTTTCATTACAAGGGGAATTGAAAAGGAGATGGGGACTACTTTTTTTTTTTTTTGTGCCTTTCTCCCCGTGGATGACTTCATGCATTTGAAGAGGAGCTTTATCGCCTGGGAATTAGCACTCTGTGCATGCACCGTCTCTGCTTGCACCCTTCTCTGCTCTCCCTGGCGGCCTTTACATCATCTGAGCTCGGAAAAGGCACTGGAGAGAAAGTGGGCTTCACCAAGTTGAGCTGCAAGAAGAAAAGAGGATCATCTGCAACAACAAAAAAAAAACCCAAAAAACACGCACAGACATGCAAGTGGCTGGCTAAAGTTTGATTTCAATTTCAATGATTGCCTCAAAACCCACAGAATCTGCCAGATACAAACATATCGGCTGCATGAAGCCCACATGGAAATAAATCAAATAAATAAATGTTCATCTTGGGAAGCTGTGTGTGTGTGTGTGTGTGTGTGTGTGTGTGTGTGTGTGTGTGTGTGTGTGTGTGTGTGTGCCAGTTCAGCACGAGTCGTGCGTCGTTTGAACGCGATCGTGCCTTTCTCTCGGCTCGTGTCAGAGCGTGTCGAAGACGGGGTGGGAACTGTGTGTTTCTGGGTGTGTGTGTTTGTGCGGAGTGAACGCACAATGTGTCAAAGCCAGCTGCCTGCCTGCGTGGCAGGGCTCATTACCAGGCAATTCGGACTGTGAACTCTGAAGAGGGGGAATACTTAAGAGGATTTCACAGTTCGCAAGGTGCTACCAAGACACCTGGTGTCACCGGTAGGCCATGTGTGAGAGCGTGTGTGTGTGTGCATTCTAGTGCCACTATAGAGAAACATGACACATTGAAGTTATTCTCCATGGGATCTTGAGCCGTGTTCTCTGCAGAAAGCACAGCGTCGAACCAAGCACTGTCGAGTTTTCTTTTCTCTTTGCCTTCATTGGCGCGATGACACAACACCCATTTCCGCTAAAAGGGTTCGGATAATCTAACAGCTGCACGACAATAGCCGACTGGCATTTAAACAATGGCGCTCCAATCACCATTTTTCAACAGCGTATTTAGCCCTCATAATCCGAGATGAATGCTGGGATTAAGAGTCTCAAACCTCACGTCTCCAGCCGCTCTCCGGGCGTCGCGACGTTCCGGCCGCTTTCGCAAGTTAAAATAGAGAAAAGTTTGATATCTGAGAGGCACCCCTCCCTCCCCCCCTCCCCCACCCCGCCCCTTTTTTTTCTATTAAATGTCACTCTCCTTCCAGAGCAGACCCCTCATATCAACTCCGCCTGGTCTAATCTATTGATGCAGGGTGGTTTTACATTCATCTGGCATTGACATTATGCTGGTGAAAAGCAGGAAGCGCTTTGTGGGTTTATCTTTGACTCCCACGCAGTTCTTGCCTTCTAATTTTCTGATAACGGCGGGAACACGAGTTCCCCTCCTGAAAGACACAACTTGAAACCGCAACGTGGAATAACAGCAGAATGAAAGTCAGGGATTCCTCCCAACGTTCTGCACAACAGAAGGTCTGGAGAAAATCTCCAGGATATTTCGTCCAACTGTAATTCTTCCCACACAATAGTACTGGGGCGCCATAGATGGAGTGCTGATTTTAGGAATAATTTGGATGGCCTTGTGTGAGGAGCCCAGTGTGAACCGCCATGGCTCAACCCTCCAAATCCACAGAAGCCATGCTGAGAGTCACTTCCTGCCCTGCCCTGCCCTTATCTTCGGATACAGGCTGTTCCAATGTCTGACGAAATCCAGACAGATTAGCCCTGACTAGGAGTTAAACGAGTCACCTTCAAAGCCTCTAAAAACTATTATCTGTTAGCACCGAACGAAAGGTCCTTCAGAGTGCAAGCTGTGCTGTCCATGATTTTTGAAAGGGGGATCACATTTTAGATGTAACACTCTCTGCACTGCAAATGATGTGCGAGTTACCGATAACATTCAGACGGACGTATTCAAACAATAAAATGCTGCCATTTTTGTGGGCTTTTTCAGCAGCACCTACTCGACCCTTCTATGCTTTCCCTTTTGGTGGTCCTACAAGGCTCCAGGTGCTACTTTAGCACCTACTCAGCCGGGCTTCCACGTGAGCCGAGCCGAGGCGAAAATGTATAATCAACAGAGTTGCAGGCCACTGACTGGACAGGGAGCGACGACACGGGATGATTCAGGAGAGAGACTCCTACACAGAAGTCAAACCCGACATTTTTTAAAAACCTGGCAACAGTGACCGTGTGTTTCTATCGACCGTGAAGTAGACAAGGAAAATTACAATCAGACCAAGGATGTGCCACAAGTCTAACTCTGTTTAGCAGTTTAAATGTTATTACAAGACTGAGAATTGAACCATGTTTAGTTGTCTTACTCTCTTGCCAAGGCAACGCAGCTTCATTCCACATTAGGACAATTCAAAATGTTCTTACAGAAAAGAGGAGGGAATGAGAAAAGACACAATCAAGGCCACAGATTTACAGTTAAAACTGAAGCAAACAGATATTAAAGAAATTACTAAATGATTTACAATTTGAAATCCAAAATTAAAACAATTACTTCAAATAAGTTTGGGTTTGTAAGAGATCACCCACAGGCTCAAGTAAAAGGGAAGGTTTTTAGTCTAGACTGAAAAAGTCTAGACATTTGGTTCTGACCTGAGTTCCCTCAGTTGACCTCAGTTGGTTTGCTTGGTCCACTTAGAATAAATTCCATTCATGTGTGATTAATGTATTCTGGACTTGAACCATTCTGAGTGAATTACAGACACCAGTAGAGGACAAACGTGTTCTGTTCTCTTTGTTCTAGTCATAATTTCAGCTGGATGAGTTACGGTGGTTTAATGCTGCTTTGGGGGAGTACAATCCAGGATACAGTCCAGTGGATCTTTTACAGTCGATCCACTGGTCCTTTGTGGAGGTTCAGCACTTTAACTCTGGGTATGTTCTCAAGATGACAGACATCTGTTTTGGTGATTGACTTTATTATGACTTGCAAAAGGTGACATGTGAGTGTATAAACACACCGAGGCTTCGTACTTTGTCCTTTGGCTTGGCTTTCTCAAAGCTGGATCCTGTCCCAGCAAAGGTCATTGGGAGACAATGACAACAGTGAAACACTGCCAACTACTTTAGTGGTGGAAATGTGCTATGTCTCTATCTGCTGCTTTTGTTTCACCTTCAACTAACTACTCACCTGGCGATAGATAGATAGATAGATAGATAGATAGATAGATAGATGACACTGTGTTATATCGCGATTGGACTGGGTAGAAAAGGGGGTAGCCGTAACCCATATTTCCTGAAATGAATGTGGATGATCGGTGGGGATGTTGGTTCAGACTGACTGCCACGCCTCCACCACCACTAGTGTGAATGTGGTGTGAATGAATAACGATTTCTGCAATCACTTGTCATTTGCTTTGAAAAGCACAAGACAAATTCCACAATCCATATTCACACTTACTGTTGTTATTGGAGAAATGCATGGTATGTCTGTGCATAAGACAACATTCAGGAAAAGGAATCACAAACATACATATACTATATAATTTGATTATATTAAAAATGTGTAATTAATACATTTCTTTTCTAAAACAAATTCCCAGTTTGCTGGAGCTGGTGGAATCGAGTACCTCTAAGAAATACACAAAGAACATTTCTGTATGACCTATTAATAAAAGAAGAAAAAAAAAACCTTTTTTAAAGTTCAGTGTCTTCACCCACCCCCACCGCCCGCACACACACCTCCTAACCCCTCTTTCTAACTAATGTGAAGCCACTTGTGCAAAACCTGACATTTTTCATTGTGCATTTTTTACATACTGTTCTGCAAATTTCCAAAAATGTAAAGTAACCCCAGCCTTACCAGTGTGTTACTGCTAAGGACGTCTTGCTGGAGAGTCAGTGATGCAGTTCAAGTCTCTGGGATTCCTTTCCAGGATGCCATCATGCCTGCTTTCATTCTTAAATGATTCCCGACTCTTTCAAAATTATCGATCGCTTCAGTAATTGTGTTGTTAATTACATTCGACTGGAGGCACCTCCTGCTCATACTCACCTCATTTCCCCATAACGATGAGAAATTTAAATATTTTGATTTTGATTGATGCTGTTTGCAATTAGCTTTTTAGTACAGCTTTTTTTTCTCTTCAGCTGTATTACACTAAATTAAAAATTAAAAATTGACCGTATGCTAATCGAAGCCGATGAATAATCCAACACCCTGCAAGGCTGACTGTTAGTCCTGGTGCACATCAACATACAGCATTAACATCTAATTGATGCATGGGCAAAATTACCTTTTGGAAAAAAAAACGGTTAAAGGTTCTTTAAGTTACCTTAATCATTTGCTTCATGATGATTTCCCCGCGCTCCAGAACATTTTAATCTCCGGTAAACATGTTGCAAGCAGTGATGAATATTAAGTCTGAGAACAAATGAGTCGAATTTAAATTAAACTGCTGTCACTCCTGCTTTATGGTGACATTAATTATGAGAAAATTGAATAAAGAAAATTCTTAAAGCCTGATGACACTTCATCATAGTTGCTTCTAATGTTTGGATCTGAGTTGTCTTGAAGTTAATGTTGCATAAGGTCCTTTGGCAACATATTTTCACCGCAGTTGTGAACAACAATAATCTACCGTGCATCAACAGCCCACCGGTTAGGTTTTCTATGTACAAGTATGTGTTTGACATACTGGCAGATGGAGTCCTCTTCTGTCATACAAGACATACAATTCATCAGTATCAAAGTGAGAAGGAGGAGAAATTCAAAATATAACTGCAGCCGTCATTTCAGTAACTCGTGCGATTAAAATTCTTTCAGAGAAAGAAAAGGTCAGCCAAGATTTTGTAGGACCTTTTTTCTCACAACAAATGAATGGCAGAGAGGAAGGAGACTTCTTTCTGCAAGGTTACAGCTAAATGGGTTGTAATTAATAGATGTGATAGAAACCCCCTTGCTCATCATAAGAATTATTGCCTCATTCATCTGCGCTTTTTTGCACTTTTGCCAATAGTCCTCTTATCCACTTCTGTCTTTTGATACACATTAAATTAAACTACGCATCATAATTGTGTCTGAACTCTCAAGGGGACCAAATAAAATCAACACAGAAAGGTTTCATAACTGGCTAAGGCAGAGATGTTAAAATATGCATAGTTTAGATTTTTTTGTTTGTGAATGAAATGGATCTGATAAACTGGGTCTAGACTTTATATGACACAACTAATTTGGCAACTTTTGCTTCAGTTAAGACATTCTAAAGGGTCAGGGTTGGGAAGCGGTGAAGGTAATTGTTCTTTAAAATCTATTAGAAATCTACAATTTATTTAACTCATTAAACTGTTCCTACAAACTGCCCACCAGCTTATAGTTTGGACTGTCTAGCTGTGAAGACATGCTGGAGTCATTTATTTTAGGAATCTCCCAAATTCAAACAGCTAGCATGAGCTAACAAGATGTTCAAGGTCCACTGAAAAAGGGTCACGTTGAGAGACAGCTGGACTACTTAGAATTCATGTCAGAAATATTACACATCCCACTTGAAAACACACTTTTAGGCTAATCGTTCCAACAGCCAACACTCATGACCGAGGGGGAGTTACTGCGAGGTTGGAATGCAACCAACTGTTGGCAGAAGTGTGAACGTGATAGTGGAAGAGAACAGTAATGAAGGAGTTTACTTGCAACATGCTTTTGACACACAGCAATGCCCACATCAATCAAATCAAATGACAAGAAGCCAACTGACTCCACTGCTAATCTGATTAACCTGGTTTGAATATGACAGGCATCCAAGATTTGTCCAATCACCTCCCAACTTCATTGACGTGCCCTTTGCCTTCTAAATGTGTTATGTGTTGTTGTTTTTTTTTTTTTGTTTTTTTTTTTTTTTTTACACTGATCATTTGCAAGCAGGTCATACAACCATAACCCTGTAAAATCCATTGCTGGAAGGTCAGGTCTGAAAAAAAAATCTTTACTTGTGAAAAAGGAAAAGGTTAATACCTCAGGACGAGGCATGACATGTTAATTTATATAGAACCATATGTTGTGTTTACACGAACCCAAAATGGCTCTAGGATGTAATACAAAAACAAAAAAAGCAATAAAATTTAAACTGTCTACAAGGAGCTGCACTGTTTGGACCTTCATCTACCAAAAGTGTAGGTATCCTAGGTAATTGAATGTTATATAAGGTTACCTGGGACCAGTTATGGTTTTCGGGTTTAGGTTGGCACATCTTTCAGCTTGTTCCACATTTTTGTGGTGTGGCAGTGGAGTGCATTTTCAGCCGAGTGCAGGTCTCATTTAGGTTCTGCATGCTTCCTCTGGTGCAGTCATCATGCGTACCAACGACTCCTTTGAAGTGATATGACAGTTCCATGGGAGCTGATTCTCTGAGTAGTTGTCTGGGCTTCACAATGTGGAGTCTTTGGCAGCTAGAGAGAAATATCACAAAAGAAGAAGGGAAAAATGACAACAAAGTTTATCCAGGATGAATACATTACAGGGCAAAGCTGTGACTTCTTATGTACCAGGCTTACTATAGATTTATCACAGTTAATACACCATAGAATTACACAATTAATTGAAGTGGTGGCAGCAAGGAGCTGCAATTTAAGTGTTTAAATTGATTTCCATTGTGACAAACTCCTCTTTTGTTTCAGTGACGTTCTCAGTAGAAAGTCTGTGTTTCTTACCATTGCTGTGTCGAGTTGAATGTCTTCAACAGATACTGCAGCAACAGCTGCTACCACTGGACATTCAGAGAACACAGATCAGTATTTTATCCTCAGCCACAATTGCTGTTCTAATCGTATCCTGCTCTTCCAACTAATATCTACAGGAAAAATGTTATGAAAGGCAGATTAAAAAAGAACAAAAAAACAATATATCTGCGTTGTTATCCAAAACAGTCTTCAGAGCAGAATCCGCCTGGAGGACACTTTGCTCAAATCTGAAGCCATTTGATTTGGAATAAAGAGCCCATTGTGATTGTATACCATGCTGATGTTGCCCTTGCAAGGGTAGAAACCATGACCTTCCGTATGAAATGTGCATTCTCTGACTGCTACAGAAACCATAACTGATGCTTAATGAGCATTCACACTGACATGAACAGCACCAGGGTTCACTTGCAAGCAAACCAAGACTCCTGTTTTCGGACCAGAGTTCACTTGTCTGGTGGGAGGAAGGGAGGCATCTTTTGTTCATCATGTTTGTGACATTTGCCCCATATGTCCCAAGTCAGGAAAGCTCGCCTGCCCTGGTCTCTGTTGATTCTGAAACCATACCATGTATGTACTTTAAATAACCTTATTTGCTGTTTCTTCTGTATTTAGCGTGTTCCATATCCTGTTGGTGCAATGTGACAGCAGTAACAGTCGACATAAGTGAGTGGACATACAAACAACAACAGTGAAAGAACAGCATGTGTACGGTCATGTTTTAATATTTCAATTGGGTTATAAAATGGTGTTGTCATGATATGAGAATAGTTTACAGATTTGGTCGAGCAGTTTTTTGGGTTTGAGTGAATCTATTTTTTAGTAGTAAAAAGAGGGCCTCGTTTTTATTTTTTTATTTTTTTCAAAACCTTTTTTTTATGGTTTCTTTGAGCTGCAGATATTGAAATTGAAAGTTAGGCAGCAGGTGGTACGTTTGTCTCAGAAGGTCAAAGGACATGTGAGAGCTGTTACTGAAAGGGGTTCCCAAGGCTGGTCCCCAATCATTACAACATTTCCATGTTGTAATGATTGGGTTTTCCGTTACTTCCGAGCATAGGATTATGCCAAATTGGGGGTGGATTTACATGGGACGAGTTGAAGGTTGAGCATTTCATTTGCTCTCCACCAGGCAGAGAGTGTAGTGGTTATTGTTTTGTATTTGAAGCATTCATGGGTCCTGATTGATTTGTCTGTGAAGGTTACATCTCAGGTGGCCAGGTTCTCTGCCATTTTGAAGTGCCAGCGTGAGTTTCCAGTTTAATTTGAAACCAGAACATTCCAAAATTGAATGCGTGGGTGGTAAAAGAGGTGAGTAGTAAGCAAAGTACTATACTGTTGCCAGCCCCATGAATCTTGGGCCATTTTACTTAAAATGAGACCAAGTCAGACAAAATGTATTTTTTTCAAACTGGATGGATGGGTCCCTACATTATTATATTGAGTCAATGAGACTCCAGTGCTTAACCCCACATCTACGGGGAATCTGGACCTACAAATCCGATAAAATAAGGAATGCTAGCCTGGAGTCAACAGAGTATATATACGAAAAACATACAAACAACAACAGAGGATTTGAGTAAATCTAGGACGATGAACAGAAACCCTTCCAGCTCTACCAATTCATCACTGTTTCCAGTGTCTGTAGTAATAATGCAAGATGGGAGCAGGGGTTGCTGATGATCAAACATCAACAAGGTTTCATCATGAAGGGACTCGGACACCGTGTAGCACTTTGTGAAAAGAGTAAATACCAATGGATGGGCTGAGGAGTACAGTTTCACAAACAGCATTGACGATATTTTAGTCATTTGTAGACGTTTGTCAGTGACTGCGCAAATCATTCATTTCAATCTGCAGAAATTCTGGAATTCACATGACAGAGCTTAAAATATCCCTCAACTGAACTTTTGCTCTGAAATACTGTTACCAGTCTGCCACTGAAAGCCATTTTCTCTCATTTGTTCTGCGGCTGCAAGGCCTCCACACTCCAGACATTACACTAAAAGCAAATCCATGTTTTTAAAGTCATTTTCCTCACCCCACCACATAAATTTAATAATTTGCCCTCTCGGTTGACGTGCTTTCAGGCAGTCATGCATGCCATATGACCTCTGGCAATAACTCTAAGGGTGCCGGGAAAGGTGACCTCTGCGAATTGCATGCATGTGACAAGGCTTTGTCAGTAAGTGGCGATAATAGTATGCACAGTTGAATTCCCCATTATACCTTGGGGTATGCATGTGACAAATGGGATGTGTCTGATGGCGTAACAGGGTGACGGCAACAGTTTGGGGACACGCAGCGTTGCCTCGCGCCAAAATACCTGACAAACCTCATTGCATGTAATTAGATGAACGTGTCACTCTAAAAAACAAAAAAAAAAAAACTAAAACGGAAGCAACAGCTTGTTGCCGACGGACACTGGCCACTGCACACTTGATTAAAGCAGTTTATTGTTTAATCATTGTAATTAAACTTGACAGATTACATGGCAGTAGCTCATTAGTAGGCTAACACCTAATAACTGCATGTCTTTTCCCAGTACAGTACTTATGATAGGATTAATCTGCTCCCTTTATAGTCATAAGAAAAATTAAATTAGGATTGAGACTGGGCTTTACATATCTAACAATCTCTAACGTATCAAGGGTTTCTTCACCAGTGTTCTGTGATGTCTGCTTTTGTTTAGACAAGTGCCCCCTGCTTTGTTCTTCTCAAGTAGGTTCACCCATTTTTTGCATTTTAATTGTAATAAAAGAGAAATTGTGATAGATGTATACTTAACTATCCAAATAAAATGATTTTGTGTTTATTAGGATGCTTGTGACTTATCTCACAATGTAAAAACTAATGTATCACACATTTTTTTCTTTCTATTTGACACACTAGATCCTTAAGCAAATACAAAATGTTTGGAAAGCGGGGCACATTTTAAAGAATGATTTGCTGAACATTGTGTGTCACATTTATCCAGTCTGGTGATTGGAAAGTTAATCCTAAAACCGATCAAAAATGCTCCCCATAATTGGCGGGCAAGATGACTTAGCAAGATTTCAGAAGTGGAACCTTAATGCCCCAGCTGTGGTTCAAGGTTACCTCTTTGGCACACAATGGCGGTCGTGCTTTGTATTCAATCCATTAAGCTGGCACTGGCAGAGAGCAGGATTTGACATAACCATAAAAACAGACCTTGTTTTGGGGTAAAATGGATTTTTAACTGTGGCCACTGACTTGGCAGCCATCCCTGTTGTCAGACTAGAAGTCACATCACTGAAGTTTCCTCCTCCCATCCAATCCCGGGTTGTTACATTCTGACATTTTCTCAAGCTGCTGCTGTGTTTGATCTGGAGGAGACCATCACAAAAGACTGAGTCTTCACTCAGGTGTTTCTCTCTTGTTTATTTATTTATTTATATTTATGTATTTATTTATTTTTTGAAGACAATCTATTAAAGGGTTGTCACTTGGGTAAGAAGTGGGCTCAAAATGTTTTTGTCATTTACTTACATGTGGCGAGAAACTGCCATTGTTTGGTAAAAAAACACACTTACTGAATTTGGTTTTGATGCCGTGTGTGGAATTTTCCTCAAAACAACTTGAATCCCTTTTGGCGATTTCACTTTCACAACTTTACTTTTTGAGGTAAATCACAAAAAAATAAACAAAACAAAAAAAACAACTTTATGTTTCTCTGCCTAAAGCTAAAAAGTGTACCTTGTGCATCTGGATAACATAAACCAAGCTTTGAAAAGAAGAAAGAAGAAAAACATCAATGATGAGTCAGTTAGATCAGAAACAGGTGTTTGGAGTCTTATGAGTATGTTGTAGCTAAGTATATATACACCAGCAGAGAATATAAAAGTGCACCAAGATTTCTGCTGCTCAAAAAAGATTAAGTAACGGAATAGAATTATAAGAGCAGCATTTTTTTCTTTTAATTCTCAAAACTACAGAGTGGGTAAGTTGGAAAAAAAAGGTGATAAGTACTGATAAAAGGAAACATTCCATTTATAGGAGATACACTGGCAAACACATCAGTGACTGCACTCATGTATGGACAAATAAGATGATTCATAATTCCCTACTAAAGTATTTACCAATAAATTCATCATACAGACCAACATAATCTGGCATATGCAAAACGGCCTTATGGGGCAGGGTCCCTTTGAAGTTGAAATTGTGCAGTGATCCTGCCTGTATATGGAAAGTAGAGGCAATTTCCTGCTGATCCTTCAGTGAGGTTACAGTGTCCTTGGTGCAATAATCCATTTAGCTGTTAAAGGGTCTTTATCAGCCATGCATACTCGAGTGGTACATGGTGTTTGGGACCAGAGTCAAAGTGTGAGAGAGTGGCCTTGCTTTTTAGCTGAAATGTTGCTGCCAGAGCTTTATAAAGAGTCATCAGCAGCGGTGACAACAACAGAGTGCTTCTCTCTGAGGTAGCCAGGGCTAATAGTGACTCAAAATAAAAAAAAATAAAAAAATAAAAAAGATGAGTCAGTGGCCATAACACAGGCCCGGTGGCAATTAGACTTTGTTTCATATCTCAGAAATGCCTTGTGCAGTTCTCATGCTCCGACTGCTCCGTCCAAATCTGTGTATTTCAGCAACTTACACAGGGCCTGGAGACATTTTGATAAGAAACTTTAGATTACGTAATCATGGAGTTGCATGATTCTCACCATGATGTCTTGATAGGGATTACGCTGTAAATTTGAACATTGTTCTATTGCATTTTCTGTGTCTATGTCAGACAGGTAGGAGAAAGTTTGATGGGTAAGATGAGTTTGGTCAGTCTGGACCAGTACGGCCCGCGGGCCACATCCGGCCCGCTGGGTGTCTCGGTCCGGCCCGCGTGAGGCTAGTCATAAATTACGTGATCTACCCGTCGATTGCGAAGGTAGTTTGGCTCGATCACATGGAGAGAGAGATTCTTTTCTCGAATCCCCCCCTTTCTCTCGTCAGTCGTGTCAAGTGTCCATGTGTGTGTGTGTGTGTGAGTGGCGCTTAACGACCCATCCAACAATCCCAGCTGCACCCTGGGCGTCTGTTAACAGCGCCACGTTTCGGTGTGGCATACGCATTACATTGTTTTCACCCACCGTTCCGTTTCCATCTGCCAGCGCGTGGACGCGACTTTTTTCGACCCCGGGAAAGAAAAGAAACGGTAACATTCCCGTGTGGACAGGGCCTAAGAGTTACGTGACGTCGGGGGGCTGTCGGCGCGTGTCGTGGGGGGCTGTCGTGCAGGCTCAGTACCGACAACGCTGCTTGCAGCTTTAATAATTATTAGAATTCTATCAGCTTAAAAAAGTGTTTTATTCAAAATAAAAAAAGAATGAAAAACTTTCTGTTGGACAGTGTTGAGAAACATTACTTTTTGTTTTTAGCCAAACACTGCCTTCCCTCCTTCTGAAACTTCTCCTTTTATCCAAGGCTATTTCTTTGAAGAAAGACACTTTGAGACTACTTTTCATTCCATCTGTCAAACTATCTCCAGATTAACAACAACAAAAAACTACTACTTAAAACTTTTCTAACCATAAACAGCTTGAAACTTTGCTGGCAGCTCATATGAAATATCTGATCCAGTAGCAACCAGCACAGCTGGAAATTGTCCCAAGTGTTCAAAATATTCAATTTGGTTCAGAGAGATGGTTCCAGAAATGCCTCAACAACAGCTCGAACGTGCTTTGTTGGTTGAAGTGGTCCCAATCAGTGGTCTGCTGCTTGGCTACCATAATGCTATTCTGTCAAGTAATGCCAGGATAGACTTCCACTGTGTATTAAAACTGAAACTGCTTACCATTAAGTATCAACCGCCCCAATAATGACCAGCCAGTCGGGCTATACACAATATATGACACGTCTCAAGGTCAATCCGTGTTTACATTCTTCTGTTGCCACGCTCAGTTTCAGCTTTGTGCTCAAACTGAGCATTGTTGCACTTTCAACATATGTGGAAGGGGAGAAAAACAAGGGGGTGGAGTGTGTGTGTATGTGTGTGGTGGTGGTGGGGGGGTACATTAGCATTTGACATGAACATTTCCTTCTTATCTTTGTAGTTGAAAGGCAATCTGTGGGAGTACTCCAACCCTTATTATGCTAGTCTGACTGCCATCAACAACCCCTGCCATCATCTGAACTAATGATGGGAACAACGCGGGACATAGAAAAAATATGGCGTAAACAATAGGGTATCCATAATATATTTACGCCAGGAGTGCTTCCTCTTTTTTCTGCCTCTTTCCAGCAGACACTGCAGTCCACAAACGCCTGTTAATCATCCTCGTGCCTGGGGAGTTCAGAGTGCAGGCGGGAAAACGTAATGACGGACGGACGTGGCGCCTGCCACAACTCCGAAGTCCTTAGTAATATACCGTAAAAACGGACAGTGGAAGAGAGAATCCGCTACACCCGTGAGATGGGAATCAGTATTCATGGTGCGTTTATATTTTCCCCCGCGGCGGAAAAAGAAAAGTGACGATCAGAAATTCAAGTTGCGTCCTCTGTGTTTGTCCCTTTAACAGAAAACAATTGTCCTGCCATGCATCCCGTGCTTTGAAAACAGCCGTCTTAGGTAGACAGAATTTGAACCCCCGCCACCCTCTTGCTTTCAATTGCTTTCTTTCTGCAGATGCACACGCACACACGCGCACTCACACACAAACCTGCAAACTGATGGTCATGACTCCAAATGGAAAAAGATTACCAATTCCAAAAGAAAAAAACTCCAAACAAAGGGGAAGGGATGCAAGGAAAACAAACAAGCGGAACATCAGTGCAAACAAACCTCAGGAGTTGGGGGAGGAGGTTGGTGGTGGGGGCGTGGAGGTCATAAATCACTGCAAAGAGGATAGTCTCACTCGCTTTTCCCGCTTTGCAGGGGACCGCTGCTAAAATTGCTGGCGTGGCTGTTCCCGGCCAGAGGAAACTTTTGGAGATTACTGTGTAATAAGCATGAAATGTGTTGCGGGCGAATTGAGACCGAGCGTTCACCCTTCCTCCAGGGTCACAAGACTCATTCGCTCAGGAGCGGCTACTTGTCAACCAATCTCTGGCCACATGTGTTCGTGGGGGAGCGGAAAAAGGACAGAATGGGAGAGGTCATTTCTTGCCCCGCAGGCTTCCTCTCAATCTACCGGCTTCAACCATCAAGACTCTCAGTCTTGACAGAGGAAAAAAAAAAAGCCTCACATTTATCCATGCTGGATATCGCCGTATGTAGGCCAACAGAGCTTGAATGGAGAATTAAAAATTTCAAATATACAGGGTATGATAGTTTAATCTTGCAAAATTTTAACATCCCCAGAAAGATATTTCTATATCCTATATAGAAATATATCCTATTTAACCCTTGTAGAATTTATGGTTTCCCTATTTCAGTATTTTTAGTTTATCTAAAACAGTACAATTTATTAAAATGACAAAATCTATATCTCATTTACACATCTATCCCATTTTTTTTTTAACTCTATTGTGAATATGGTTTCATTTCTTGTTGCAGTTTTAGCTAAATTCAGATGAGATTTTTACGATAATTACGGCTTATGCGATTCACACCATACAGTGGAAACACCTGCAAATTGCAATTGTACTTTGTAGAAATTTTAGAAATATTGCTTTTATTTTGCAGAAAAAAAACTGGAATGCAAACACAGCTATTGTATATACTGTATGCATTGTTCACACATTCATCGACATCTGTATTGGGTGCCAGGGGATCTCATGTTGGATGTGTTCACGTCGCCCTCCGATCACCCCAACCATGACCGGTGGCATCTCCAGGTAGATGCAGCCCGCGGCAAAGCTGAACCCATCCAGAATCCGGAATTGAGGCTCAGACATGGAGTCCAAATAGAAACAATCTATGGATAAATATATAGATCTATTATACATAATATAATATCATATGATGAATCTGTCTATCTATCAATGAATCTATCTATTTGCGGCAGATACCATTGTGGTACCATTGTATCTTTACTGTCGACTTGCAGCGATGTGGAAGAGGTGCCAGGACTTCTCTTTTTGTACTCGTGTGACTTGCAGTCAATTGGCTGTTGCCTGTCTCTTTCCTCCCGCTCTTTCTTCATCGTGCCAGCTTTTCGCTGCAGCACTAACTTTATTTTCCCTCCGTCTCCACCTGTCTCCATTTGAATCGCTTGCTTTTGCCACCTCCAACATTCTCCCCGCACACTATATAGTCCATCATGTCGAATCCAGGCTGTTCTCCTGCAGGAAGTTTCTTTCAGATTGCTCCTTGACAGATTCTCATTTATAAGCAAGGTTCCCTGGTCACAGTGGTTGATATTGCACAGATCCTTCATGGTGGTGCACCTTAACTCTAAGCGCTCTGATGTGTTTTTCCAGCTTCCATCATGAACCTCTATCTTGTGAGCAATTTAAATAAGTTTGAGATGTGTTACAATGTTTCACAGGAATTCTGTAAATGCGGTGCCGTGTATGAACAAGCGGAATAAAATGTTGCATCCATTCAGCTTTTCTCCAAGCAACACTGGCACTGACTTCCATTATTGGAGGACAGTTTAAGGGGCTCGCTGGCATTTTGGCAAAGCGAAGATCTGAATACTTCAAAGAAATTGCAAACATAAATTTTATACAAAATTTGTTTTGGTCATATATGTCAAGCTTTTTTCTGAACAAAGCCCAGTGAGTACTACAGTAGTTTTGCTGAAAGCTCCTTCAGAGGGTCATGTGAGGTCATTATGAGCTCTTATTGCTCGTCTTCTTCCACTTGCCACCCTACACAAGGACCTGCTTACCCGTGTTTCCAACCACCATTTACTTTCACAGAGTTTTGCCACAATTTGGGCCCTTTGTGGAGCGTGAATACCTTTTCACAGCCACTATCAAAAATCAATGGCAAAAAACGTTTTAATTAACTCTAGTTCATAGCAGGAGGACTCCCTGAGAGAGGAGCAAACAGCTCCTCCTTTAAGTAAGGATCAATGACAAGCTGGTGTTTTTTCTGGGGGTTTTTGTTTCGACATTGACTGATGCGGCTGTCATTGTTTCTGTGTACCGGCCTGTCTTTCACTGTGCTCTCTTGTCAGCGTGTCACCAGTCGTTGGATGGCAAATGATTGACAGCAGGTCCCAAAATCCCAAACAAGAATGTACGAGCTGTTCTCTTGTGACACGACAGCGCAGAAAAAGCAGCAAAGCCCGATGGTGCCAGAGAGGGTCGATGTCTGGAGAGATGGTAATGCCTACATACATCAAGACTGGGACACCGTGAGAGCAGATGGTGCTCTGGTAAGATCATAACCATTATACTCAGAAAGAGAAGACGAAAAAGGCTCCTGTTCTCTTGGCGTATCACACCGAACAGAGAAGAGTTTTGCATCCAAGCTTTCTTGAGATCTGATTTTACTCCGACGTTTCTCTGCATGCTTTGTTCTTTTCTAACTGTCCGGCTGTGTAATGTTCCCGCACAACGTCAATGATTACCTTACCTCTCTTACGTATTTCCAGTGTGTCCCCTTTGTCTTTATCAGTGTTTTGAGTTTGAGAGTGTGACTGTGTTTTCTTCTTGCCTCTGGATGCAAGAAATCTGTTGGATTTATTTCACTTCCTCACCTGGAAAGTGGTGTACGGAGATTATCCGGAAACATGACAAGGACAAATAATTGGACAAACCTGCCTATCGCGTTCAGCTCAGACACATCTGAAGCCTTCACTGGTAACTTCCAAGGCTTCCTGTGCGATGAGGGAGACGACTGCATCATCCAAGAAGTGATGCGTCAAAACTCTGCTGCTGCTGCTGCTCCTGCTGCCTCTCGCCACATCCAACATTTAGCAGCAGCAGTAGATTCCCTCTTTTATCACAACATGCAGGACTCATTGGTTCCTAAATACTGAGATCAGCTAAAACCCCTTCGGATTAAAGCTTGCCAAGATAGCTGAGTAAGAAATCCAAGCGATCCAGCTCTGTTGCATCGTTACAGCAATTACCCCAAACCTGACGTGCCTGTCTGGAACCACATCTTCAAACTGCTATAGCTCTATTTTGACACAAAGGTCAAATTAGTGGTATTACACCAACGCCCAATTACAGCAATCTATCAAAACCCCCGTAACATAACTAAGCGTCACATGCAACTGTGCTGCACAGATAATGAATTGAGACGCGCTTGTTCTTTTGGCACGCTGCCCACACTTTGACCTATGGCAACATCAGTTCTTCTCAAAAAGTTGAGCTACCGTGCGTGGTGTTTGTGTGGTGTGTGGTGGTGTTTGTGTTTCAAAGTGATTGGGACAGCAACGTCAGCATAAGCTGGAGATGTGTCAGCATCAGCGGTTGGGAAGGAATGAAGTACAATTACTTTGTTGTTGTTCTTAAGTAGGTTTTTCAGGTATCAGTACTTGATTATTTCTTTTTCTGACAACTTTTTCCTTTTGCTCCCAACATTTGTTCACAAACATCTGTACTTTCTACTTCTTACTTTGGAAAAACATGCTTCTTAATTTTTTTTTTTGTAATGCATAAAGTGAAGCTAGTTGAACTATCTGTTGTTTAGTATAAGAGTGGATCATATTTTAGAGAACCTCAGCTTTGGGGTCACTCTGATCCAGTTCAGCCCATTTATTATGTCACAACTTTTCATTTTTACAAAATTATCAACTAATGTATTACATATATACTTTTACTTTTACCATAGTGTTTTATCCCCAAGTATCCATGCTTTTACTTAAGTACAGAATGTGAGTATGAATGTGAGCCACCTCATCGCATTAATTTTCACTAAGCGTGCTCACTGAGCGTTGGGTTTGGTAAACAGGCAAATATGAAAATGGGGGAGAATAAAAACATGCACTGAAATGATCATTCATCATATCATACACGACCTTCTGACGACAAGCTGTTAATGCTGCTCTTTTTTCCCCTCATCATACCTGCATGTTCAAATACTTCCACAGCGGGAATGCAACAACAGAATGAAGGTTGCGTAGCATAAAATTTGCATTCATTTAATCTCTGATGTTGACAGTACAGCGGGAAAGCAGTTGCTTTGGTGTTAACCCGACGTGGATGCAAACAACCCCCCAATTAGGGTTGCAAGTTGGCATCCACTCCTCCTTTCCCACCGACAACCACGCTGAAGCCAAACACTTGAATGCGGAGGCCAAACAATGGCTGCATGTCAAAGCATTCGAGGCGGCACCGTATATGAAGATAAATTTAGACAAGTGTAATTATCGTGTAAATAGAACAGCAGGAACGTCCAGTGCTTCTTGCCTTATAATTACACCCCAAAGAGGATCCTTGTAATCACAATTATCAGTTTAATTAAGCCCGATAGTTATCAGGCCCTGCGGCTTTATCGGGAGGATCTGCATTTAGAGGAGTAGTGGAAGCCTGCATTAATGAATTTTACATTTGTGGCTCGAGCCAATTATTAGCAGAGACATCCTGGCGCCTAATAATCCCCTTTAGTGCTGCTTTGGCGTGAGGCAGGAGCGCTCACTCCCTCAGTGTAAAAATGACACAGGATGGGGCTGAATGACGAGGTAGCTCTACGTCAGCTCGTACAACACACGAGGCAGCATCGATGGAAATAAAGTGAGGCAGATTAGGTCTCAAACAAATGAAGTGCTTGACAGTCAAGCTAAACTAATGTTAATGACCGCCGGTGAGCTCTTGCTGCTAACGACGTCTGCTGCTGCTCGAGTCATGATCGCACCGGCAAATAGTGTGAACGCAACTAAAATCCCCCTCAAATTTCCAGGTGTGACAGCGCATCATTTAATTGTCCCCACCTAACGCGATACACATTTAACAGCAACAGAGGATGAGTAGGAATCCCACTGCTGACACGTCAGTGCTCGTGGCTCATGCTGAGTAGCAGCGCCAACGTTCTACCCCAAATTCCTCAAATATACACTAGCAGTCAAAAGCTCAGACTCACCCTATGAGTTTAATGTCTTTTCTTTCATTCTCATGACTGTTGACATTGCAGTTTCTCACTGAAGGCATCAGAACTACCCTGTTTAATCCAACGCCAGCGTGTTCGCCTGGAAAATCTGCTTTGTTTAGGGAGGAGGCGTCAATGTGCGTTGGAACTGTGATCCGGATCAAATTATCCAACTCCCATCCTACTTAAAACCTGGTTCTGGGTCTGCCCCTGGATTAAGCAGCAGATGAGCAGGGCTTCCTGTTTGTCTTACCTTCTCCTTCAGTGGGTCTTTCTTCACCCTCTGACTCACCCAACTCAGCGCAGTCCTCTGGGGATTACTGCAGTTCATTTAAAGGGGCTGCTGTGCGATACTTATGACAAGTCAGGAAAAAAACTCAGCTGGCTATGCACTTTTTCTTTGTCACTTTGTCACACTTACCGTCAACATACAGCCATCGTCCGTCACGTCCTTGTTTGGGCCCCTGCTCCCTCCCATGGAGGCCACTGAGGACCTGCATGGAGCTGGTTTTTGCTGCTTGTTGTGAGAAACTATGACATTACTTTGCCATGTTGTTCAGGCACTCTGCATGCGAGGGCTTAATCTTAAGAGCACTGCAATTTAGGGAATTAAAATAGTCTCCAGGCTGCCTGTGCTGGAATGCTTGACTTCAGAATATTACAGCGCCCATCAAAAGAGATTAGTCGTCGTCGTTGTTTTTTTGCATTCACACTTTTCTCTTTTAGCTTTTGAGTAATCTATTTCATTGTGTCGCTGCACAGACCACATCAGACACCACAGCAACCACAGTTTTTTGTGTCGCCGTAAAAGCAAGGAAGACCTACACCATGTCAAACTAGGGATAAATTAACTCTGCTTTCTTGATTGTTGGTGGGAGACAAAAAAAATGTTTCATCCTCCTCGTCAGCAGCGAGCGCACGGTAGAAAAAAGAAAAGAAGCACAAGGCTGTTTACTCCAAACTTTTTCTTTTCTTATGGTGAAGGGAAGTTTTACATTTTAGAGTCTGGAGGAGCTGTCAGGCATCCTCAGAGTGTGCGGAGGTATAAATAAAGATCACCTGTGAAGATATCCGGCAGGAGGAAAAGAAAAACAACATAAAGCATCCTTATGGAGGAGGCACTCCCAGTGTTTCCAACAATAAAGTCATATTAAAAATACACATCCCCGTTATCATTTTTGCATGAGCTTATTATTAATTCAGAATGCTCAGGGCCCCCCAAAGGCTAATATGATCAACAATTATTTAATAACAAACGCTGCAATCTAGAAACCTCTTCTTTCCTTGTCGTCAAGATTGTTCTCGGCTACAAAAGCCGCAGTCCGGCGCTACGAGACGTACTTGGCTGAAAATGTCACAGGTCGGCACAGTTTCTGGAGCTTTTGAAGTGATGCAAGCTGTTGATGTGTTGTGGTCCCAACCTCGAGGGTTTACAGTCACAGTCTCACTGTTTACCCACTGAGGTAATTGGTAGTTTTATGCTAAAGGTTTTGTGGTTTAATTAGCCGCTGATGACTTTGTATACGGATTTTAATTTCCCTTTTTGTAATAATAGGTGGCGGCACTTAGCCTCCCCACAGACTGGCTGGTTCCAGGAGGTTCGCTTATCGCTGCGCCATAAACCGCTCCCTCATTAAAATTTGAAGAATATTTTTGTTCGTTTTAGCCCGAGCTTTATTGTCCCATTAGCCCGAGCCTTATTTTCCTCAGCATTCTTGTTGTGACAATAGACATTCTTAAATATTTAATTTCATTACACTGTGGAGTGCAATCTCTCTCCACTTCAGCAGCAGTGCTTCTCTTTTATACACATCCAACGCAGTTTAAGCTGAAAAGCAAAGTACGTGTTGTTCAAACAACTGCAGCAGAGAGAAAGTCTGCAGCCGCTCATAATGTGAGGCAGCGCAGTGCAGCAGTGGTTTAGAGCTCATGATTGAGAACTTTGAGTGTTGGTGAAACAGCGATTGGGCAAAGATATTGAAAAGTTGTGTCGATCATTAGTAGAATATAAGAACAGTAACCTCATTTTACCTAAATGAGGTTAGTGTTTTCTTTCAACCTCATTTGGAAGTTTATTGTTGTTTTCTTTTTCTTTTTGTCCCCTGCAATAATTAGGAGGTTGCGGCACTGGGGTACCGCTACCCTATGCATCATTGTTGACCATTTTTTTTGGCAATTGTTGGGCCAATTTCCTGAATTGTGCATATTTGAAATCTGCAATTTCTTACTTTGAGCTGCCTCACGCAGATGTACTGCTGCAGCCAATGAGAGCAGACTACAAAGCAGTGGAAGTTCTATCACTTAAAAATAGCAAAAAAAGTTAAAAAAAAAAAAAATCACTGTGGGATTGTTACTACAATCACAAGGTTTTCGTAGTCTCATGTTTCACACAGTTCCTATTGTGTGTATGAGAATTTTGGTGTTGAAAAGGTTACAAAGTTCTTAGTTTAACTAAGACTGCTGATCTGCAACCATTTAGACTCCAGCCCTCAGTGAAAGTGTAGAGTTGCAAAAATCCCCTTCTACATTTTTTTTTTTTCTGAACTCCCTAAAAAGGGCCGTGTCCAGGTAATGGGAAGCCTTATTTAAGCAGACAAGTTCATTTGTTTTAGTCATTTAAGGAACTCGCTCCCCTCACTGCAAGTGATTTATTACAGGAAAGAGAAATTTGGGCGTCGGGGCATCCTCGCACCTTTACACAGGGCCTGCCAGCAGCAGAGATGTCGCGTCACGTCGGAAATTAGTGTCGGAGGGATCGGCTGGTTTTCGGACGGGCGAATTCATCACTGGCGGGACGGGGAGATGGCGGCGGAGGAGGAGTGGAAGCTCTCTGTCACACGGCTCTCGCACCCCAGGTATGCAGATTTCTGGGGAGTATACATCAAAGGGTGAAAAGAGATGGGGGTGGGGGGGGGGGGCGAACAGGGAGCTGGCAGCCTGCGGAGGTACGCCGGGGGGATGTCAGCTCGGCGGGTTGACGGGTGATTAAGAAGGGCGCCCTGACAGGAAGGGGGGAATGGGGGGGAGGGGAGGAGGGGAGGCGGGGGGTGGGAGTAGGAAGGAGATAGCGAGAAAAGAAGTTGTTCCGCAAGCCCTCATCTCCAACTTTGGACTCATTACAGCAGCTCGTCTTTTGAAATTCCACTTTTCCGACCATCCCGCCGATGATTCCCGCTGTCTGTTCAGAGCAAATCTTTGACTTCCGTTACAGAGGCCCAGGCAAAGACGACGGCTGTTAGAGGTCACGGTGGAGTGTTTGGCCGGCCGGTGGCAGATGGGCCGAAGCTTTTCAAGGTGCCCCTGCTCTGAACATCTACACCAGTCATAGAGCTACTTGATGGGTCTGGAGTCGTTTCATAAGCAACCCGTTTGCTACACTGTCCTGAAATAAGAAATGTTTATTGATGATACTGATCTATGTGAAGACACTGATCACGTTAACAAGTTCTCAATAACTACCAACAATGACTTAACAAGGTTGGATAAAATGTCATTTTAGACGCAGCTCAACGAGTTGTGCTATTTTTTATTTTTTATTTTTTTGAAATATGGGCGACTCATGTGGTCCTTGGGTTAGTGTTGTAGCACTCAAGATCAGTATTGGTCTCGAGACCTTTTTAAGGGTCTCAGTCTCGTCTCAGACTTGGGGACATTTTTACTCGGTCTCGGTGGGTGGGTGGTCTTGACTACAGCGCCACCTCAGGGGCTCCCTGGTGCACCATGTTGTTGACCCCTGATACAATGTTCGCATCTACCAAAGTCCAGTTGACTTTGGCAAAGTCAGAAGTCGGCGTCGTCACGAGCTTGCAGGTGCGTTGCTCTGCTCCAGATTCTTCGTCCTGTCGGTGGGGGGGCGTCCGGCTTTGACTCGTTTCGTTTCATGTTTTTCGTTTCTAAAGAATACCGGCAATCGTTGCGTCCCAGTGTATAGATCATTTAAGGTCAACACTTGGAAGGTGTTCCCATGGAGGCATGCGGGGAGATGATATCTCTTTAATTAGTTTGACGCTTTTAAAAACAAGGAGGAAAGAAAGAAAGAGACCACCCACCCTACCCCAAAAAACCACCCTGGCGGATGAGTCACTCAAAAAAAAATAATTCTCATTACTCCTGGCAAATGATGCACAGTCACAGATGTGACACCGACATTTAGAGAATCAACTCGGTGGGAGATGCCTCACACAGGCAGAGACACGCTGCCAGAAATCTCTTCCCGGAAGAGGAGAAGAATGCGACTTTCTGAAACGTAAGGCCCGTCTGACTAAATAATTCAATGCACCTTTTTCCAGGGTTTCATGCGTTCCAATTGAAATAGGAATTTGATTTGAATTCAACAGCCATCGAAACAAACGATTGGTAAATTCGGCGGGGTGAAAGGGAGCTATTGATGCCGTGTCACCCTGCAAACGCACACATTCACTCACGCTGTTCTGCATAATGCGCTTTCATGCTCAGGCAAGATTTGCCTCCACTGTATGTGAGCCGCCGAGGAGCAGCGGTTCATTCCAGGCGCTGGTTTGCCCCCTGCTGTGAGCTCGCGTGAGCTGCTGCTGCTGCTGCTGCTGCTGCCGCCGCCGCCGCTTCACCTTCAGTCTTAATGCCTCGGCACGGAATGGAACGCAGTCACTTTCCAACAGTGAGCCACAGATTATTTCAGTTGGGCAGTGAATGATTTGCCCCCGCACCCAACAGGCAAGTGCTGAAGCCACCGTGCATCGACGGGCGAAACTGAATCACGTTCAAACACTTTAAATTCAATAAATTGAAATCTACGTCACAATGTGTCCTTACATTCGGCCCAATACATTGTAATAAGCGCTTATAAGAGGAGAGCAGTTCATTGCAGGGTGCAGCAGGCAGAACGTCGGTCTGCAGCGTGCGGCCAAATGGTGAAGCAACACTGCCACCCTTAGGCCAAATGTGAATAGCACACAAACAAGAGCAACAACCAGAGTTAAAGCCCAGTGCTTCTGATAAAGGCTGCACAATTACATCATGTGACCTCTGGAAAGAGTTTTTAATTTTTCCACACAGGTGCAGACACCATCAGCAGCACATCACTTCTAGTCTCCGTGTGCGTAATCATAAAAAAAGGGGGAGCAAAAAAAGTTAAAAATGGGACAAAGGCAAAGTCACCCACTGAAACACAGTCCTGCTGCTACACAACTGCATTTAGACGGAGAGCCGCAATAAAGCCTGCACAGGTTATTTACCATCACATGGACATATGATGGATAGAATATAATTATCAATGTTTGATAAAAAAAAAATAAAAAAAATAAAGCACAATAAAAGTGGATGTGGGAACCCCTGCGTTCTGAGATGCTCCTCTCAACAACTTAACAGTAACAATTGTGTAATAAAATTCTCACTATGCTACCCAATGTCAACACTGAACGGTGACAAAAGTGTAACGTGCGCCATCTGTGCCTCCGCCGCCCTCCTCCTCGAATCTCACACTGCAGTGCCGCCTCAAGCAGTAATATCACAAACAAATAGAATGTTGCTCCTAACCCCAAACCCCAACCCTAACCCCAAACCTAACCCTAACCCCAAGCCTAATCCTAAACCCAAACCTAACCCCAACCCCAAGCCTAATCCTAAACCCAAACCTAACCCTAACCCCAAGCCTAACCCTAACCCAAACCTAACCCTAACCGCAAGCCTAACCCTAACCTCAGGGCTCCTCGACAGGAGAGATGACACACAAGGGGTCTGTTTGAGTGCATCTATGGGATGTGGTGTTCATGTGTGTTCATGCGTAGTTTTGATGCCTTCAGTGAACAGTCATGAGAATGAAAGAAAAGACATTCAGTTCATAGGGTGTGTACAAACTGTTGACTGGTGGTGTTTATATAAAAGAGGCCTTGTCAAAAGTGTGATGTGACGATGATGAGATGTTGGGTGCGACGCCTCATCGAACCTCATCCGTAGTTAAGCAGGATTACGAGCTTTAAGCAGTGTCACCGCTGCCTTCTTAAAATCTTAAAATGAAAAACCCTGCTGCGGTTGAAAAGGGCAGAAATCAGTTCTATCTCAGGTTCGGTCTGATTTTTATTTGTTTGTTTTTTTCTCTTTCAATTTATTTAGGCCCACCTTCATTTCACCCAAATTCAAAGCCGCCGCTGCCCTTTTCCAAGGTCTCGGTGCGAATTCCCTCCAGAGGTAAGGCCGTTATCTGTCCCTGCCTGCTTCCGCTGCCCTCCGCGCTGCAAAAGCCTCCCTCCGCAGAGAGTCCTGACAAATCAATAGCCGTTTCGCGGCGTACAACTTTGACATGTGTCCTTCTGCAGCCTGCTGTCACAAGCCACCTTTTTTTTTTTTTTTTTTTTTTCTTGCGCAGCGCTCCCCGAAACCCTGGGCTGCTCTCCGTCTGTCAGCTTTAGCGTTCTCTCCTCAGTGTCCGGGATAATCTGCCGATGGAGCGTCTCCTGTAGGTCACGCCGGCGCGGAGACGTCTTGGCGACGCCCGCCTCCAACTTTCCCTCGAGGGCAAAGTTAAGTTTTTACCTCGCCTGATGCCGTCGCTTCCCCTTTATCGATTCAACACGGCGCCTTCAGCTTCCATGAATGTCGGGGTTTGACGGCGTGGCTGAAATATGAGTTCACTTGTTTCTCCATTCTCGGAATATTTTCAACCCCTCTCTCTCTCTCTCCCTACACACACACACACAGACTATTATGGGATGGCTTCGACAGCTGTTGCCTTGAACGTCTAATTGAATGGGATTTTAAAGAACAAATATCAAGTTTGCAACATGCGGCCATCATCAGAAGTTAAAGGCTTTAAAATTGCTAAAATAAATAAATGAATGAATGAATAAATAAATAAATAAACATCTCTGCAGCAAATTATTATATGTATTATAATCACACTTAGTTGTGTGTGCTAAACCATAACCGAGGATTATAGACTCTTTCAAACAGCCGACTTTTTTGGTTCACACCAAATTTTGCACAGTTGGAATTCTCTCAATCTTTTGATTTGATTTGATCCCCCAAACTTTTAATTAGACATTGGAAATGGTTTTCATAAAACACTAAAATGTTCCCGTACTTTTATGCACACGTAATGATGGCAGAACATTTAAAGATTTAAGATCATTATTTCATAAAACTGCTTAATAGTTCAATGCTGAAATGAGTCAGTGACCCCAAACTTTTGAACGGTGGTGTGTGTGTGTGTGTGTGTGTGTGTGTCTGGGTCCTGAAGGACTTCAGGATATGCACGGCATGACAGCGCATGTCCTAACCTTCCTGCCGCCTGACTCGAGCTGAACCCGGCTCTTATAGCCGGAAGCACCAGGGATCTCCTAACTTTCCGCACAGACTTTTGCTTCCTGTGGGTTTTCGAGCGGCCGCTTTAATCAGACGGAGGCTCTGCTTCGCGGCCGCTCCTGTGTGTCTATCCATAGGCATCTCATTCCACCCACAGCTCAGGACTGATTTCGGTGAGCCGCTGAAATATTCAGCTCAAACTGAGGGACGTGAGAAGGAACGATGCGACCAAAAACAAGCGCCGAGTCTCGTCGGGCACGTCGAGGCCCCTCGTCCGTGTTTTCTGGCACCCAGTGAGAGGAGGCATTGTTAGCGCTCGGCGGGTCTGTTTACTCATCGTAATGAGAAAGCACCGGTGACGCCGCCAAGCTGGTGGCCTGGTGGATGCGAGGCTGCGTGAGTGTTTCCGTCGAGTCCACTCTCACCATGGACTGAGAGGGACAAAGATGGACTTTTTTCTCACATCTTTAAAAGGCCTTTGACAAGGACGGAACTGTTGATAGTATTAATGTATACTAGATGGCATAGTGTCATACTTTTCATTCCATTGGTTGCACCTAATTTTCTTTTATTAGCTTAGATTGTATAGTATCGCATAACATTCCAAACACCCTCATCTGTACTCACCACTTAAAAAAAATCAAAAAATATAAAAACATCTTTTACAACTTTGGATTTTGTGTCTATCTAACTCGACACTTTTTAAACGTTTTTTTTTTTTTTACACTTTCTTTATTCTTTATAATGCACAATGATGTCGGGTTCTGCCACATGCGACAAATAAAAATCTCTCAATCGCTAATCAGAAATCACTTCTGTTATCGGCCACCACCACCACCATCATCATCATCATCATCATCATCATCATCATCATCATCATCAAGCTCACCGGTGTGTGTTTTTACCTGCTGGCATGTGTCTGTGTTCCTGAGGCTCCTGGCCCTCGCTTTACATTAGACCATTTTAATAGGAAAAGGCAGGGAGCCGTGCCCTCTGGGCTGGGGAACATCAGCGCAGGCATCAATGACAAGACAAATGACACTGATAATGTCAGACAAGGTGTCAAAAGGAGGAGCTGAGGTACAAGTGGGTTTTTCGATGCGGTTTTGCAAAGGGGAGCAGGAATGTTAAGCGGGAACTGAAATAGTGGCTTCAGTGTGAGAGGTTGTGTCGTTGAGGTCGACTGATTTAGTCGCTGGACGGGACCTTTGCTGCCAATAGCCATTAGCCCAACACTGCGTTCATTCATTCATTCATTCATTCACTCATTTAATCATTCACTCATTCATTTTCTAGATTAGATTTTCCTGAACTCAGGGTCACTCAGGGGGTCACTGGAGTTCATCCCAGTGGTCTTTGGGCTTGAAGTTGTCAGTTTATTGCAGGGCCTCTCACACTCACTCCTCCAGACCATTTAGAGTTTCTGAGTTGAGAATTCAGCGTTCCCTTCGCCTGGTGTGCACATTTTCTGGACTGTGGGAGGAAACTGGAGAACCTGAGAGAACCCACGCAGACTTTGAGAGAACATGCAAACCCCACACACAAATGTTTCCAGGCTCTGGGGATCGAACCCGCGACCTCCTTGCTATGAGGCAACACACATAGATAAATGCACTTTCCATTTGAATAAAGCACTCAGCAACCATGAGCAGCTCCTGCCATCAAAAACGCTCTTTAATCTGGGATGAAACCCTCCACATTCCGGACCTCACGCTGGGGGGATTTTTTTTTATAACTCGTCCCGGAAGGTCGGCGTGCGATCCGCCATTAATTAAATTCCATATCAAACGATAATAATAAACACAGCGGCAGCGGCAGCGCTGGACTGGATTGCACCTTATGTTCCGGTCAAGGACGGATCAACGCCAAGTCAACTTTAGATGGATGGAGATCCGCAGGCGAGCCAAGAGCGCCGGAGCTCGGCTTGTTTGTTTATTTCTCAGCTTCGCCACAAAATTCCATCCCAGGTTTTTTTAGAAACTGATAATAAAGAAGGTGCAGCGGAGGATGAGTACGCGGAGGAGTGGTGGAGAATGAATATGTATTTATTTGTTATCATTATTATTATTATCATTTTTTTATCTTTACGCGTCTCCTCAGCACGTCAAGCTGGCAGCAAACTTTGTCTTTACTTGCGGGAGGTGAACATTAGAACTAGAGATGCACTGATACCAGTATCAGGTATCCATACCCATACCATGGTTGAGTGCTCTACTCATAACCATATATCGTGCCGATACCGCGACACCGATACCAGTTGTACGTGTATGTATATAACAGTTTTGTTAAATTTGTGTTTGTGCTGCAGTGAAACTGTGATTGTCGCCCCATCTTTAAAAAAAAAAAAAACACGCTGAGGACTTTTCAAATAACACTGTGGAAATATTTTTTATTTAGTCATTCTATAACGCATAATGTCCTTTTTTAAGTACTCGTACTCTACTTCTTCTGTAAAAACAGTGCTTCCGGTGCGTCCCTAATTGGAACGCTTGTTTCCGAGGCTGCTTTGTCGCACGCCATCCGCCCCGTCCTCCGTGACGACAGGAGTCGAGCTGTGGTAAAAGATAAAGGCTTTGGTTTGCTGATCTGCCAGTTGGTTAATTGCGAGCAGGCCGCCAAACGCACAGCGTGAGGTCGGTGTCCCTTTATATTATCACGGGCGTCATAAGTGGGAGCTGTGAACGGCACCGCGTGCGTTGACAACTCGTCTTCCGTCGTAAAGGGTGTGTGTGTGTGTGTGTGTAGGCGCACGCCGGCTGGCGTTCTTGTGTATATGCAAGGCTTGCTTGTGCGTGCAGATCGACCACAGCGTGAGTTTTTGCGCGCGTGGACACGTGTCGCCTCTTTGTGTTTTGTTTTTCTGTCAACAAACACCTGTTTATTTTCCGTTAATTAATTGTTCAGCACGGCTTCAATTTGTCAAGCGCTTCGTCCCGGGCGAAATTAGCTCGCTAGCTTGCTGACGCCACAACCAGCACAATTGCCTAATCAGAGTCCAGATGAATTACTGTATCAGCGGCGATGCAACCAGATGCTGCTCCACCGAGCATCCTGCACAATTTAAATAATTAATGATGACTGATTATTGAGCGCCGTGAGGTCCAGATGAGCAAGAGGAGCATAGTGCGCAATGACTGGAGGATTCAGAGTTAAAGGTCCAGCGTGTAAAAATGGCCTTAATTTATGATTTTTATATTGATAAAATCTCAACAGCATAACTGCCCATAAATACATAAATTAAAGTGTTTACTCGCAGTACAATAAATGTAGTGGTTCTCGTATATATATATATGTGTGTGTGTGTGTGTGTGTGTATAATGTGCCGTGGCGAGACATAATGCAATGGTTTTTCTATCATTTTCATGACTAGTTACATTGTAGATTGTCACTCAAGGCAACAAAACTATGAATGAACACATATGGAATATGCATTAAACAAAAAAGTGGGAAATAACTCAAACAAGTTTTATATTTTAGCTGATCGAGAATAGCCACCCTTCATATAAAATAATATAGAACATAACATATTTAGGTATTTAACTCTTTTTTTTTTTACACATTGATCCACATATCTTTGTCATATATTTGAGGTATTCAGTGTGAATCTACAGTGTTGAAAGTAGGAAAGATAAAGAAGAAACAGGTGCGTCCAAACTTTTGACTGGTTGTGTATAAAACATTGATCAAGGGTCTTGCTTTTAGTTAGCTGTCATCTTCAGTCACCTTGATTTCCAGGAAGCTCGTCTGACAGAAAGGATGCACCGATACCAGTATTGGGTATCGGTACCGATACTGGGATTCAGTACTCTGCTCGTACTGTTTCTCCTTATGTGTGTGTGTGTGTGTGTAATGTGCCGTGGCGAGACATAATGCAATGGTTTTTCTTTCATTTTCATGACTATTTAGACGGTAGATTGTCACCAAGGCAACAAAACTATGAATGAACACATATGGAATATGCATTAAACAAAAAGTGGGAAATAACTCTACTCGTACTGTTTCTCCTGCAGTAGAACTTGTGACAGTCAACTATGTTGTAGAAAAAAAAAATGCTGAGAAATGTTTTTCAAATAACAGAACATCTGTGAAGCATTAATTCTATAATGTGTAATGGCATTATTAAGTACTCAATATCGGTATCGGTAAGTACTGACATGCAAGTACTTGTACTCTACTCGTTCTGTAAAAAAGTTGCATCGTTGTGTCCCTACCTACCCGACACAACGATACCGTCGTATACTAAACGCGCCGTCATACCAGGCTTCCTTAAATATGCTCCAAAATGCTTATACTGCGAGAATACATCTTTATTAATGTATTTATGGGCAGTATATTGAGCTTTTACCATTATAAAATCACAAATCAAGCCAAACTTTACACACTGGACCTTTAAAAAGTAGAATATGTAATTCTTCTTACTAGTGACAATTGTCATAAAGTGCCAAATAATGTAGTATCAGTTCTAACATGTCACGTTGACACCTGATATGTCCTGCTATGCACATGCCGACGGTGCTGAGATGTTTGTTGTTCCAATCACAGGGAATACTGCGTTATCCCAGAGAGGGGCACTGCAGCAATGCTTACAGCTCTGACTGCTGGAGCGTCAGCAGCGGCTTCAGTGCGAGGGAGGCTCGCCGGTGAAATAAACGCCGCTCCGCCATCACGCCGACTCTCACATCCTCCGTTTTTACTGATGAACAGTGGATTCTGAAGTCTCTGATGCTTTTACCGACAGAGCGATAGCAAACTGTCTCAGCGGATATGGACACGCACACACACACACAGCTTCTCGCAGGGTAAGCGGAGGTAACACCTCGCTGCTCGGCTCTTTTTCTCTTCTTTTCTTTCCCTTCCTTTCCACCGCTCTCTCTCTTCTCACCGCTGTCTCTCATTACCGGCTGCCGCTTGACAAGTGTGATGGCTGCGTTGACAATGAGGACTAACCTCTCCAGTTCCATTTGTGAGTGCATTAGCAACTGCATCCCACCATCTGTCAGAGTTGCTTAGCCTTTTGTCCCGCCGGCACCTGATCCAGAGTCAGTCCTGAGACATCTGTACTTTCTACTTCTACTTTGGGGCCACTGTTCAGTATGTTTTCAGTACAGAGAAAAATAAAACTACAGGAAATAACATTGCTTACTATGATTAAAGGTGTAAACATTCAAGAATGGCTCACTGGTCATAACTATGACGGAGTTGAAAAAGAAACTACAGTGTTGAGAGGACCAAAGCTGTTCAAAAGGATACAGATGCAAATTCTCTGGTCAGCTCAGCCCCGATTATTCTGTCACAACTTCAGTTTAATATTTGCCAACTTAGATGATGTTTAGTGTTCTAAACATTTTGTTCCGTCACTAATTGGGTCTGAGTTTGCTACCAAAGACACCTCTGCTGCCCCGGGAAAAACATTGTCTGCCGCTGTTCGCCTCACACTTTATTGCTAATGGCTGTATCAAAAGAGGAATGCGCTGTGTGATGGAGATTTAGAGCATAATGGGACATTAGCAGCACATGTTAAGAGTCCTCTTCAAAGCCGGAAACTCGTTCAGCGGGGCCTGAAAAACAACAGCAACGAAACTTAACCTTAGAAACCTCAACCAGAAGCAGAAGAGGGAACTGAGGCTGTGATCATACGCGTGTTAAAAAAAAAAAAAAAGAGCCTGTTTTTACTGTCGCACACGTTGCCAGCGGCTCAGCGGCTTTTACGATGGGTGTACTGAGCTTAAAGGACATTTTAATCGGTGGCAGAGTGCTTGACATAATCAGTGACATTCACAAATACAAAATTAAGGAAGCAACGGTGGTTCTGCCTGGAGTCCATAGCTGCATTTCCATGAGGCCTGCTGATGGAAACAGCTCAACTTGGAAAAACCTCTCAAATATGGCTAAAAGGTTTGGACGCTCTCATGGGGTTGGCCCAGTTTGCACACGCAAACAAGGAGGAAATAAAACCATAGTCCATCTGTACTGCATGTGGTCGATGTCTCCCAGTGGTTTCCTTCAGAGCAGGCGCCTGAAGTCTTGTGCAAAACATGAACGTCTCAGAACCGCTAATGTCACTGCTGTCAGTCTGCACCGTCACATCAATGAGCGACACATACATAGTAAACAGTACTTTGATTTGAAAGCGTTTTTCTTTTCTTTTTTCCCTCAGCGCTATTTGCTCCGCTGTTTGAAGAGGACAGCATTGCATTTGGCAGATTCTGTTTGCGCTGTTCCAAACACACTTTCAGCAAAACTCCTGAGACTGTGTACACAATGTCAAGGGTATGGAAATTGTCTCTCACAGGGTTGGCCTTGATAAAAATTTCAAAAAAAGAAAAAAATTTCAACAAAACTTTTATTTATTTATTTATTTCCCCACCCCCCGTCATCTGCTGTTGCCTGTATCAGGGTGTGAGTCTCGGTATAAAGCCAACAAGATGCTGTTGGCCTTGGGTAAAATGCAGGATGCGTGAGGCTGTAAATAGATCACTGTTCAAGACAGCCCATCACTTGTTTCATTATCCGCACGCACAAAGGTGATGACTCAGGCATTTATTCAGCCAAACACAAGTGGGTGAAGACAAGCTGGTGATGAAACCTCTTCAACATGTAAATTAGCCCTTTTATCCTCCGAGTGTAAACACGCACACACACTAAAAAGCTTCTTGTAAAAGCCATACGTCTCGGAACGTGGCTCAGTGATTCTTTGGCTGCCTGTATTGATCAACAACCCGGGTGAAACCCGAGGAAAACAGAAGCAAAACATCCTGCGAGTAAATCGTGTGATTCATTGCACACTTGAGTTGACAAACTGTCGACGAGTGCGAACCCAATACGAGTATAATTCAAAATTAAGAACAACGAAATAAAAAAATAAACGTTGAAATTAATTTCATTTTTGTTTACCTTCCAACAAGAAGCCGTTCTCTCACTGGCTGCTTGCCTAATCAGGCTGCCTCGGTGCCAGCTGACAAAGGGAGTTGTCAATGAATTGAGCTATTTTCTGTCTGTGCGTGTTCAATGTGTCTCACCAAAGTCCCGTATTGCGTTTAGAGACTGTAGTTCACGTCACAAAATTTGCATTTGACTCTTTTATGATGCACCTCAATGTCAGTGAAGGGTTTCGGCGGCAATTCGCAGTCCACATGATCATCACTGAGGCCATAATATTTGAGGCATTAACCATCCCGGTAGAGTTGTGGGTGTAATATTAGTGTTACGAGTAAATGAAAAGTGCGGGAGATGTGCTGCGTTTCCACGCAGGTTTTATTCTTCTACCTTGAGTCTATAATCTATATCACACGGTAATGTAAACTCACACTCACCGTGGTGGTTGATCCTTGGACTAAAAAAAAACAACAACCTATTCTGAACTGTTTTTTTTCTCAAATCTATATAGTACTATAAATTGTCTATTTATTTTTTTTTTACCATTTAAGCAGCACCTGGTAAAGGAGTTCAGGATCTGACAACTTGAGTCACAGGATTATGACTTTCTGTAGAAAAAAAATCAGGAATGCAATGCATTACTTGGAATATCTGAAACCCCCAAAACTAATGACCTGGTTGTTGCTACTATCTTGGAAAAATAAATGATTATAAAATATTTTTTTATACATGACACCTGGTTAATGATGGTTAAATAAATAAATATAAAGTGTTCTTCAATCAGATTGGATAGTTGAGATTGTAATGGAATGGTTGCAACTGCACCGATACAGTCAACAAAGAAATAGTTGTAGCCTCTATCTATATTCATTTAAAGTAGGAAGTTTGCTGTCTGAGTGTGCACATACACACACACGCACACACACACACACACACACACACACACAGCAATTTAATGAGGTTACGTGGGACAAGCGTCTAAGAATTAGTTGATGCACTTAAAAGCCGAGGAGCACACGGGTCAGAAGTTAATGACAAAGTGTCTGCACTCATACAGTGTAAAGATTGTAATTAATCTTGGATGGAACACGTTCCTTGCGACCTGCCGTGCCGACGTACCTGTGTGGCCTGAGCAGCACAATCCTGAGGAGCATCATTACAACAGTTTTTCACCCTATAATAATCTTAAAGGCAAAGGGTGACTTTTCCCAGACTCTACCCAGAAGAGGTCACAAAGCTTATTTTTAGTCCTGCGTAGGAAACATAACTCCACATTTTGGTCAAACCACCCTTACAAAAATGAAGGTGAATTCTATATCAGTGTGGGGGGAGGCCTTCAGACCGACTTTAATAATTTGAGTCACTGAATAAAGAAATTCTATGATTAATAGTGTTTTAACTTTTACATAATCACTAAATTCTGCCTTTTTTTCCCGAGTGTTTTGCTAAGACATGATTTTGCAATGCGCAAAACGTTAAGCTGCAAAACAGTTTATTTTTTAGTAGAACATGTCTTCTTCACACCAGCACTCGCTGCAATGGAAATATTATTTGTTTACAGCTTTGGCAGAGGTCAAAAGTTGGCTGATTTCTTTGGTCTTTTTGGAACCTTTGGTGCAGTTGTTTTAAAGAGACTTGCTTCTCTACCACGTCCTTCACAGGCAATGTCCCCGGAGACCACAGAGTGCGGCCAGAGTTACTCTCCTGCGCAAGGTTACTGCTTCCCACAAGTGTTTCTTTTCAAACCTTAGCTTGAACACACACCTGCAGATGTGTGAAAAGACTTGGCGGCCACACTTATTATTTTAAGTCGCATTATCCAGTCTGCTAGTTCAAGAGATGGGAAGCCCTGCTGTGTCATTGTTTGGTTTTCGCCGAAAGGAAATTTCTGTTTGCGACCTTCAAAGTTGCCGCCCCAGTGTTGTGGCGTAATGACTGTAATTATTACAAGGTATGTGTGTCGCTGCAAAATGACAAATGTGTCCATTAGAGCTAACAACGCGTACAGAACTCTTCAAGGCTACCCCTATGCAGTCACAATAGAGCAACGTTGCTGATTAATACAGGGCCGAGTCATTGCGCACATAAGAGCGAGCTCCATCTTGACCGCACTAATGGGGAATGCTCTTATTTTCAGCGGCGGCCCTCTCAAGGTGACAAAGCATGTTGTGGTTCGATTAAATATTTATTAAGGGGGTGTCATTACATTGCCATTATCATCCAGATCAGTTCATTAAACAACAAGACATGCCATTGACGAGACAATTAAGGTTGTTAAATAAAACAAGATGGTAAAGAGAGAGAGAGAAAAAAGTGGAACGTGCCTCCATGAAATCTCTCCAAATCCCAATGTGTTGTTGTTGTTGTTGCTACCGTTGTTGTCGGTGGTGGTGGTTCTTGACAATGGGGGGACTTGTGCCATTGTGTCCTCTCAGAAGGTCGGTGTAACTAGTAATCATTGATCACTGTTCTAACACCCCCCAAACCTCCTTCCCCTATGAAACAGAACATACAAAGCACAAAACCTGGGGTTGAAAAAGCCAAAGCACTGCTGCTATGATGGCAGCAGATGAAAACCTACCCCAGGAAGTTGGGGGCTTGAAGATGAATATTATTTTCCCAAAGAATTCTGTGGTTAGGGTGTCATTAAGAACAGAAAGGCAACAATACAGAAAAGAAAACATAAATATGACAGAAATCCACTTAAAACAAGAAAGAACTGCTGAACGCACGTCAAATATTGATGAGTCGCGTTGTAAAATCCATCTCTGTGTGATGCCTCTTCTGAAATCAAACACAGAGAATATCAAGTTTATTTCCCCTTACCGCCTTCTGCTTGCTAGCAGATGTCATGTCCCGCCTTTGCTTTTTGCATTGGAGTTATTTCTGTTAAAATATAATGAAATAAGGGTTGTGAGGTGGTTCCTGACTGTGAGTGTGAGCAGTGAGTGAAGGTACAGGAAGACGCCGTGAGCTCCGGAGCTGGCCCTTAGAAAAGGCGACTGAAGGAAATCCATTGCTGTGTGTGACAAGTCTTTAATGTAAGGGATTGCTGAGCCACGTCCAATAGATCTCCAGAAGGAGGTCCTATTTTTAGAGTGGTGCTTCTAAATGTCCACCAGCTTGATGTACATCTCCTTCGGCATGGAAGGGAACAGAGCACTTTATCTTGATAAGTGTGGCTATTTGATGGAAGTTGCCAAACGTACCACATTCACTTGGCAAAGATGTACGTGAACGCTGCAGATGTCTCGCAAATAGGCCGAGGTCTGAGGAGTAAACAGGATCCGCAGAGAATTCTACACCGCGTCAGAAATAGTCACATTTTATAGTTCTACGGATTTCACTCTGATTTATTGATTTCTCTTTATTGTGCATTTTATTTTGTCACTGGCAAGTGGTTGGC